>JAPKLY010000050.1:894412-1264770 GCA_026898435.1 Prunella vulgaris
TACACAAATTGTTTCTTAAGGAAAATTTCATTTTATCACTTATATTTAATGAATAAATTACTAAAATTAAAGACTACACTTAATCTTAAGTTAAATACTTTAGGAGACAAAATAAAGAGCATGTAAAAATTCTAAAATCTCAAGAATAAACATATATCGAGCAAATAATAAATTAATAGCAAGTATCGAACAATTAAACATATAATTGTGCCCATGCATAAATTCAAATATAAATGTGTCATATAAGCTCATAAAAGATCACAAAATATTTAGTGAAGCAAATATGGACATGGAAACTTAGGGTATTACAGAGTGTTTGGGGGGGGGGGGGTTCGAGAATATAAAGTAAGATACAAAAAGGATAAAGTATCCTTTAAATACCTTTCCTTACAGAGTTTAAGACAGGGGAGGTTATAACTGTCGTTTTAACCTAAAATTTATGAGTTTTTGAATTTTTAACCAAAACTTATAGCATTAAGTGTGTCCAAAGTATAACTCACATAAACATTAAAATTAATTTAAAATGTCACACATGTTCAAACATTTTATTAATTAAAATGCTGAATAATCCAAAGAGTCTGTCACTATAGTACTGATGTTTCTGAATATGTAGTGCTTCATTTAATTTTCCAGAATTGTACAAAGTACTGTAAGTTTCCTAAGTTTGCAGTTGATATGCTTAGAATATCACAGTCTACATTTGTAAGGAGTCTGCAGTTCAATGCCAAATCTACAGTTGTAGAGTTAATAACTCTGCAGTTGAATGACTTTGCAACTGCATGTTTCTTACTTAATAGATTTTCAATTTTCTGAGTTGATCTTTGTAATTTAATGATTTTCACAGAGTCTTTTCACAATTCTAGCATTCCCAAATTGCCTCTCAAGATTGAAAATCTTGATTCACATAAAGGTTTTGTGAAAATGTCAGCAATATTCAAATCTGTATGAATCTTTGTCAATTTCACATCCTTTCTTTCAACATGATCTCTTATGAAATGATGCCTTACATCTATGTGTTTTGATCTAGAGTGTAACACTGGATTCTGTGGAATGGCCATAGCACTTGTATTGTCACAGAATATAGTGGTTTCTCTTGCATCAATCCCATAGTCTTGTAATCGATATTGCATCCATAAGATTTGTGCACAACAGTTTCCAGCAGCAATGTACTCTGCTTCAGCTGTAGAGAGAGCAATAGAATTTTGCCTCTTACTGTGCCATGCTACCAATCTTTCACCTAGGAATTGACATATCGCACTAGTACTCTTTCTATCAATCTTACAACCTGCAAAATCTGAGTTAGTGTAACCAATGAGTTCAATTCCTTCTTTTTTAGGATACCATAATCCTAGATTTTGTGTGGATTTGACATATTTGATGGTCTTCTTTACAACATTCTAGTGAGAGTCCTTAGGATTAACTTGGAATCTAGCACATACACCTACTGCAAATATAATATCAGGTCTGCTTGCTGTAAGGTATAGTAATGATCCAATTAGCCTCCTATATTTGGTTACATCAACACCTTTGCCATTCTCATCTTTGTCTAAACTTACAGAAGGTGGCATAGGTATATTGGTAGACCTAGAGCTATCCATTCCAAATCTTTTGATCAGTTCTTGAGTATACTTAGCTTGATTGATGAAAATTCCATCTCTCATTTGCTTAACTTGTAATCCCAAAAAGAAATTCAGATTTCCCATCATGCTCATTTCAAATTTCTCTGTCATGAGCTTAGAGAACTTTCTGCATAAATCTTCATTGGTTGACCCAAAGATTATATTATCAACATAGATTTGAACAAGCAATATGTCATCTCCATGTTGTAATCTGAATAAGGTCTTGTCAACTACACCCTTTTTGAGTCCATTTTTGATCAAATGATCAAATAGGGTGTCATACCATGATCTTGGAGCTTGTATAAGTCCATAAAGGGCTTTTCTAAGCTTATAAACCATATCTTCAGCTGTAGATTCCTCAAGTCATAGTGGTTGTTCAACATACACTTCCTTTGATAGTAAACCATTTAGAAATGCACTCTTTACATTCATTTGAAAGACTATAAAGTTCATATGTGCAGCATAGGCTAGAAATATTCTTATAGCTTCTAATCTTGCAACTGGAGCAAAAGATTCATCAAGATCTATGCCTTCAGCTTGACAATAGCATTGAGCAACTAGCCTTGCTTTATTTCTGGTTAGAATCCCATCTTCATCAAGTTTATTCTTGAATACCCACCTAGTACCAATCACTTTGTTTTTCTTAGGTCTGGGTACAAGTTCCCATACTTGATTTCTCTCAAAACTATTCACTTCTTCTTGCGTTGCAATGATCCAATTCATATCTTGCAATACTTCATGAATATTTGTAGGTTCTGAAGATGAGAGGAATGTAGCAAACATTGCCTCATGGATTTGTCTTCTGGTCTTTATAGGATCAGATATGTTTCCAATTACATGTTCAGTGGGGTGATCTTTCAACCATTTCAAATCTGGTTCATGTTCTAGTCCTTGATCATTGTTCTCTACAGCTATAGATTCACCTACTGCAGACTCATCAAGTCTTATTGTTGGTGTTTCTACTTCTGTTAGAACATTCTCATAGACTAGGTCTTCAACATTCTCTCTAGGTGGTAACTCATCTATCACAGTGTCAAAGCCTTTGTTGGTTAAATGTACAGGAGTTTTGATTTCAACATATGGCTGTTGATTAGTGACTGTAGAGTTGTCCTCTTTAGAGTCTTTAATTAAGTCTTCATGGGGGCTGTGTTGTTCATAAAAAACAACATGATGTGATTCTTCTACAATCATTGACCTCTTGTTATACACTTTGAATGCTTTGCTAACATTAGAATAACCTAGAAAGATACCTTCATCTGACTTAGAATCAAAAGTCATAAGGTGTTCTTTCCCATTATTCAGTATGTAGCATTTACATCCAAATATGTGTAGATAAGAGATATTAGGAGTTCTTCCTTTCCATAACTCATATGGGGTCTTCTTGTGATCCTTCACTATCAAGCATCTATTTCGTGTGTAGCATGTTGTGCTTGTTGCCTCTGCCCAAAATCTCTTAGGTAGATTTTCTTCCACTAACATTGTTCTAGCTGCCTCCTTGAGTGTTCTATTCTTTCTTTCTGCAACACCATTTTGTTGTGGGGTTCTAGCTACAGAATACTCATGTAAAATGCCATAGAGTGAGCAATGTTCTTCAATAACTTGATTTGTGAATTATGTTCCTCTGTCTGATCTGATCTTCACAATCTTCAAGTTCTTTTCATTCTGAATCCTTCTCATTAACTCAGGTAGCCTTTGTAGAGTTTCGCTTTTCTTTCTTAGAAACACAGTCCAAGAAAATCTTGAGTAATCATCTATTACCACTAGAGTGTACTTCTTTCCACCAATGCTTACTAGTTCAATGGGTCCAAACAGATCCATGTGAAGTAATTTAAGTACTCTTGATGTGCTTGAGTGTGTCTTACTCTTGAAAGTCTTCTTGATTTGATTCCTTTTAACACAGGCACCACACAGATGTTCCTTCCTGAACTTTCTATTTGGTAGACCTCTTACAAGTCTATTATTCACAAGTTCATTCATGGTTTTAAAGTTTATGGTATTCATCATTTTGTGCCATAACCAACTAACCTTATTGGAACTATTAGCAAGAAAATAGATAGTTTCAGCTGTAGAGTCCCACTCTACAATGTAAACATTCCCTTTTCTAGTTCCTGTCAGTTTTGTGGTTTGGGATTCAATATCTTTGACTATGAAAGTGTCATGTGTAAAGTCTACAGTGTAGTCTTTGTCACAAAATTGACTTACACTTAGCAAATTGTTCTTTAAACCTTCTACCAAATAAAAATCATTGATCTGAATATTTCCCTTAAGCAAACTTCCTGATCCTTTAGCTGTTCCACTGGCATTATCACCAAAAACAACTTTAGGACCTTTGTGTTCTTTCACATCTTGTAACAAACTTCTATCTCCAGTCATGTGTCTTGCACAACCACTGTCTATATACCAAATCTCTCTCTTGGTGGTTATAATTTGTCCTTGCAAAATAAATTGAGTATTTAGTAATCCAATGCTTTGGATCTCCTTCAGTGATACTCTTTGCAATTGAAGCCTTTTGGGGAGCTGTAGAGTTTCTATAGTTCTTGCTTGATCCTCCTTTACGATTGGTCATAGAGGAAGACAAATTCAACACATTTCCATTCCAAAATCTATCAAAGTTGAGTCTTCTTTCAATATTGAGCTTGTTGAACACTTCGTCTTATGACTGTATGGTTGTCACTGACTCTGCAGTTGGCTTTAGAGTCATGTCTTGAAGCATGTTGGTGACCTCAGTAGCATTCATAATCTCCTTTATCTTCTGTTGTCTTCTTGGTGATATGTCTTTGAATGAATTCAAGAATTGCAGCTCTTCTGGCTGTAGGATTGTAGTTACAACTTCTTCAATAGTTGATATAGACCATTTGATGAACTTTCTCTCAGGTTTCTTTCCAGGAACTGTATTTTGCAAGTGATCCATCCATTTGCAAGGATTATATCCTATGCTAGTTAAATCACCTGTGTGTCTTTGCTCAGACAACATCTTCCTCAGTTGTCTGGATGACTTTCCAAAATGATCTAACTTCTTTTGTAGATATTCATTTCCTTCTTCCAGATCAGCTATCACAATTTCTTGTGCTCTGATTGTTTCTTTCAATTCAGCACAATCTGTAGCTCTACAACTTGCCTCATTGAAGAGTTCTTCATTGTCATTTTTCAAACAACTGTAACCTTCTCTAAGTTCTTGTAGAATCTGCAGTTGCTTTTCAGCATCCTCTATTCCAGCTAATAGAGCCTTAACATGTTCCCTTCCAACGTGATTATCTCTTCTATGATCTTCATTCTCCTCTTGAAGTCTTTGGATTGCATCAAGCTTGTCACTGGGAGACTCCTTGCCTGATATATAACTGGATGATGAGCATACCTCTTCATCTTTAGCCATAAGACAGATAAGAGCTTCTTCATCTGAATTAGTTGAATCAGAGTCTTCCAAATCTGTAGTTGACTTTTGAGAAGAAGAGGGACATTCTTCCTGATTTTTATCAAACTCTGAAAGAAGTGCTCTAATTCTCTCCTTGTCAAACTTTTTCTTTTTGTCCTTTCTAGCCTTCTTTTCCTCATCTGTATACTTCTCTGCCTTGGGGTATGGACAATCTTTGATGTATTGTCCCAGTTTTCTACAGTTGTAACACAGATAAGTTGAGTTAGGTGCTGTAGATTTCACCCTACCATCTTCCTTTGGTGTGTACTGCTTCTTTTTAGTCCATTTGTCAAACTTCTTGAGCTGCTTTATGAAAAGAGCCAAGTCTTCTTCATCAGAATCTGCAGCTGCAAGGTTGTCAGCTACTAGAGTTGTGACCTTTGCACTGTCAGGTTCTTTTCTTCTACTTATGTCAAATTCATAAGCCTTCAAGTCTTAAAAGAGTTCAAAGGTGGATATCTTAGATAAATCCTTTGATTCTCTCATGGCAATCAATTTCATATCTCATTCAGAAGGTAAGCCTCTAAGAAATTTCATGTTCATTTCTCTCTGTGAGTACTCTTTACCAAGTGAGTCTAGCTCATTGAGAATCTCAATGAATCTTGATTCAAACTTTTCAAGAGTTTCTCCAGATTTCATCTTGAAGTTCTCAAACTTTTGAACTGCTATCATGAGTTTGTTTTCCTTGATTAGTTCAGTTCCTTCACAAATTATTTCTAACTTTTCCCATATATCTTTTGCAGTTTTTGATCTTGCTAAACATAATTTTATCCAGTGAGTGATAAATAGTGTTTTTTGCAACATTGTCAAGGTTGGACCTTCTCTTGTCATCCTCTGTCCATTCCCTTCTGGGTTTGGGGATGATCTGAGCTAGTCCAACTAACTGTTTAGCTGCAGTGTTGACCTTCTCAATTACTATAGGACCATTTTCATTGATTGACCACATTTCATCATTGATTGCAGATAAGTGAGCTTGCATTCTGATCTTCCATTCATCATATTCTTCAACTGAGAACATAGGAACCTTGGATTGCACCATCTTTGGAGCCATACAAGTATGCAAGTGTGTTTTTCAAAAGCAAAAAGGATGTAGCTAGGTACTGATCAAAGCAGTGGCAAGCCAACTGCTCTGATACCACTTGTTCGTCCCTTAAGTGGTCAAGGTCTAGGGGGGGGGGTGAATAGACCTTGAGAATCAAAAATAAATTTTTTTGAACTTTTCAAAAAATGAAATCTAGGACATTACAATTGCCCTTTTATGAGTTTAAAAATAGTTAGTCTACAAGAGGTTTTATGGACCACAAAGGTTACAGCTGTGGACTTAAGAAGTCTGCAGCTGCAGAGTTATAAAACTTTCAAACACAATAATCAACTTGTAGACAAAATATCAGAGGGATTCTCACACTAAAAAGTGTATTGAGAATACTCTAATGTGCAGCGGAAATATGTGTAAGTGTTAATGAAAAACAATTTGAACAGACTTAATAGATGAGTGACTTAAGGAAGTCTACATCTGTAGGGTCCAGTTCCTTTGTGAGAAACACAAAGTTTTTTATGCACAAATTTAAATACAATGATGAATGTAACATTAAGATAAATTTGCAATACAAGAATTAAATAAACAAAGTAAATAAGAACAACATGGTTTATAGTGGTTCAGTGTCTATGAATAAGACAACCTACATCCACTGTTACACCACTCAGGTGCCAAATTGACTAAGAAACAATCACAAAGATCAATACAAGTAGTTCCCCCTTTGAACTAGATTCACTCAGATTTCTATTCTAACAAGATATTAACTACTATCCTATTCACTCAGAACAACTCACTAAGAGTTAACAAACCTCACAAAGTGATATCTACACTCAGTAAAAAATAATAAAAATAAGTGAGGGAACAACAACAATAAGAGTGATTCTTTTTAAGAAAGTCTTAACCAACTATCTTATGAATCACATGGAATAACAGGAAAATAATCTCTCTCTGGTTTGTTGGCTTCAGAATTGCTTAGGTTGAATGATTGAATACTCAAGTTGTTGTTGTTGCTTCCTCTGAGAACTTCTTCTATTTATAGATGGAGGGGTGTGACTTATCCGTTGAGAGATTCAAATTTGAATTCTGGATAAGGCTCCTCTTTCTCTATAGACATGTGTGAAGTGGTCATCATCCTTCACACAGAATAGTACGGGTTGTACTATTTGTCTTCATTCACAGAATTTTGGTTGACTTGAATTAGTCTTTAATAATCTCCAGAAACTTTGTGAAAAACTCCTCTTAAGTACTCTATAGTGAGTGCAAAATAGCTACACTAATTTGAACTTAAGGGTCTTGATAATCTTCATTATATCTTGAACTTGTACTTCAGTCTTCAAACGAATATATCAGCTGTAGGGTCTTGAACCTTGCAGTTGTAGAGTCCTGAAAAATAGAAACTGGTTGTAGAGAAACATTACAGCTCTAAGGTCATGTTTTAGCTGTAGGGTGATCAAATATACAGCTGCAGACTTTCTTTTTGTAACTATAACTTTCTTTAACCAATTTTTCCAAGTCAAGGTGTTAGTTTTGATCCAATAAAGAATACATGTTTTGCACACATCAAAATCTAAATAGACACTTAACACACTTCTTCTGGGTCATCAAACAATGTTATGGACAACACTGAGATTATGATATGGCATAAGAGGTTAGTCCATATTGGAGAAAGGGGGATCCAACAACTTTCAAAGAAGAAGGTATTTGGAGATGGATTTCTGTGACCATTGTGTCCTGGGTAAATCCAAGAAAATTCCATTTCCAAAGGGTAAGAAAACTATTGATGCACCTCTGGGCATGGAAATCATCAGAGATAAGGACAAAGGAAGGTTGTTCATAACTCAGAAGGATTACATCCTGAAGATACTCAGGAGGTTCAACATGCATGAATCAAGAATTATATCTACTCCCCTTGGTCAACAATTCAAACTGACATCAGATCAGTGTCCGAAGTCAGAAGAAGAAAAGGCACAAATGAGAAAAATTCCTTAATCAAATGGAATTTGTTGCATAATGTATTTTATGGTGTGCAACAGGCCAGATTTAGCACATTCAGTCAGTGTAGTCAGCAGATTTATGACAAATCTGGGAAAGACACACTGGGAGGCTTTTAAGTGGATCATGAGATACTTAAAAGGAACTGAAAATCTGGGGTTACTCTTTGAGAAGACTAAGGACATCACAAAACCTCTACAAGGATATGTGGATTCAGATTATTTTGGAAGCATTGACACGAGGAAATCCTTAACAGGATATGTGTTCACTTTATATGGTACAACAATAAGTTGGAGAGCAGTATTGAAATCAGTAGTGGCATTCTCAACTACTGAGGTTGAATATATTTCCATGACGGAATCAGTTAAGGAAACAATGTGGCTCAAGGGTATGATTAAAGAATTTGAAATAGGCAGAAGGAAGTTGCAATTGAGTGTGATAACCAGAGCACAATTCATCTAGTCAAGCATCAGGTCTTTCATGAAAGATCCAAGCATATTGATGTTAGGCTTCATTTTGTGAGAGATGTGGTGGAGAAGAAAGTAATTTCAGTGCAGACAGTTTCTACTGAGGACAATGCAGCAGATATGTTGACTAAGGTCGTACCTCTTCCAAGTTCAGATACTGTTTGGAGCTGATCAAGCTACAGTTATGGAATGTACCATGACTTGGTCCTGAGGTAGAGTATGGAATGGGGAAACTCACTTACTTTAAGGTGGAGAATTGTTATATGTAAAGATAAGCTGATTTGGATACTGAGATCTAGTCAGGAATCCTGATCCTGAGGTTTTGGATTCGGAGGAAAAATTCCTGAGGTGACATCCTGAGCCTTTCATCCTGAGTCTGAGCGTGCTGATCCTGACTCTCATCCTGAGTGTTCAGATCAGTGATGGCACTTGTACGGAAGACTCAGTATACCTGAAGGCGCTATCCTGAGCTAAAATCACCTACTTCCTGAGGCACTCATGCTGAATCAAGTCTAGAGCTGACAACGGAATATGGCGAAGGCGATTTTGACAAAGTGATAAAGTCTGTTATTTGGACAGCTGGCGGAGTAATCTTATTGGATGCCTGAACAGTTATTCTGGGCAGTTATAACAATACAAATTCGTTGATTGGTTAATAGCTTAAAGACAGTTGAGGGATAGGTCTATAAATACGTATTCATACCATGAATTACAAGAGAGACTGTGATGCACTCATTACTTAGAGAGATTAGAGTGAGAAAGCTTTGTATTCTGTAAACATTATTTCATTGTTTAGTGAAGTGAGCTACCCCATCCGTGGATGTAGATCATTTTGATCGAACCATGTAAATCCTCTGTTTTTTTATTTCTTAATTTCTGCAATTTGTATTCATCAGATTTCTTCAAGGTTCAGATTATAGCTTGGAAATTCAAAGCCTTATCGAGATCGATTCGTTCCAATTATTCACAAAAGATGGTTACATAATTAGTGCTGTGCTCCAATTTTGGAATAAGTTGACAAAATAGAAACTTGTTGATTGTGGTATGGGGATTGATTGAGGAGGATGATAATAGGATGAGATGAAGGTAATCAAATGTGGGTAATGATTACCTTATTTATGAGGAGAATCAATGTTGTGTACCTATTTTGTTTTCATTATTGATTAGGGTCATAATTGCATCTTTTTGCATCCATTTTATATGGTTTTGATGTGCTTATATTCATATTTGACCCTAATTTGGTATAAATTGTGCTATTAACCCTTTTGTGGCAAGAAAATGTGCTTTGTAGGTGAAAACGAGCAAAAACGAGTAATTCCCGACTATTGGAGAGGAGATGATGGAATCCGAGTGTATGGGGATGTTTCTTATACTCAATTGAAGACCCTAGGAAGCTTGGATGAATCATGGGATCGAATATGAAAAAGTAAAAAATCGGACGTCGCAATTACACTACGACCGAGCTCCCATAGCCCAGCGATCGAGCTCAAGCCCTTCTACGTCCGAGCGGATTTCCTCTGCCCAGGGTAAACCGAAAAGTTGGTCAGCAAGCCACCAGCGCTCGATCATTGGCCTTGAGCAGCGTCCGAGCTTGGCTGTGAAGGCGTCCGAGCGCGAGTCCGAATTTCCACATTTTTAAGGGTATTCTCGTCTTTTCGCGCGTTTAATGACGGGCATATTGGACCAAGCATTATGGGCACTATAAATACTCAAGGATCAGATCTTGATCATTGTTCCATTTTCTTAGATTAGTTTAGAGAGAGAATTAGGTAGTTACTTAGTGGGTTCTTAGTTAGATTCAATCTTCTTTCTTCCATAACTTTTGATCAGTCAGTCGGATTTTAGATCCGTTCGTTCCTACATACTCATAGTGATTACAACTTTATTCCTGCGGTTCAATTTTGTATTTTGAGCTTTGGATCAAGACTTAGCATTTTTGGAGGTTTGTAGATTGTATTCAATTTCTTCGACTTATGGTAAGATTTCCTTTAATTCTCTTATTTTTGTTTAGAATGATAATTGTTGATTTCCAATTCCAATTAGCTATCGGCTAATTCCTTGTTGCATGGTTGTGTGAATACTATGGTGAATTTAGTCTCTTGTTAATCCTATGCATGAATTAGTGATCTTGATGGATTAATTCTTTTATTAATGACTTGTATGAATGCTTGAGATGTTTAATTGGATTGTATGGCTAATATGTTTTAGCAATGAAATGAGAATTGAACTATAAGAACTTTATGCATGCCAAGTGTTTGATATATTGCTTGTATGACCAATGAGAATTGCATATTAGTTTAGACCTCTTAATTGGAGTGTTGGAAGTTGTAGAGAGATCTAGACACTAGTTGGCTTGACTAAGACACCAAGTGACCTTTTGCATGCTGGATGGATAGAACACTAGAGGAACCATAGTAGGATTACTTCCATGCACTCACACCACACTTGCTCATCTCTAAGAGGTGATAGTTAGGATTTACTATTTCTTGTGATTTAGTTGATAGAAACCATGATTGTTTTCTTGCTTTCCTAGCTATTAACCTTTGTAGACATTCAATGTTTGCTTGATATCGCATCGTTTCCCTGTGTTCGATATTTAACTTGGTTAATTTGCCACGACAACAACGACCACGTTCATACACGATTTTGGCAAACATTATCTATTAGAATTACTATATATGTATCCTCACTCCCATTACCATTGAAGAATTTTCATACCAAGCGCCTCCTGAGTTATATTTAAAATGGAGAAATTATAAATTCTCTTCAAAACCATCTCTATCTCTCCTTACTTTTTCTATTCACTCTTATCTCTTTATAATTTTTAACTTGAAATATATGCTTTTTTTTATATATATATTTTTTTAAATCCATTCATTTTCAAATCCATCCATCCAAATGGAGCCTAAACGATATTGTTTAACGGTCGAACAAAATAATGGGCATCTACGAGGCAGCTAGCACGCCTATGCGGAGTACACGAAAATCGGATCGATATATACTGACTAGTGCTTAGGCGCTGGCAAATCGAATTTACATCGATAATTATCATAAAGAATTTTGATTGACCACGTATTATATATCGAAACAAAAAGGAACAATTTTACCAACTATTGTTTATGATATAAGGCAATGTCTTGCATGAACTTAATTTTCGTGGGGAAAATTATTTTGATATATACTATTAGTTATTTCATTCAACAAATTTATTTTTTTTGCTTCTCTCCCACAAACACAAGTTAACTTTTATAATCAAAACTTCATCGTAATTATCCCTCAAAGCTTGAAAATTATATGTACGATTATGATTTGTACAACTGCTTGAAATTAAGGATGATGGTGATTTGACAGATGCAACGCTGTGTTTAATATTCAATGCAATTGAGTTTTATGTCTTATAGCATTGAGTTTAAGATCTAATACCATTCCATTTGGAAGAGAAATAAGGTGAACCGGTTTCAGTTAACTGAAAACCGGCCAAAGGGGTGCAGACCGGGTTAGTTGCAAATGAACCGTTGTTCATAAAAGAGTTTGTTGGCAGAGTCAGTTTACAATTCATGAATTGCTGAGTGTGTATACAAATTTCCCTTTGATGAGTTGAGTGAGATCAATTTGCATATTAGAATTGTGTTGATTGATTCACTTTGTTTTTTTGAAAAAACCTAAAAGACCTCAATTTATTCATTCAAGAAAATCATGAGCTTCATATGAGATGGATTTTGAAAATCATAAATATTACTAGAAATGAGCTTATCTTTATGTTATGAGATGGATTAATGTTTCACGTGTGCATATTCATTTAATTGTTCATAATTTTTGAAAAATTCAAATTTTGTGTTGGCCGAGTAGCTTCTATTTATTGGCAGGGTGATGATCCAAGAAAGATGAAGTGGCTGGATTAGGTATATCTGCTAAATATTTACTTTTAATATGATTTATAGCTTTTTTTTTTTTTTTTTTTGTAACATGGTATTGTTTTATGTATAGTGATGTTATTCCTTACTTTTCTGAAGTAATATTAAAAAACCTACAAGATGCTGAGAGTAATATTGGAAGCATATTGCATTTGGTAAATAAGGCACACTCTTATAAAATATTTTATAATGTGAAATATATTTAAAATAACATAAATTTGTTTTAAAAAAATTATTGTGGATCATAGGTAGATACACTCAAAATTCGTGGATTAAAAATTTTAAGAAAAATTTGTGCATGCTTCATTTCAGAAAAATTTGCTCACATACTAATGTGTTAATATATGAATAAATATGTATTACTGAAAGACAAAATGTATGTTGTTAATCCTTAAAAAATTAATTTTATTTACTTCGAAGTAACTATAAGAATAATATGTATTTTTACAAAAACAAATATGCATTTCTTAATATGTTTTTAATTCTTTTTGTTGATTTATGTACTATGTTGTTAATGTAGTGTCACATTTTTTAATACCTTACACATATATTAATATAAGGACAATAAGAAAAAATAAATGTTTTTTAATATACCTTCATATCAATGTTTCTTAAAATATTATATATATATATGATAGCTAGCAATTTTCATAGAGGCACACTTATTTAACTAAACTATTTCACGGTGTAAATCATAACATATTAAAATTTGCGGGTCTTTAACCGGCCGGGTCGCGATTTGAGCCTTTTTTCCCCAAAATTTTTGCAACTATAATTCCAGGTTTTTTTTGCTTCCACATATGTTACAATTTGGGCAAATGTATGATACCGTTAGACAAAATGTATGTTACAATCAAATTATATGTTGTTTTTTTACATATATTCATTTTTTTTTTTGTGTAGAAATAACATTTTTTTCATACAATCTAATTAAAAAATGGGTGTTACTATAAGAAAAAATATTATATTTTCAATAAATATTTTTTACATAAATCTTTGTGAAAAAATAATATATTTTCTTATAGTGACACATATTTTGATCTTGTATTATATGAAAAATTATTTATTATATATAAATAAATGAATATATATAAAAAGAACAACATTTCATAAGATTGTAACACACATTTGCTCTAATAGTAACACAATTTTTTTTAATAGTAACACACATTTGCTCCCCAATTTGTGTTACAATATGGGCAAATGCGTGTTACAATATTGGTAGATGCATGTTACCGTAAGAGAAAATGTATATTTATAAGAATAAATATGTGTTTTTTAATTTAATCACCGTTCCTTTAAATCTAGGTATATTGATTCATATATTAACACACTTTTTTTTACTATTTTATATGTGTTATTTAATAAGAATAATTATTTCTATACAAATAAATAAATATTTATGAAAAACCAATATTTTTTCTTATAGTAACACACATGATTTTGCTCTTATATTATGTTAAAAACTATTTATTCTATAAAAACATATGAATATAGACAAAAACTTGTATACACCCAGGTTCAAGGTGAACCCGGGTATAACCCAATAACCCAAATAACAAAACGAGTCAAATATAAGGTCAAAACTCGGGAAACTCACACGACTTATCTATTTTCATTCACGAAAATGGTTCTGTTTCCATCGATTCTTCCACCAATTAGAGCGAAAATTGTCATTCACGGCTGAGATTGGAGCGACGGCTTCGAACGGGCTCATGCTGTGATGCGTCAGCGAAGGAATTTACAGGCGACGAAGGCAGACGGTGGTTGGTTGAGAGCTCCGGCCGACAGTTGTTCGCGTCTGAGAATCAGGTGCGGCCAAGGCGCTGTAGGTGAGGCGAGAATCTGCTTGGCGGTTTCTGGTTCGGATTTCAAAGGCGGCCGATGTGTGTTGGCTGTGGAATCTATCGTTTCCGGCGCGGCGGGGCTTCAGAGGTGGAAATCTATCACCGATTTCATCATCTTCAACACTGATTTCATTGTTTATTACAGTGATAGTACTTGTTTATTATAGTGATAGTCATTGTTTATGACAGTGATAGTTCTTGAATATAATAGTGATAGTCATTATTTATAATAGTAATAGGGATTTCTATATTGCACACGTTGATACTAAAAGTCAAGTCCTGTTAGTGCTTCTTTAGATTTGTTGTATATGCTTTTGTTTTGACATATAGTAACTACAAAAATTCAAATGGGTAAGATGTAGATGGAGTAGTAGTGTGGAGTAGTTATTATTTATAAAAGTGATCATCCATATTCATAGTAGTGATAGTCTTTATTAATAATAGTGATATTCATTATATATGACAGTGATAAACTCTATTCATAGTCGTGATAATTTTATTTATAACAGTGATATTTTTTATTTTTAATAGTGATAGTCATTATATATGATAGTGATAGTCTTTATTCATAGTAGTGATAATTTTATTTATGACAGTGATAATTCATAACAGTGATAGTTTTTGTGAATAACAGTGGCACTCTATTAATTTTGCAGATTTTCATTCCATTCTGGTTTGAGAACCATTATGCTGCTGTTGTCATCAACTTTGTTAATGAAAGGATACAATAATTAGAAAACCGAACATATGAAGATGAATACAATGATTTTTTCGAGTGTGCTAAAATCCTTGTAAGCTTTCTTTTTTATTTACTTTTATATTTTGTTGTATTTTAATTCACTCTCTTATTGTAGAAATTCGTTTCTTTTATTATATTGTTGAAGAGATCACAAATGTCTTCATTTCTTGAATCAAGAAAGCACCCCAAAGCTAAGGATGTCTTATCATATAAATTTTAAAATGTGTCATTCAAATGGCAAACTAAAAAGACTGATGGTGATTGTGGTGTTTACTTGATGCATCATCTCAAACATTTTAATGGTTCAATTTACACATCTCCGGATATGACAAAGGTTTGTTTTCCTAATTTATTTTTATCTTTAATTTTTAATAGTTAGACTTCCTACTCTAACTTTATTATTTATTTGAAGGTTGTGATACGTCGGGTTTTGAGGGCTGAAATCTGTGCTTCAATTGTTTTGGCTGATATCAATGAAGTGAAATAAGATGTGCTAGCTGAAGTTTATAATTTTTATAATAACTAACCAACATTGATTCAGCGTATTACTAAGGAGAAGAAAGATGAAGCCTTAAGGATGAAGGATGAGAAGAAAAAGATTGCGGCCGAGAGAAGAAATTAGAGAACAAGAAATTGTTGAAATTGTTGTTTTGAAAAATATCTTTTGGTTTAGATTTGAAAAACATGTTAGCCTTAGTACTGAAATGGATGTGCATATGACGTTGTTTTTTTGTCTATTTTAAACAATGATGGTTATGTAGTTTACCAAATTTGTGTCTTGTCGATAAGAGCATTTTGAATGGGAACATTACTACACATTATAGTTTGCATAGTTTTACTTAGAGAGCTCATCTGCTAATGAGCTCTCTAAGTAAATACGAAAATAAAAAAAAAGTTACAAAGAGGTTAAAAACCGCTACCGAAAAAAAAATAAAAATAAAATCTTAGAAAGCGGTTTAAAACCACTATAATGATTGAAAGGGTGAAAAACTGCTTTAAGATAAAGCGGTTGTGAACCGCAATGGGTTGTCAGCAGTTGTAAACCGCTATGATGCCCAAATAGAATTCCTTTTTAACCTAACCCTTAACCTTCATTCATTTCATTCGAAAACAAACACTCGATATAAGAGAGATAAAGAGAAAAGAAAAGGTAGGCGATGCCTTTAACGGAGGTGGGCGACGACAACGACGACATTAGAGGCGGTGAGTTTCTCTTTTTCGACTTTGATTAAGATTTTTTTCAGGCCCCCTCGTTTATTTTAGGCAATTTCCATAATATTTTTAGGCCCCCTCGTTTTTTTCAGGCCCCCTTCGATCCGACGTGGTGCCCACACCAGCGAGTCACCGCCGTACAAATCAACTCCAAGGCCGCTCCACTGCTCGTCCTTTGTCGTCGATCGCGACTACAACACTCGATTCCCAACCGCCTTGCCAGAGTTTCGTTCTCAACAGCCGCCTTCGCAACCTTAAGCCTTGATGCCGATAAGAAGAATTAATTTTCGGTGGGTTTGCTGTTGTTTGCCCAAAAGGTGTCCACACGCAAGTGTACGTGATCGTTATATCGTCGTGGCAAGATTGACCAAGTTTAATATTTATCGAACACAGGGAGATGGGGATTTGTAAGGAAAATTGTTGTTTCAATTCGATAGCTAACAAAGCAATAAAGGAGAAAGGTATCTATTGTCTACTAGTGTGTCAAAACAGTAAACTACCTATCACCTGGTTTGCAAAGTGAGCATGTTGTGAGAGAGAGGTGCTAGTGTACTATCCTATGTTTCACATGGTGTAGTATCACTTATTCATGCAATGAGGTCTTGTATAACCAATTGGAAAGCCACTCTAACATGCAAAAGGTCTCCCTAGATACACATTAGAGCCTCTAATTGTTCTTCTTATTCACTAATGATAATTCTCATTATCTTAGGAATTAATCAAACACTTAGCATGCATTGACCTAATAACAAGAAGATTTAGGAAAATAGACCAATTCTCATTGAGACTAACTCCCTAATGGCCCATTCAATCAAGTATGCATTCCAAGCATTCATACAATCTATCAATGTAGAGAATTGACCATACAACATCTCATAGCATTCAAAAGATCAACATGATCACCACATTACTCCATAGGAATCATACACCAACGCATAAAGGGATTAGCCCATGGCTAATTGTGTAAACAAAAGAGAAATTGAACTAACTACAATCATCATCATGCAGGAATTGTAAAGAGTTTACAAGAATTTACCTATTACAATGGAAATTGAAAAGATACAATTTACCTCTAAATGCTAGAAATCGAGCCGACCATGGAAATGGAAATTCAAACGGTAGAAACGTAGCTCTAGCTATTACAAGAATGCAGGAACAAACAGATTGAAGATCCGTACGGTAGATCAAAAGTTATCGTAGAAATCGGAAGTAGGAATCTAAAGAACCCAAATGGAAACTACCTCTAACTTTTACTAATCTAGAGAGAGAATATAATGATGTGTGAAATCTAAGATATGGAAGTATATAAAGTACCCTTGAATCATTTACTAAGATGCCCCTCATTAAAATGCGCGAAAATACGAAAATGGCCCTGAAAATCCAAAAATCTGGCACGTTGCTCGACCACAAGCTTGGAAGCTGCCGATCTCACTCGCGCGACTAGGTCGCACGAGGTGCAAAATTGCCGAGCTTGAACTTCATGGATGCCGAGCTCGATGGTCGAGCGCTCACTTGCGCTGAAGCTGCCGATCCAGTAGGGCTCTCGCGCGACTCCCATTGAGGTGCTGCCGACCTGCTTGGATGAGCTGCCGAGTTGCATCCTTAGCTCGGGTCATGCTCGACTTTTCTTGTTATTGTCATATCTTGAGCTCTAGAACTCAGATTGACTCGATTCTTCTTTCGTTATGATCCTCTCTTCAAGATCTTCAACATGGAACATCAAATGCTTCCATTGGCTCAACTCCAGATTTTAGGACTTTTCTCGATCTTGCTCGTTTCTTCCTCATTTTGCTCGTTTTCACCTACAATCACAACTTTCTAGCCAAAAAGGGTTAAATACACAAAGTATAGCATAATAGGGTCAAATATGAATATAATGTCACCAAAAGCATATAGAAATGGACCCTAAAACATGCAATTATGAACCTAATCAGCTGTCAAGATAATTTTCGCAGCCTCAAGCCCTAATTTGAAACATTGGTTTCTACCGGTAAGAAGAATTAATTTTCGCAGCCTCAAGCCCTAATTTTGCTAACAAGATAATTTTGGTGGGTTTGCTGTCAAGATTCCAATATGAAAGAAATTGTCAAATTTCACTTCTTGATTTTCTACGGAAGAAAGGATCTTGAATCAAGTGAGATATTCTTTTTTCTTTTCTAATTGCAGAAACCAATGTTTCAAATGTTATTTACAATTGATGATAGGATTTATCATATTTCTATTTTGGCTACTGGACATAATTTCCTTTTGTCACGATTTTTTGTTTTTTTGAAGTTTGGTGAATTTTTTCATATTTTGAATTGTAAACAAAGAGTTTTCTTGTTCAAATTATCATTGTTTCACCGCATCTGCCAATATAATTTTGAATTTAATTTTGTTTTACTCTTTTTAGATAATTATGAAACTTAGAATTGGTCAAATCATTCTTAGAATTTCGTATTATTTTAGATAATTAGAATTGGTCAAATCATGAACCTTAAAAAATTTTGTTTCGTATTATTTTAGAAAATTATGAACCTAATTGGTCAAATCATGCTTAGAATTTTGTATTTTTTTATATATATATAACTGTAGAGAGCGGTTATGAACTGCTACTCAAGTAAACTTAACAAATATCTTGATGTCACTTGGAGAGCAGTTCAGAACCGGTTTGTAAGAGGAATTCTTACAGCGGTTTCGTACCCGCTTTCTAAGCGAGACCTAGCTTAGATAGCTTTCGCTTGGAGAGCTCATTTAACCGCTTTCTAAGTGAAATTTCATGAGCTCTCCAAGCCTTTTTCTGTATTAGTGGAAAAAATGTTTCTTGTGAATGTGTTGTTATAAATTTTGAAAGGTGTTTTGATGTCTCTATTTTTGTACTTGTTTCTTGAGTTTGTGTGGCCAAGTGTTGATTGAGAGAGCATTTTGAGTTCATGAATGTAACAGTGATAGTCCTTCAATATAACAGTGATAGTTCATGAATGTAACAGTGATAGTCCATCAATATAATAGTGATAGTGTTTTAACATAACAGTGATAGTCCTTCAACATAACAATGATAGTTCATGAATGTAACAATGATAGTCCATCAATATAACGGTGATAGTCTTGATTTGCTATCATAACATCTTCAATGTTTTGTCCATATGTTAAAGTGAAATCATTAAATTCTTCTTCTTCTTCTTCAAATTGTATTACGTCTAGTATTTCATCTGTAAAATCAAATAACAAATCAATACAATTGATTAGATATAAAAATAATATAGCATATAAACATAAAAATTATCACTATTGTATGTAAATACACTATCACTATCATGCACAAATAGTATCACTGTCATACATAGTCACTATCAGTCTTATGCTCATAGACATTCACTGTCATGAACTATAATTATTACTTCCATGCATATCATTGTCATGTACAAATAATAACACTGTCATGTTATATGACTATCACTATCATGTAGCATGACTATTACTATTATACAATAAAGACACAAATATATTATAACTATCATACACAACGATTATCACTACTATGCATTTTGAATATCACTATAATGGATCAAGACTATCACTGTTATGAATTATAATTATTACTATAAATAAAGCATGCACAAAAAATCCACTCTATTACTGTAATGTAATCAAACTATCACTGTCATACACTTCAACTCTCACTGTCATATATGATAACTATCACTACCATGCTTATTGACATTTACAGTTATATGAACAAGCTATCACTGCCATATACTTTGACTATCACTATCCCATAGCATGACTATCACTATCTCGAAGCATTACTATCACTATCATGTAACAAATATTATTATTATCATGCAAATTTGTTTTCACTATCATTTACAAGTATTGTCACTGTAATGAATTGTTACTATCACTTTCATGCACAAAAACTAACAAAGTCATGTATATACACGTTTATCACGTAATTGTTTCTTGCATTGAATTGAATTTCATCTACTTACCCGTATTTATATGGAGACTACCATCCGAATTTATCAAGCTCATGTTGGATTCATCGTTTGTTGTAAAATCGCTCATTGTGCTCTTCTCCATCACTCAATCATGACGCACATCGCGCACCCTACGCGATGAGATTCACACCGCTATATTTCCAAAATGATTCTGCTTTGCGAGAGAGAGAGAGAGAGGCGATTTACAGAAAAAATGGAGTCAGGATTTCCGAAGGCGTAATCGACGAGTGTGTGTGAGAGAGAGAATTCGAGAAAAGTCCAGCTAAAATGACAATTTGGATTGAAATTTGAGGTGGATCATTAGGGTTCACCGTGAACCCGAGTTCACAGGAGACCTACTCATGAATATATAGAAAATAACAACATTTCATAAGATTGTAACACACATTTGCTCTAATAGTAACACATATTTACTCCCCAATTTGTGTTACTACATGGGCAAACATATATTACTATTAATCATCTTCCCTTAAAGATAAATATATTAATTCATGTAGTGACATATTTTTTACGAATTTATATGTGTTATTATAAGATTAAATAATTATTTATATACAAATAAATATATTTTTATGAAAAGTAATATTTTTTCTTATAATAACACACATATTGCTTACATTGTATGAAAAAATGTTATTTCTATAAAAACATGTGATATATATGTAAAAAATATCATTTAGTCTAATTGTAACACATATATATTTTGCCTAATAGTAACACATATTTACCCAAATTATAACATACATGGGGGATCTGGAATTCCACCTTGCGCGAATTTTTGTGAAAAATGCCCAAATCCGACCCGGTCAAGAATCCGCAAATTTTTATATATAAGGTATGTTTTACACCGTAAAATGTTTTATATAAGTTTTTGTCATTTTCATATTTAGGAGATTCATTACTTTTATGATTCAAATTAAAATTTTGTAGGTTTTCCGAATTCAATATATATGGATTGAGGTAGACGAATTTGTTTGAATAAAATATTTTGTAATTAATTTTTAGCTTTTGTTTGCAATTACGTACTTTAAATTTTGATTAAATTAATCCAACAACAAAAAAATATTTAGAAAATATATAATGAGTGGAAATTTATAATTTAATGACAGAATCTGATGACTTTTAATGGGAGTATCGCATGACATGAAAATCATGTCATTAATGGTCAAAATTTTATCATTGAAAGCTTATGAGTACAAGATTTTCCTATATTTATATATATATTGGCTTTCTTGAAGCAATTGAGTTGAGTGCGGTGAGTGAGTTTCGAGGAGATGTTTCGTCGAAGATTATCATTGGTCGATTTTATTTTAAGAATAGTTGGCGCTGTTAGTACCTTAGGAAGCACCATCGCTGTCGCCACAACCAAAATATCTCTTCCCTCCGACTCCCAGTTTCATCATTACAAGGCCCACTATCAAGATTTTCCTACATTCAAGTAAGCCTGACAATATATTTGTTTTTGTTTGATTTTAAAAATTTTACCAACACCTTTTAGAATTACTTTTTTTTTTTTTCCAAAAATAGTTTTGAAATTTTTTTTTGCTTTGTTTTATATTTAGAGTTTGGAAACGGTAAGATTTTTTAGGGACATTAATTTATGTGTAGTTTTTTAGATTGACAAAATGAGAAATAAATTTTCAGGTTACCAAAATAAGAACCGTATTTTTTTTAACTGACATATTAAGAATCATAAAAAGTAGCAAATTGTGACTAAATCACCCTGAATCGGACCTAGTTCAGCCCTAATTCAGCTAACATGGGGCTAATAGCCAGGTTTTGGTTGATTTTGACTTATTTGAATACAAATCACCATTTTTTAAAGTATTATCCTATATTTGCAGATTTCTTCTAGTTACGAATGGCATAACAGCTACCTACCTTGTTCTCTCACTTGCATTTCCTCTTTTTCACATTTGTTGGGCTGGTGCAAAAGTGACCAGGACAGTCTTGATCATACTTGATACGGTATGTAATGATATTTTTAAAAAAATTAAAAAGAAAAATAGGGACTAAAGTTATTTTGATCCCATAAATTTCTACTTTTTCTGAAATAGTCCCAACTTAGTTTAGAAAATGAATTTAGTCCTGTAATTTTTATTTATTCTCAAATAATCCCAATTTAGTTAAAAAAAAAAGCCAATTTAGTCCCGTAACTCTCTAAATTATATAATTCTCATCCAATTCTTGTATTAAATTTATTTTATTCATTTGTTGATTAATTTTTATTAGTTTTCTTTACAACTATTTTAATTAATATAAAATAGATCTTATTGCATAATTTACTTTATTAATTATATAATTTTTAATTATATACTACAATTTAACAAAAAATTTATATTCTAAATGAAAAGTATTTAAATTTAATCATAAAATAAAAATTAATAGATAAACACTTAAAAAAATAATATTGTAGATATTAATTATTTTTAGAATAAAAATTTAGATCTAAATTTTGATGAGTATAGATCAATTTTTTTTTATTTTATGATTAAATATAAATACTTTTTATTTATATTATAAACATTTTTTTTAATTTTAGTATATAATTAAAAATTATATAATTAATAAAAAAATTATAATACATTCACTTATATATGCAATAAGATATTTTTTTATTAATAAAAATAGTAGTAAAGAAATCTAGTAAAAATTATTAACAAATGAATAAAATAAATTTAATACGAAAAATGGATGAATTTTTATATATTAGATATCTTAAATATTTATTGTATTATTTTTAAAGTGTTTATCTACTAGTTTTTATCTTATGATCGAATTTAATTACATTTTATTTAGATTAAATTTTTTGTTAAAGTTTAGTATATAACTAAAAATTATATAATTAATAAAACAATTATAATATATTCAAATATATGCAATAAGATCTTTTTAATATTGGAAAAAAATAGTAGTAAAGAAAACTGATAAAAATTAATGAACTAATGAATAAAACAAATTTAATATGAAAATTGGAGGAAAAGTACGCAATTTAAAAAGTTATGGGACTAAATTGATTTTTTAAATTAAATTGGGACTATTTAAAAAAAAAAAGGAAAGTTATGTGACTAAATTAGTTTTCTTAACTAGTTGGGGACTATTTGAGAAAACAATTGAAAGTTATGGGACTAAATTGATTTTCTTTACTAATTGGAACTATTTGGGAAAAAGTGAAATTATGGGACCAAAATAACTTTAATCAAAAGAAAAACCATTATTAGTCAATTCATATCACCTAAGAAACATATTTGAACTTATTATCTTTATTTTGCAATTAAAAACAATTTTGGTCCTATAACTTTCACATTTTCTCGCAAAAATATAATTATTTGCCAATTCGGCAAAATTAATTTGAATGTGAATCAATCGAGCAATGCACCAAGTTGCAGGAATGAGTTGACTAATTTTAGCCATCTTGGAATGTTGCAGTCACGCGATCGAAAATATATTCAACAGTTATTTTGCTAATTAAATTACTTGTAGTTGATACATGAAAGTTTTATTGAATGTACGTACGTATGTTGTGCTGTGCAGATAATCCTAGCTCTTCTAAGTGCTGCTGCATCTGCTGCGACTGCAATCACTTACATAGCTCACAATGGCAATGCTGAGGTCAATTGGGTCCCCATATGTAAAAAATATATCTCTTTTTGTGTATTAGCCACTGGTTCCTTAGTTGGGTCCTTTATAGCAGCTCTTGTACTTTTGTTCTTGGTGTTTTTGTCCGCTGTTGCCATGCCCAGAAAATGATTGTTGGTGTGACCTTTATGTTGTTATTTATTTATTTATTTTTATGTGTGTAAATAATATTTAATTTAAGTATTATTTATATTTTATTTCACATATTTAAGTTTTGATTAATAATTATATTATATTATTATATAATATAGGGGGAGTTAAATAACTGCAGGAGCAGTTAATTTCCCCCCCTCTCTGGATAAGATGTAAACATCAGAGAATTATTCTAAGTGCGTAATTCATTCCAAGAGAACATGCATCTGAGAAATACACACACACCATCATCGAAAACACAAAACATATTTTGTATACTGTACTATTCGTGGAAATTGGGTTAGCACACACTGCGACTGGGACCCCGAGAACACAAAAGGACGAGGATATGAATCTGGTTCATTCATTCCGCATAGCAGATCAAAGGTCAGAATTCTAATTATACGTGTTAGAATTTATCTGAGCCCAACATATGGTATCAGAGCCCATATGATTGTATCCCGTCCACTGAAGCATTGTTTTAAATTTTGGAATTAATGCACGTATTTGATCGTAGGCATGTTAGTGTAGTTCATTGGCATTGATGTTATGACATGAATATATCCATGAGTATATTTTTTTTGACTTTCATGTCTGATCACATGTTTCTGCTTTTGTGCATTTTTTCATTTTTTTAATTAAAATGTTGCTTCAGTGTACATTTTCCAGTCCATAGATGTCCAGGAAATCTTATATGTTGACTGATTTTGTTAAATCAGCGTTTTTGGTGTCCCGTCCCTTTTTTTATCCATTTTATGGGTTTATTCAAAATTCATCCAAAATATGATTTTTTGATATAAAACGATAGCCCTCGTCACCAGGATCGTTACAAAAGTTTCTTGATGTAAGTCTCTTGGGATAAACCCAATAACCTTTTCTAGCGATCCCTCTGAATCTTGACACCAAGAATATATTCTGCTTCACCCATGTCTTTCATTTCAAAATTTGAAGACAACCATCTCTTGATAGTTTCAAGATACTCTTTGTTATTTTCCAGCTAATAGTATGTCATCTACATACAGAGATAGAATCACAAAATTGTTCTTAGAACGTTTAACATACACACAGTTGTCTTCGTTTATCATAACAAAGTTATATGAGATTACCGTCGAGTGCAAATCTCAAATACCACTGTCTCGAGGATTGCTTTTAGTCCATAAATTGACCTTTTCAACTTACGAACTTTATCCTCTTGACCTTGAAGAACAAATCCTACAAGCTGATGCATGTAGATTTCATCTTCTAATTCTCCATTGAGAAAAGCAGTTTTGACGTCCATCTGATGCAATTCTAAATCCATACTTGCTACTATAGCTTGGAGTAAACGAATCGAGGCAAATCTCACTACGGGTGAAAAGGTTTCTTCATAATCTATACCCTCTTGTTGAGTATATCCTTTTGCCACTAAGCGAGCTTTAAACCTTTCTATTGAGCCATCAACTTTTCTTTTAATCTTAACAATCAATTTATTCCCAATTGCTTTGCGTCCTTTTGGGAGGTCAAAAAGTTCCCAGACTTGATTTGATTTCATAGACTCCATTTCCTCTTCCATTGCTTTCTTCCATTTCTCTTTTGCTGGACAAGTTAGAGCTTCTTTTACAGTTTTAGGCTCTTCTTCATCCACTGGAGAAATATCCCCATTTTCTGGAGAAACAAAGAAGGCATGACCTTCTATGTCATAATGCCTTTTTGGCATTGATTTCCTACAACTTTTCCGAGATTGTGGTTTTGTAGGACCCTATGTAGATAAAATGTCCTCATTAAGAATGATTTGATTCTCAACTGGAACAAATCTATTAAGATCCACATTTTTAGATATACCACTCCCACTTGTATCATATAGGATTTGGTTTTCCACTGTCTCAAAAATTGAATCGACTTTATCAATTCCACCCTTGTTAGGAAATTTATTTTCCAAAAAATGTGCATTTCGTGATTCTATTTCTATAATATTCCCATCTTGATCTCCTATGAAAACGTAACCCTTAAAGTTCTTGCAGTATCTAATGAAGATACATTTCTTTTCTCTGGGACCTAGCTTTCCATATTGACTCGTAGAGTCATGTATGTAAGCTGCGCATCCCCATGCTCTAAGGTTACTTAGGTCCGGTTTTCTACCAGTCCATAATTCATAAGGAGTTGAAATGACTGATTTAGTAGGCACACGATTAAGCACATAAGCAGCTGTGAGTAACGCATCTCCCCAAAAAGAGATAGGTAAATTTGCTTGTGCCATCATAGACCTCACCATTTCCAACAATGTTCTATTCCTCCTCTCAGCCACACCATTTTGTTGAGGTGTGTAATGAATAGTCAATTATCGAATAATCCCTTTTTCATTACATAATTCTTTGAATTGATCGGAAAGATATTAACGTCCCATATCAGTTCTTAAAACTTTGATAGTTATGTCCTTTTGATTTTTAACTTCATTTAGAAAACGTCTAAAACAATCCAATGCTTCAGATTTGTGAGAAATCAAATAGACATAACCAAAAAGTGAATAATCATCAATAAATGTAATGAAATAGTACGCTCCATGTCGGACTCTTACATTAACAGGACCACAAATATCAGAATGAACTATTTGCAATGGAAGTTCAGATCTAATGGCTTTGCCGAATGATTTTCTAGTCATTTTTCCAGCAAGACAGTGTTCACACTTAGCTAACTCGAGTTTTGAAGTAAGGTTCAATAACCCTTCTTTTACAAGACGGTTCATCCTATCTTGCCCAATATGGCCTAATCTAGCATGCCAAATGTCTACATTTAAACACGCATTACTAGAGGAAGATGCATTTAGTGAATATGAATAATCTTCATAATACCTAAAAAATGTTCGATTACAATTTAAAATCGTAAAACCATCGTGCATATATCCATTACAATAACACACATCATCTTTGCTAATAAAAACCGAGTCTTTACCAAACAATACTTCAAATCCTAATTTAAGTAAAATTGAAACAGATATAAGATTTCGCGTGATATCAGGAGCAAATAGTACATCATGTAGAATAAAAGCTCGACCGTTGTCAAGGTCAAGTTTGCAAGTTCCAAGTCCTTTGACTTCAACACGACCATTATTTCCTACATATATCCATCTTGTCCCCTGTGGAACACGACGAAAATTAACAAACGCTCCCCTATCTCTTGTTACATGGTCCGTTGCCCCTGAGTCTATAATCTACAAAGGAAAAGATTCAATTAATTAGACAATACTAGAGACATTTATAATACTTGAAATAGAATTAGATGGATCTACCTTGTCCCTCTTGGGCTCAGGGCATTCCCTAGCAAAATGACCTAACTAGTGACAGTTATAGCAAGTCATTTTACTCTTATCCTTCTTATTCTTTTTCACACGTTTCTTCTTTCCCATCTTCTTATCAGTTTTGTTTTGAGCATTGTTCACTGGTTTATCATTGTTAGATCCTTTACCCTTCTTCCCTTTCTTCCAGTTTCTCTTTCTTTTGAAGCCCGAAGTTCCTTTGGAACTAGAATCGGCATAGAAGGCAGCAGAAGAGGATTTAAAAGCTCCTAGCCTTTCATCTTCCAGCTGCACATGTCGAGCTGCATCACCAAAAGTTCTAATACTTTCATTATGGGTCAAATTGACCTTAAGATATTCCCATTAATTTGGCAGCGAGCGTATCAGGGCTTGGATATGTTTTTCATCAGAAAGAGCGTGACCAACAATTTTAAGTTCGAGGATCATGTTTGACATCTCCCTAAGGTGTTGTCTCATGTTATGATCTGGCTTTTTCTTATAAGTTTCGAACTTTATGGTCAACTGTCTCAGTTTGGTAACAGACGTTCCACCATATTTCTCATGCAGATAAACCCAGATATCATGCGCAGATTTGTGTTGTTCACACTCATGGATCATTTCATCGATCACCGAACTAACTAGGATACCGCATGCGGTGGAGTTCTTTTTCTTCCACGCAAGGTAAGCCTCTTGGTCTCTCCTTCCTTGATTTCCAGTTCCAACTCCCGGATCTACCATGAATTGGTTTATAGCATCCAGTGTGTCTTGTTTGTCCAAACGTACCATATCTTATGACGCCAAGTGTCATAATTGTCCCCATTGAGTTTTTCTCCTTTGTTAAGCTCAGCTACTATTGATTTTGAAGCCATTGTCTTTTATGTAAAAAGTGATTCGACAATGTTAATGGTGATTTATGTTAAAGTCTTATGTTAAGCTAAATAAAACATCTTAATATCGATACAAGACTTGATGTCGAAAAATAACTTAAAGTTACTAATCTTCAATCTAATCATGCATCTCAAAAATATATTTTTGTTTCAAAACATAAAACAACAAACCAGTTCATATAATTCATACTAGAGAATAACAAATGAACTACCACAATACTTTTAGCTAAATCATCAAAAAATGTATCAAGCTGAATACTAAACAAAACACAACAGACGAACTACCATTGTACGATGAGCTAAATCATCAAAATGTATCAACCTGAGACAAATAAAAGACACAACCTAACAAGAACTACAACATCAGTGTATCAATCTGGAAAAACAAGTTGCCTACGAACAGAACGAGCCAATTTTTCATTAGACTTCTCAATTCTTGTTCTATCGAGTCCTCTAGTCGCCGCACTATAGATTGCTTTTGCCATAGGATCTAAGTGTGGATTCTTTACTCGACCATTCCTAGGTCCCTTCAAACTCATAAGATCAGATCGACGAATACCACCCATCCCTGAGCATATAGTCCTAAGTGCTCGACTACCGTTATTCTTAATGGAAGCTAGTGCAATAGCCTCCATCACATCCCGACCATTTGGTCAGCTTCCATTGTGGCATGTGCTGCTGCAGTTCAAGAGGCTATCTGGTTAAGGAGATTCCTGAAACATTTGGAGATAACTGACACCTCAGTGGGAGCTGTGTCATTTAATTGTGATAATCAAGCAGCCATTGCTTACACAAAAGATCCCAAATATCATGGAAAGACCAAACACATTGACACAAAGTTCAATTTTGTTAGAGACATAGTTGAAAAGAAGAAAGTGATTCTGAAGTACATTTCTACTCATGACATGTTAGCAGATCCTTTTACCAAACCAATTGCTAGAGATGTTTTCATGAAACATGTTAGAGGTTTGGGTTTGCATAGGATTTGATTCTATTTGAATGAAATGTTGAATGATGTTATATTAATGGTTATTGATGTAACTATTTGTTTTTTTATTACTTATATGTATTATTTCATATATGAAAGTATGTTGACAAGTTATGATTGGCTCTCTCATACGAGCAATCACCTCTGTTCAAGTGGGAGCACAGAGATGAGATTATAATAAGAAATATAATCGAGATAGATTGGACCACAAATATGTCTAACTTGTTTTATTAGCTAAATTTTACAAGATGTCCTGATACACTTGAGAGTGAATGTCTGGGTTAAGTGCGCAGAATGCATTTAATTTATAAATTTACGCAATGTCAAATTTAAATTAGACATACGCTTCCTTCATAGGAAATCAAAGACATTGTGACATGTGTTTTTTGAGAAACTTCATGTGCTAAATGACCCGAAAAGGAAATGAGAAAATATCCCCAATTTCTCACTGAGTATGAGTCCTTTATTTTAAATTTTTATTTACCCTTAGGACTTTCTACATAGTTTCTAAGTTTACACTTTGGCGTTACTACTTTAGCATGTTTCCAATGGCTATGAATTTTAAGAGCTATGCGGTACATATCTAGGAAAGCTGCTACAGTGGGAGACTGTAGACTCTTAGCTATAAAGGAAGAATGACTTTATTTAACACATTCTAGTGTGATTCATTGACTAGTCAATCAAGCTGGGAGTTTGATTATGAATATATTAGAATTTCGTGAATATAGTTGAATATGTTCTATTTTGAGGGATTCAATAGAGATATGTCAACAGGTGTTAAATGTTTAAATGAATTCTAGGGTATAACGAGATTGCACATATCCTTGATGAAACGATTGAGGTGCCATATATTCCTAACAGGTGTATGGCATAGTAACTCATGCACTCGTGGGTCACACGAGGTATTTGTATCAAAATATGAATGTTGTTGATGATGATGAAGATGTGTAAGATATAATGAAACTTCATATGTGAGTGGGAGATGTAAATAATATTTAATTTAAGTATTTTTTAAATTTTATTTCACATATTTAAGTTTTGATTAATAATTATATTGTATTATTATATAATATAGGGGGAGTTAAATAACTGCAGGAGCAGTTAATTCCCCCCTCTCTCTGGATAAGATGTAAACATCAGAGAATTATTCTAAGTGCGTAATTCATTCCAAGAGAACAGGCATCTGAGAAATACACGCACACCATCATCAAAAACACAAAACATATTTTGTATACTGTACTATTCATGGAAATTGGGTTTGCACACACTGCGACTGGGACCCCGAGAACACAAAAGGACGAGGATATCAATCTGGTTCATTCATTCCGCATAGCAGATCAAAGGTCAGAATTCTAATTATACGTGTTAGAATTTATCTGTGCCCAACAATGTGGATTTTGCAATCTAAGCTACTTGCTGATATTTAATTTCATGTTTTTAGGTTTGTAATGATAATAGTAAAAGGAAATAAAATGTTTTGTTAGTGTCAATTGTCAGCGTGTGTCTAATGATTTTCTCTACTGCACTCTACCAAACGTCTAGACTCGAATGGCTCCATGGGCCTCATGATGGGTTCGGGTGGGATTTCTAATTTCATTTCATTTTACAATATAAGTTATTAAATAATTTTAAAATATTAAATTAAGTCAAAAATTTTAAAGGAAAATTATTAAATAAAGAAATAAAAAGAATAAGAAATAGTAAATCATAATCATCCCACGGTCACTACCGGTTCAAAATGGAGACTGAGGTGATTTCAAGAATTATTAATCATCTCATATTTTTATTATACGTTATTCTTTAAATTTATTTCTTAATAAATTGATTTAATTATTCACTTGTTTTCTATAAATATAAATTTGGGGTTTGTCACTACAAAAAAAACTGGTTTAGCGACCGAAAATGGTAGTCGCTATAACAGTGGTAGCTAATATTTAGTGACCGATTTTTGAGGCGGTCGCTAAATTAGCGACCGCCTAGACGGTCGGTAATAGAACCGGGTCTTGACCCATTTATAACATTTAGCGACCGCTAGGACGGTGGGTATTATATAATTACCGACCGCTTGTGCGGTCGCAAAGTATAAATTATCTTCATCATCCTCATCCTCATCTTCCTCATCCTCATCATCTTCTTCATCCTCATCATCTTCTTTATCTATTTCTTCTCCATCCACTTCGTTGTCAACAATTACCGTATCAGGATTTGCAGCCACTAAATCCATCGAAAGATTGATACTTTCGTCAAGAACTACTGTTTGAGCCTGTTGCACTTCAGTTTGGAATGTATCTTCAAATTGTGAAACTGATTGCTTAGACCCTATACATATTAAAATTTTATAAGATTATTGAAGTTAAATTTTGTAATATGAAATAGTGTTACATACCATTTTTTGGAACCAAAATATGAATTTGTGGCGAACTGCTTCATAAACCTCTGCTTCTGTGATGCCTGATACTTGTTGACGAGTTTGCTCACAAAACATCCTACATATAACAAATATTCGTATAAAAATAATAACATATTTACAATATATTTCTAAAAATAATAAATTACTCACTGTATATATGGTTGAACCTTGGGCGTATTCATCGAGACATACGACTGTATAGTCTCTTCTTCCTAGTTATTTTGAAAATACCGTTTGGTCCCTTTACACAGTGGTCGACCATCATGTAAAAATACAAACAACATACCATCGAACTCAGGAAGAGGATGTTCTTCTCCCGGCCATCGTAGTTGCGAAACTCATTTCTGAAATAATAAGAAAAAAATGTTCCAACCTCTTCAGTAAGATATGCATTAACAATGGATGTTTCAATGTGTGCTGTATTTCCAATATTACGTTTCAAGTTGTGCAGATACCTAAATACAAAAACATTCAATTGATCAATATTTAATATAATTAACAAAAAACTTAAAAGATTTATACTTACCTCTTGAAAGGGTACATCCATCTATACTGCACTGGACCACCGTATAAAGCTTCATACGGTAAATGAACAGGTAAGTGCTCCATCGAGTTAAAGAAGCTGGGTGGAAAAATCCGTTCTAACTTGCACAGTATAATAGGGATGTCTCTATCCAAACGCTGCATGTCATCCACTGTAATCATTGAGGAAGTTAAGTCTCTGAAAAATAGACTTAATTCCGTGATCACACTCCATATAGCCTTTGGAAGTGTCTACCGAAAGGTAATTGGTAGCAACTGCTGCATAAAAACATGACAGTCATGACTCTTCATCGAAGTGACCTTCCCTGTTTCTGGCTCAAACGACCGACCCATGTTCGACACGTAATTGTCCAGAAAGCGCAAATCCTTCACCCATTGAAATAATTTTTCTTATCTGCATTGGAAATTTGGAAGCATGCTTGTGGGCACTCACCTGCTCGTCGATAACTGGAGAGACTAGGATGAGAACAGAACTGACTTAACTCTTCTCTGGATCTTGCAGTGTCTTTGGTCTTGCCTTCTGTATTCAGGATCGTGTGGAACAAGTTATCAAACACATTCTTCTCTATATGCATCACATCCAGGTTGTGTCTAATCAATAATTTACTCCAATAAGGCAAGTCCCAAAAGATGCTCCTCTTCTTTCAACCTCCAGGGATCTGTTTATCGTGATCCATTCCACCCTCCTCTGTCATTTTCCACAAGTCAGTTACTGTAACCTCATACAACAACAAATCACCTGAAATAAAGTGAGTATGGTTAAACTAAATTGATAAAACTCTTATCATAAGTAAGTAATGATTAAAATATAAACAATGTTTATATACCTGTTCGAACTCGAGGCCTTGGAGGCTTTACAACATGTTTCCCCTTTAGAAAGTTCACTTTGTCCTTTCGGAAGGTATGATCATCACATAGAAACTTCCGCTTGTTATCAAACCATTATATCTTTTTACTCAGTGGAAGATAAAATGCATCAGATCCATCCATGCAGTACGGGTAAGCTGGTTTTCCAACTGTCGACCACTCGGATAACATATAATATGCTGGAAAGTCACTGATGGTCCATAAAACAACAGCCCGTAATGTGAAGTTCTCCTTCCTATACACGTCATATGTCTCTACTCCCGTATGCCACAAATATAACAACTCTTTAATCAGTGGCTGAAGGTAGACATCCAGGTTATGCTTAGGATTCTGAGGACCAGGCACCAAGACAGTGAGAAATATGTGTTGAGGCTTCATGCACAACCAAGGAGGTAGATTGTACGGAGTCAGTAACACAGACCACAACGAATACTTCTTTCCGTGCATACCGAATGGAGCAAATCCGTCTGTGCACAAGCTAAGCCTCACATTTCTCTTCTCACTCGCAAAATCTGGAAACTCTCTATCAAGATGTCTCCACGCATTAGAGTCTGTATGATGACGCATCTCTTTGGAATTCTTACAAGATCACTCCTCAGCATGCCATCTCATGTCTTATTCAGGCACTCGACTGATACAACCTCTCTAGACGAGGAGTGATGTGAAGATAATACATAGACTTGAAATCTGTCTTCTACCTACGATCTGAGGGTTTGAACCTAGGGTAGTTGCACATACTATACTGATCGATGCTGTCGTCGTCGCTCCAAAATAGCATGCCCGTTGGTACAACAATCAATCTTCTCAAATGGTAAACCTATATCCTTCAAGAGCATCTTACTTTGATAGAAATTTTCTGGCGTTGTGCTCTCTTTAGGTAGGGCCTATTTGAACAACTCTGGAAATTGATTGTAGACTTTCTGACTCACTTTGCCTTCAATTTTGATGGACAACATCTGAGCATTGAATGATAATTGTGTCTCACTATCACAACCAGGAAACAACTTCTGATCAACAGATTTAAGCATCTAAAAAAAATTTTGCGAACGAGGATTTGGTTCCTCCTCCATGGCATTGTGGTGACCACACAAACCAGAGTCATCAATCATCGTATGATTGCTTTGGAATTCATCCACCGGTGTCTTAGAGCATGGAGTAGGCGAATCAAGGCTCGAACTATTAATCTCAAATCTCTCACCTTCACCACTACGAAACTGATCATAGAAGGCAACCATTGTTTTAAGATTATAATTCCACCGGCTTTCGCCATGTGCGGTCCAATTGTAATAGTATGGAGTAAAACTAGACATCATGAGATGAGTTTTAACCTAATCAATGCTAAAAAACCTCTTGTTACCGCACTTTTTTCTTGAACAAGGACATTTAATCTGGCCATACCTATCCATGCAGTGTGGATTACGAGAGGCAAACTTAATAAACTCATCAGTGTTCTCGTTAAATTCAGGGTTGATCGTTCCTTGTATCGGACGAGGTATTTGATACATCCAACGATGATTAGGGAGTTCCATCTGATTTAAATTAAGAATATATCTCATTAGAATTATAAAAAAAATCGTCAGAGTTTCGACTGTTAACAAGCATATCCAATTTTTTAAAATAAAAAATCCACTATATATAATCATACATCAATTACACAATTACATAAATTACACAATAAAATTCTAACAAAATTAGAATTAATCTCCAATAAAAATAGATATATCCATAAATAATTAATGTACAACATGCAAATAATGCTAAACTTATCACAAATCGAACACACAAATTATGCTTTATATCTAATATGTATTTTATAAAGAAAATAAAATTTATTCAACATTAAAAATTAAACGGTAAAAATGTAAAAATATACAGTCAAATTGAAGCAACGAGCACAATGTGACAACGCACCCGAACGATTGCAACCAATATGTTGAAACAATATTTCTTCACATTTGAGAGATTTTTTTAAGGTTGGGGGGGGGGTAAATTTCGCTAATGAAAAGGAAAGAAAAGGGCAGAGGCTGTTATATATTAAAAAATTAGCGACCACCTTTTTTAATTTAGCAACCGCCAAGGCGGTCGCTAATAATAAACATCAATTCGGGAAATAATTGCCCACCTACCCGCTTCCAGATCCGAAACTTAGAGACCATTTGGCGGTCGCTAATATCATAATAAATTAGCGGCCACCTTTTCGGTCGCTAATTTGTTGACTGACCAAATTAGCGACCAACAAAAGGTGGTCGTTAATTTATTTTGATATTAGCGACCGCCAGACGGTCGCTAATCAGTCGAAAATTTGTTTTCTTGACCATTATTCAACATCGGTCGATAATTGGTTGCTAGCGGTCGCTAATTTTCAGTCGGTAAATCCCATCATTTTTGTAGTGTGTGTCAATATTGATATATTGGCAAATTAAGGTATTTCATTAAGAGTAAAAAAGAAAAAAGAATTCGACGAGTTGGGATTAAGGAAGGAAAATGTAAGAATTAGATGAGTCTCATTTAACACCTCGTCGTAGGAGAAAAAGAGTCATCAACCATCTAACACTCTCTTCCAATAGGAATCAACCCAGAATTCAAAGCGTAAGCTTAAACAAGATCGTAGTGTTAAAGTATCTAGGTTCCGAGAAAAAACAACTTCCCAGAATACAAGGACAAAAAAATCAAACCCTAAAATAGTCCTTATTTATATCCTAAAAAACAATAGACTAAATGGAATTAGGAGGCTTACCAAACAAAGTAGTTAGTTACCTTGAGCTGTCCAAAGTGTCCGCAACACGATTTTTTTCTTTGAAAATATGTGAATATACAATCTCCATCCTTTGACTAACCTTCTTAACTCTACTCCAAAAACCTCTAAGACGCCAAGATATCAATGTAATTTTCCTCTTGAATGTATCCACTACATTAATAGAATCTGACTCAACCTATAACTTTATGTAACCATGTTTAAAAGTAAAGTTAAATGTCAACAATATTGCCATGATTTCAGCTTCGAAAGGTAGTCCCCTGCCGGCCAACTCTTGTTACGCACAAACTAAATGCTCTAAATCGATTCCACAAAAGTCGTTCCCCATTTATTTTCCATTTTGTACACTAAACTTCTTCGAACTGGCCTGCAAAAATAAGTCAAAAAAATCACCACCAAAAGTAAATTGAACCTTAAAAATATTAGAGATTGAATTGAGGATCTCCCTTGCAAAGCCACATCGTGATAACAAATGTCTTGAGTTTCCGCAGCCACTCAATGAAAGCATCTATTTGGACCGTGAAATCTAAATAAATCATTTTAATTCGTAGTTGGAATTTCCCCCCACAGTGCCCTCCATAACAATGTAGATCAACCTGTCGGTATAAACATCGCCCAAATCCAAGATGACCAGCCCACAATCGGAAATATTTGGTGCAAACCTTCAAATATTAGTCTAGCCAAAACTTTCACTGAAACTGATTTACTCCGAACAACTTTATCCTTATCAAATGCTACCCGAATTTGAAAGATATCATGTATGATGTCCGTATGCTACAGAAGAAATGAGGATTCAAAGTGCCAACTATTGATGTTGTCATGATATTGTGACTTGTGTTTCCACATTTCTGGCAACATCAGAATTTACCCTTTCGACTATCTTAAACTCATGATGATTTTAAATTGTGATATTTGCCTAGGTATGGAAGTTGAAGACGTGAGGACTTCCAGAACCATCCTAGACCTGAGTAGGCAATTACCCCACTAACATGAAAGTTACATCATGGTGGGAAGGTAGAGGAGTTACTGACTTTTTCGTCTTTTTGCACGTTTTTCACATTCAAAGCAAATTGACCCAAAAGCGGATGGGTAATTGTAGCATGCAAGCAAATGACCCAGTAGTTATCGACCTAGGACAAGAGAGAGCTACAGAGCCCCGAAGTCATGTGTTGGGATAAGTATTATAGCAACGATTCCGGTTTTTAAACAAGCAATTGTAAATATCAAGCAACAAAAATAAGTAAATTATCCTAACTTCGAGATTGAAGTGCGAGGTGAGAGATATGCTTCGGGTGTTATCCTTATGACTTAAACTAATGCAAAACGTGTTCTAATTATCTATCCTTTGCTATTTCATTGGTGATGATAAAGGCTACCACTAAACAAATGAAGACCGATCCCTTTTGAGGCTTGGGTGATCAATTCTAGTTAACTAGCACCTAATTAACTGCAAACGGTACCTAGGATAGTGAACGCTAGGAGGTTCGCACAGATACCGTCCCTAGTTTCCCCCTTCACTAAACACCCCAATAGTCAATTAAGGTATCTAATGTCACTTGATGGTAATTCTAAGCAATCTACCCCATCTCGGGTCAATAAACCACTAATTAAATCTAATCAATCCTCTAATCTTTCTTCACATGACCAATTAACCACATACCCAACCCTAGTTGCAACATGTAATCATCAATCATGGAATAATCAATTAAATAAATCAATTAAATCAAGATAAACACATCAAGGGAATCATATCACCAAATCCATAACAAATTCAAGTTAATCAAAACACAAATACATCAATCTCCATCATAATTCAAACACCCAAAGCATGAATTGATTAGCCCATGGCTAATAACAACAAATTAAAGGAAATAAACAAGAAATAGACAAAGCCCACACCAATTTGATAGAAAATCTTGCAAAATATAAAAGATATTACCAATAGATGAAGAAACAAAGCAATAAATCCAAAGCACAATCCAATCCTTACTTGATTCTTGAAATTAAACTCCAAATTAAGCTAATCTATGGAATCTAAATTAATCTATGGAAGAAATTGTGAAAGAATTGAAGAAATATGCTCCAATGGAAAGTTGGGAACCCTAACTCTTGCCTCCAAACTCTCAAAACCGAAAATTCTGCTACCAAAACCAATTTTGGTGCCTTTTATACACCTTACAGGATCATGCCACGTGTCAACATCTGAAGAAAAGTATCCAGGGTTGCTCGACCTTGCAAGGTTGGTCGAGTAAAAAGTGCTCGAGCACGCTTTCATAAAATGCTGAACACCTTTGATATTTCCCAGTTGCTCGATCGAGCAAGGTTGCTCGATCCAAAATGGTCGAGAAACTCCATCCCTTAATTTGCTACGTAAAACTCTTACGGGTGCTCGATCTAGCAGCGTTGCTCGATCACTGAGCTTGGTCGAGCATGACTTTCAGAATCGTTTCAGCACTTTCTTCATTGTTGCTCGAGCATGCACACTTGCTCGACCGAAACTGCTCGAGCAAATCTTCAATTTTTCTCCTTTAAACTTCTTCATCTCAATCTAAGCCAAATTCCTCTCAATTCTTCCAACAATTTTAACATCTTCCTGTAACGCCTAGCATAATTGGATTCAAGTTACAGTTTATAAGTCGTCATTTGAGGTTTTAAGGTTAAGTTGCTCGTACGAATTAAATATTGTGCTTTTGTTATTTAAGTTTTTCACGAGCCTTAAGTATTAATTTTCTGATGATTAAGTAAGTAAAGATGATTTGATCATTTAGGGAATTAAGATTAAGTTCTTGATATTTCATTTTGGGCTTTAGTATGTGAATTAAAAGTTAGAGAGCCAAATGAAGATATGATCCAATTAAGTATTTAATAAAGGATTAAGAGGATTTGACTTGATTGGTTACTAAGTGTTATAATCCAAATTGGATTGAGAAAATTATGATCTATTAAGTACCAATTTATTAAGGGTATATAAGTAATTTAGTGAGTTGTTATTTCGAGATAAGAATGAATTTATATGGGATCTCGATTGGATTTTATATGATGAGGTTTTAGATCAAGAAAGTATTCAAGGTTTAGATTTCTAAGAGATTATTATCGAAATCATTTTTATCAAATATTTGGACTTTAAACGATGGACTAATGTTAGGACTTTAAGGTATTACTCTCAAGGGATAAAGGTGCATATTGCAAAGTTAGGAGTATTATTATTTATGGACAAGAGTGATATTATAAGTATCTAGAATATATTTATATGAGGATTAATTCAATTACTAAGTTAAGGTATTAATATTGGGATTAGTTTATTAAGTATAAGATTTATTGATTGAGGTAAGTAATATTGGCAAGAAAAGGATTAGCACTTTTATTAAGGAGAAGTAGCATTAGATTTCTCTAGAAGATATTTACTTCGAGGATAATTAAGCTGATGCGGCAAGTTAGGGTGGACTTAGTCCACTAGAAGAAGTAGTCGGTCACCTTATGAAAAGTGCCGTTTGTGCCTACATTTTTAGAGAGTTAGTTTTTCGTCCTTTAAGTTCTTAAGCTTGAGTTTTATTCTATTTTCTTTCTTAGTATTTTTAGTTAAACCAATTAGTATTATTTGGACTCCTAAATTAGTACTAGGTTCGAAATTATTTTAGAGTAAGGAAGAGTAGTATTATTGTTGAGGTTATAGTATTAATCCACTAAGAATATTATTTTCCTTAAGTATTAATTCATTAAGGGTATGTTAGTAATTGAGGAATTAATTGTATGGATTTAACTTTATGTGGTTTTGACCAAGAATAGGATTAAATAATACTTGGGATAGTATTAGTATTATTTTCGAAAAAATATGGAGTCTTAGACATTAAGTAATTTTTGAAATTAAGAGAGTATAAGACTTGGATTTCTAGTATCTTTATTTATGGAAATTAGTCATATTTTCTTATGCAAGAAAAATACATGCTTGAAGGTTAAGTGTCAAAAGAATAAAGAGTTAGTAAGGATTTGTTAAATAAGGAAATAAGTTGCCAAGTATGGAAATAGAGATACAATAAGATATTGGGCCAATTTCTTGCCCTTTTTTCTCAAATTTCGTCCAAACCCTTTGTAGGAATCCTACAAGACTTTTAGTCCTTATAAATAGATGATCAAGGATCACTTCATAACCCTAGAACACCCCAAAATTCGTCAGCCCCTATAGCCTCCCAAAAATCGACACTTTCATGAAGATATAGGACCAAATTTTGGGCAGCAACTTAGGCTAGAGAGATAGCAAGTTTCGGCAGCCACACTTAGAGGAAGAGAAGTAGGATTTCAAGCAAGGATTTAGCAAGCCAACGTACAACACATCTCTAATTTTCAAGACAAGCAAAGGTGGGGATTTAAACGGTGAAAAATGGTATTTATGGTTCGATCTTTAAATATTTTGTTGATGTATTTATGTGTTTATATGCTAAAGAGGGATACTCTTATGTAGTATCAAAGACTAGATACGTTAATGTCGTATCAACAAGATTAGATACGTTAATGCCGTTTCAACAAGATTAGATACGTTAATGCCGTATCAACAAGATTAGATACGTTAATGCCGTATCACAGATTAAGAAAGATTGGTATGTTTACATGTTTTCATGTCCATTATATTTAGATTTCAAACTAACTATCCCCACAGAGTGATTATTTTATAGTTACTCACCCCTTCACCGAATAAAGTTTTCAGATTATCTTGGGTAAGGCTACAAGATCGGCAAGGCGGAGGAGGGTGGATGTGATGCGAGAAAAGAGAAGATAAAGGATGAAGTTTTAAATAAAAACCAAGTAGGATTTATTTTTACGTTCGCAAGTATTTCTTTATGTTTTCGGTACCATGAGTGTTTCCACAAGTTGGGACGTTGGCATGTTTTATTTTGTTTGAGTGCATGGACACGTAGATGATTGAATTAGGATTTCTATGGTTTGATGAATCATTGAACTTTATTATGGATTTTAATGAAGTATTTTTATTAATTAGGTTATGTGTTAAATTGCGTGAATTTTAGGAGTTAAGTTGATGAATTCATTTTATTAAATGACCAGCAGCCGGACGAATTTTTTGATTATGAGTATGTGGATTTTATTAGATTAATTGTCCTAAAGAATTAGTTATAGTCCTCAGATTTGCATGCTTAGTAAGTCATTGAGTTCAACACCAAAAATTATGAAACTTTACCAGAATTATTGCCATGATATGTTATGCATGTTGACCAATTTTTGTGAGTTTATACCTAGTAGAAGTCGAGGATTTGATTTTAGTCCATTATGTGATTCTAGTCCTTAAATTCCTTGTTTTAAAAAAATATCAATTTCATGCCCAACCTATTTTCGAAATTATGGCAGTTTATTGGCCATTAAATATTGAGTATAATTGGTCTTCAAACCTGGAGAAAATACGATTTCAAATTCCAGATTTATTTTAGTCCATTAACTTTATTTTACGAGCTTTTCATTCGTTTCTAAAAGGGATTTTCGTGGCAACTCTTTATATGATGTTTAGTATGATTTATTTAAGTGTTTAGAGGTCTTATATTGTATGGCAAGATTATAGTATTAAAGAAAATAGATTTTGTATTAGTTAGTGGGCAGTTTTTGTACACACCCAGTTTTTTGTGAGTACAACCCGGGACTGTTTTCGAATTATACCTTTCCAGCTGCTGTACACAAAATTTTTATGAGTTATTGTATGATTTAAATGATGTCTTATATGTTGTATGATGTTACAATAAGTTAGTTTCACATGTGAATTATGTTAATTATATTTGAGATGGTATCTTATGATTTCTATGATGGTATTGAATGAGCTATGTATTTTGAATGTATGATTTACTTATTTAAATATATTACTCTGATTTTAGTTCAAAAAGGTTTTTAAAAGAAAAGAAATTTTATTGCAAGCATGAGGGTTCACGTTCTAAAAGATATGTTTTCCAAACTATTAATTAAAAGTAAGACTTCCGCTGAAATGAAATGTTTTTGAAAATTGGGGCGTGACAGTATGGTATCAGAGCAGGTCTGCGTTCTTGTAGACTTGTCAAAATAAAATATTTCTATGTGCTCTATGTGATTATATGCAAAGTTTTATGAGAAAATTTCATGAATGGTTTATGAAAAGTGAAAGTGTAAAGTTTTAATAAAAAGAGAAATCTCCATCCATCACCGCCGCCGCCGCCGCAGCCATCTCCGAGCCTTAAGGTATGTAAGTTTTCAAAAGTTCAAGTTTATGATTTCAAAGGCATGATTTATGATTTATGAGGCATGACAAGGTCATGGATATTTTATGAAAGTTATGAAAGGCCACATGAGTGGTAAGAAGTGATTTAAGAAATCCTTTTAAAAGTTCTTTTCAAAGAAATGTTATGCAAGTATAAAATTTATGAAATTTTTTATTAGAAGGTTTTGTGAGAAAGTTTCCAAAAGAAGGATTTTATGAGGAGTTTTCAGAAAAAAAATTGTTTTTATAAAAGTTTACGAAAAAATGCTTAAGAGGTTTTAAAAGCGATTTACAAGTATATTTTAAAGTTCTATTTTGAGGATTTATTTCAAAGAAGTATTATGCAAGTTTTAAAAATGTGTGTTGTACGACGGCCTAGGAAGATATGTTTAAGATTCTTGATCAGTATGAATGCCTAGTAAGACATATTTAGAAGTTTTGAGGAAAATTAGAGTAAGGTTTAGACAAATTGAGGATAATGGAAATTAAGACTTTGTGGTTATATCAGAGTAGCGTAGCGAAAGCATAGTGATTTAAATATCATAGGAAGTACATATTCAATTTTGGGGACGAAATTATTTTAAGGTGGGTAGGTTGTAACGCCCAGCATAATTGGATTCAAGTTATAGTTTATAAGTCGTCATTTGAGGTTTTAAGGTTAAGTTGCGCGTAGGAATTAAATATTGTGCTTTTGTTATTTAAGTTTTTCACGAGCCTTAAGTATTAATTTTCTGATGATTAAGTAAGTAAAGATGATTTGATCGTTTAGGGAATTAAGATTAAGTTCTTGATAATTCATTTTGGGCTTTAGTATGTGAATTAAAAGTTAGAGAGCCAAATTAAGATATGATCCAATTAAGTATTTAATAAAGGATTAAGAGGATTTGACTTGATTGGTTATTAAGTGTTATAATCCAAATTGGATTAAGAAAATTAGGATCTATTAAGTACCAATTTATTAAGGGTATAGAAGTAATTTAGTGAGTTGTTATTTAGAGATAAGAATGAATTTATATGGGATCTCGATTAGATTTTATATGATGAGGTTTTAGATCAAGAAAATATTGAAGGTTTTTAGATTTCTAAGAGATTATTATCGGAATCATTTTTATCAAATATTTGGACTTTAAGCGATGGAATAATGTTAGGACTTTAAGGTATTACTCTCAAGGGATAAATGTGCTTATTGCAAAGTTAGGAGTATTATTATTTATGGACAAGAGTGATATTATAAGTATCTGGAATATATTTATTTAAGGATTAATTCAATTACTAAGTTAAGGTATTAATATTGGGATTAATTTATTAAGTATAAGATTTATTGATTGAGATAAGTAATATTGGCAAGAATAAGGATTAACACTTTTATTAAGGAGAAGTAGCATTAGATTTCTCTAGAAGATATTTACTTGGAGGATAATTAAGTTGATGCGGCAAGTTAGGGTGGACTTAGTCCACAAGAAGAAGTAGTCGGTCACCTTATGAAAAGTGCCGTTTGTGCCTACATTTTTAGAGAGTTAGTTTTTAGTCCTTTAAGTTCTTAAGCTTGAGTTTTATTCTATTTTCTCGCTTAGTATTTTTAGTTAAACCAATTAGTATTATTTGGACTCCTAAATTAGTACTAGGTTCGAAATTATTTTAGAGTAAGGAAGAGTAGTATTATTGTTGAGGTTATAGTATTAATCCACTAAGATTATTATTTTCCTTAAGTATTAATTCATTAAGGGTATGTTAGTAATTGAGGAATTAATTGTATGGATTTGACTTTATGAGGTTTTGACCAAAAATAAGATTAAATAATACTTGGGATAATATTAGTATTATTTTTGAAAAAATATGGAGTCTTAGAGAGTATAAGACTTGGATTTCTAGTATCTTTACTTATGGGAATCAGTCATATTTTCTTATGCAAGAAAAATACATGCTTGAAGGTTGAGTATCAAAAGAATAAAGAGTTAGTAAGGATTTGTTAAATAAGGAAATAAGTTGCCGAGTATGGAAATAGAGATACAACAAGATATTGTGCCAATTTCTTGCCCTTTTTCCTCCAATTTCGCCCAAACCCTTTGTAGGAACCCTGCAAGACTTTTAGTCATTATAAATAGATGATCAAGGATCACTTCATAACCCTAGAACACCCCAAAATTCGTCAGCCCCTATAGCCACCCAAAAATCGACACTTTCATGAAGATATAGGACCAGATTTTGGGCAGCAACTTAGGCTAGAGAGATTGCTTGTTTCGGCAGCCACACTTAAAGGAAGAGAAGTAGGATTTCAAGCAAGGATTTAGCAAGCCAACGTACAACACATCTCTAATTTTCAAGACAAGCAAAGGTGGGTATTTAAACGGTGAAATGTGGTATTTATGGTTCGATCTTTAAATGTTTTGTTGATGTGTTTATGTGTTTATATGCTAAAGAGGGATACTCTTATGTAGTATCAAAGACTATATACGTTAATGCCATATCAACAAGATTAGATACGTTAATGCCGTATCAACAAGATTGGATACGTTAATGCCGTATCAACAAGATTAGATACGTTAATGCCGTATCACAGATTAAGAAAGATTGGTATGTTTAAATGTTTTCATGTCCATTATATTTAGATTTCGAACTAACTATCCCCACAGAGTGATTATTTTATAATTACTCATCCCTTCACCGAATAATATTTTCAGATTATCTTGGGTAAGGCTACGAGATCGGTAAGGCGGAGGAGGGTGGATGTGATGCGAGAAAAGAGAAGATAAAGGATGAAGTTTTAAATAAAAACCAAGTAGGATTTATTTTTACGTTCGCAAGTATTTCTTTATGTTTTCGGTACCATGAGTGTTTCCACAAGTTGGGACGTTGGCATGTTTTATTTCGTTTGAGTGCATGGACACGTAGATGATTGAATTAGGATTTCTATGGTTTGATGAATCATTGAACTTTATTATGGATTTTAATGAAGTATTTTTATTAATTAGGTTATGTGTTAAATTGCATGAATTTTAGGAGTTAAGTTGATGAATTCATTTTATTAAATGACCAGCAGCTGGATGAATTTATTTGATTATGAGTATGTGGATTTTATTGGATTTTTCGTGGCAACTTTTTATATGATGTTTAGTATGATTTATTTAAGTGTTTAGAGGTCTTATATTGTATGCAAGATTATAGTATTAAAGAAAATAGATTTTGTATTAGTTAGTGGGCTGTTTTTGTACACACCCAGTTTTTTATGAGTACACCCCGGGACTGTTTTCGAATTATACCTTTCCAGCTGTTGTACACGAAATTTTTATGAGTTATTGTATGATTTAAATGATGTCTTATATGTTGTATGATGTTACAATAAGTTAGTTTCACATGTGAATTATGTTAATTATATTTGAGATGGTATCTTATGATTTCTATGATGGTATTGAATGAGCTATGTATTTTGAATGTATGATTTACTTATTTAAATATATTACTCTGATTTTAGTTCAAAAATGTTTTTAAAAGAAAAGAAATTCTATTGCAAGCATGAGGGTTCACGTTCTAAAAGATATGTTTTCCAAACTATTAATTAAAAGTAAGACTTCCGCTGAAATGAAATGTGTTTGAAAATTGGGGCGTGACAGTATGGTATCAGAGCAGGTCTACGTTCTTGTAGACTTGTCAAAATAAAATATTTCTATGTGCTCTATGTGATTATATGCAAAGTTTTATGAGAAAATTTCATGAATGGTTTATGAAAAGTGAAAGTGTAAAGTTTTAATAAAAAGAGAAATCTCCATCCATCACCGCCGCCGCCGCCATCTCCGAGCCTTAAGGTATGTAAGTTTTCAAAAGTTCAAGTTTATGATTTCAAAGGCATGATTTATGATTTATGAGGCATGACAAGGTCATGGATATTTTATGAAAGTTATGAAAGGCCACTTGAGTGGTAAGAAGTGATTTAAGAAATCCTTTTAAAAGTTCTTTTCAAAGAAATGTTATGCAAGTATAAAATTTATGAAAATTTTTATTAGAAAGTTTTGTGAGAAAGTTTCCAAAAGAAGGATTTTATGAGGAGTTTTCAGAAAAAAAAAATTGTTTTTATAAAAGTTTACGAAAAAATGCTTAAGAGGTTTTAAAAGTGATTTACAAGTATATTTTAAAGTTCTATTTTGAGGATTTATTTCAAAGAAGTATTATGCAAGTTTTAAAAATGTTTGTTGTACGACGGCCTAGGAAGATATGTTTAAGATTCTTGATAAGTATGAATGCCTAGTAAGACATATTTAGAAGGTTTAAGGAAAAGTGGAGTAAGGTTTAGACAAATTGAGGATAATGGAAATTAAGACTTTGTGGTTATATCAGAGTAGCGCAGCGAAAGCATAGTGATTTAAATATCATAGGAAGTACATATGCAATTTCGGGGACAAAATTATTTTAAGGTGGGTAGGTTGTAACGCCCAACATAATTGGATTCATTTTATAGTTTATAAGTCGTCATTTGAGGTTTTAAGGTTAAGTTGTGCGTAGGAATTAAATATTGTGCTTTTGTTATTTATGTTTTTCACGAGCCTTAAGTATTAATTTTCTGATGATTAAGTAAGTAAAGATGATTTGATCGTTTAGGGAATTAAGATTAAGTTCTTGATAATTCATTTTGGGCTTTAGTATGTGAATTAAAAGTTAGAGAGCCAAATTAAGATATGATCCAATTAAGTTTTTAATAAATGATTAAGAGGATTTGACTTGATTGGTTATTAAGTGTTATAATCCAAATTGGATTGAGAAAATTATGATCTATTAAATACCAATTTATTAAGGGTATAGAAGTAATTTAGTGAGTTGTTATTTAAAGATAAGAATGAATTTATATGGGATCTCGATTAGATTTTATATGATGAGGTTTTAGATCAAGAAAATATTGAAGGTTTAGATTTCTAAGAGATTATTATCGGAATCATTTTTATCAAATATTTGGACTTTAAGCGATGGAATAATGTTAGGACTTTAAGGTATTACTCTCAAGGGATAAATGTGCATTTTGCAAAGTTAGGAGTATTATTATTTATGGACAAGAAGAACGGAGATTTTAAGGCCCAGAGACAAAGTTGGTGAAATTTTATTGCGGTCGAGTGGGAACTTAATCGAGACGGACAATAAAGCTAGAAGACGAATGGTGATTACGATATCTCATAGTCAAAACGAGAAATTAAACCATGACAATTGGATATAACGTGCCAATTTGTTTAATTTGTTCTGATGCATGCTTTATTTATTTAATTTGATTAAATATTTAATTGCATGAATATCGTGATGAAAAATCTCAACTCCAAAAATTACTAAGTATGTTTTAAATATAATTCGGTATTTTATTCTAGATAATAAAATTGAATTATTTGACCTCCATGATTTATTTGTTTGTGAAGTCTTTTGGCTACACATTGACAAGCGCCTCTCTCCCTATCGGATAGGCTAAAAGATAAGTTCACATGAACAAATTCCAAAAAGAATGATTGTGGATTATTATTAGTGGCAGTATTGACCCTCCCATCGAGTGGCTTGCTCAAAAGGAAGTGATAATCCTGTATTTAATCATGGTTAATACTTAGGTATAAAATTGGCATTTTATTCCTCCCCATCGGAGTCCCTACCGATTTTATATGGTCAAGTGGGAGCCGACTATTAATTTTTGAAATTAAAAGTTTGTAACTGTTCTTGTTTGTAACTTGCTTAAATGTGTTTGCATAAACGTCCACACTCATCGTGGCTTATGTGAACTGTTTTAAGATGTCGGCCGATTTATGCTATGTATTTTTTTTTAGATTTTATACAAAGCATAATCAAAATTTTGTGATAATCTTTGCGAATCGATGTATGTATTGATGCAATGTATGTTTTATTTCAGTTCAGCATGTCGTCTCCTTTTAATCCACTGTTTACGATACTTAAAGATAACAAATTGGAAGGTGAAAACTATGTTGATTGGAAACATCACTTATTTATTGTCCTAACCGCACAACAACACAAATGAGTTCATGACACCCCAAAGCCCCCTACGCCTACGGATGATGCGGATGTTGCCGAAAGGGAATATCATAGGGAGTGGATGAAATTCGATGAAATGGCTAGGTGTAACATCTTGGCTTCAATGTCAGATGTGTTGCAACACCAACACCAAGACATGGAATCCACTTCTGATATGATGCTAAACCTTAAGGAGATGTTCGCTCATCAGAATCGTACGGCTAGGCAAATCACCATGCGAGATATGTTGTCGCTGAAAATGGTGGAGAGAACGCCCGTGAGGGATCACATTCTCAAGATGATGGGCTACCTCAACAAGTTAGAGGTACTTGGAGCGGAATATGATGCGGAAACGCAAGTTGATTTCGTTCTCCATTCTCTACCGAAAAGCTTTGAGCAGTTCCAGTTGAACTATATGATGAATAATCAGGAGTTCAGGTTTGGCACAACTCTTGCTAGCTTTGGTATCGGCAGAGACACTCATGGGACACCAAACCCAAGTCTTGGTGGCAAGCGGTCTGACTTCTTCAGCACCGAAAGGTGGGAAGAAGAAGAAGAAGACCAAAGGCCCGAACCAAGCTAAGAGTAAGGTGACTAATGAGGGAGGGGTCAAGAAAGCTACCAAAGGGAAGTGTTTCAACTGCGGTGAGAAAGGACATTGGAGGACGGCCTGTCCTAAGCCAAAGAAGGTCAGGAAGAAAGGTAATTCTCATTCACTTGTTGTTGAAACTTTTTTAGCGGCGTATGCTTCCCATTCGTGGGTAGTGGATACGGGAGCCACTGATCATGTATGTTTCACTTTACAGGGGTTCCGAAAAACCCAGCAACTTAGTGCGAATGAGATCCTCATCACATTGGGCGATGCTACGAGGGTAGCGCCTGTCGCAGTGGGAGACGTGCACCTATTTTTTGAAGATAGAGTTTTAGTATTAAAGAATGTTCTTTATGTTCCCAGTTTTAGGAAGAATTTAATTTTGGTTTCTAAATTGTACGTTGATGGATACTCAGTTTCTTTTAATAATATGGTTGTTATTTTTCGAAACGATGAGTTCATCTGTTCGGGAACATTGGTGAATAATCTTTATACTATTAAAAGTGCACACCACATACAAAATGCTTCTTATAACACATCGACTGTTTCTAAGAAAAGAAAATTTTCTTCAACCTTGAACGAAACACTTCTATGGCATATAAGACTTGATCATATTAATCTAAAGAGAATTCAAAGGTTGGTGGTGGACGGCTCGTTGGAGTCTCTCTATGTTGAGACGTTTCCAACATGTGAATCTTGTTTAGAGGGGAAAATGACCAAGAGGGCCTTCGGGGCCAAGGGGAATAGAGCTAGTGAAGTGTTAGAAATCGTTCACACTGACGTATGTGGGCCAATGTCGCTTCAAGCTAGAGGAGGTTTTGAGTATTTCGTAACTTTTACGGATGATTACTCAAGATATGGGTACTTTTACCTTATGCGGCGTAAATCGGAAACCTTTGATAAATTCAAAGAGTTCAAAGCCGAGGCCGAGAAATATAGGGGAAAGAGTATCAAGTTCCTACGATCGGATCGTGGGGGCGAATACCTCAGCAATGAATTTTTGACCTACTTGTCAAGTGAAGGGATTGTATCCCAATGGACCGCACCCGGTACACCTCAATAAAATGGGGTTGCGGAACGAAGAAATAGAACTCTTTTAGAAATGATCAGATCCATGATGAGTTATTCGGTGTTACCCAAGTCGTTTTGGGGCTATGCCTTGGAAACAACGACTCACATTCTAAACTTGGTGCCATCCAAATCGGTTCCTAAAACTCCCACAGAATTGTGGACCGGGCGTAAGCCTAGTTTGAGACACATAAGGATTTGGGGGTGTCCGGCATATGTGTTGGACAAGGAAGCCGGAAAATTGGATCCACGTTCGGAATTGAGGTTGTTTGTAGGATACCCTAGAGGAATGAAAGGGGGTATGTTCTATAGTCCCAAGGACTAAAGAATCGTAATTAGTACACATTCTAAGTTCTTGGAAGAAGATTATGTGAACAATAGAAAGCCCAAAAGTGAGATTACCTTAGATGAAATAAAAGGGCCTAATCCTATACCAAGGGTACAAGTAGATGTACCACGCGACACACCAACACAACCGGAGCCTCGCCGTAGTGGGAGGGTTGTGAGACAACCTGAGAGATTCATGTTCGTGGGAGAGTCTTCTGACTTGGTCCCTGGGGAAAATGAATTAGACCCATGGACATACGATGAAGCACTCCAAGACAAGGATGCAGATTCTTGGCAAACAGCAATGAAAGCCGAGATGAGGTTTATGCAAATGGATGTCAAGACCGCTTTCCTGAATGGAAGTCTTGAAGAAGAAATCTATATGCGCCAACCCAAAGGCTTTATTGAAAAAGGCCAAAAGCACCTTGTATGCAAGCTTAAGAGGTCTATCTACGGACTTAAGCAAGCATCGCGAGCTTGGAATCAATGTTTTGATCAAGTAATAAAATCTTACGGTTTTGATCAAAATGAATTTGAGAGTTGTGTGTACAAGAAGTGTGTCGGAACTGCCGTGGTATTCTTGATACTATACGTAGACGACATTTTGCTCATTGGAAATAATGTAGCGGTGTTATCAGACGTGAGGGTATGGTTGTCAAATCAGTTTGATATGAAGGACATAGGGGAAGCCGATCATGACTTAGGGATCAAGATTACTCGAGATCGCAAGAAAAGATTGATCGGCTTATCGCAAGCTTCATACATAGAGACTGTTTTGAAACGATTTAGCATGCAGAATTCCAAGAAAGGTTTTGTACCATTTAGACATGGAATTCATCTATCGAAAGAGATGTGTCCGAAGACACAAGAAGAGATAGATTGCATGAAAGGCATCCCATATGCTTTGGCAGTTGGAAACCTCATGTATGTTATGCTATGTACGAGACCGGATATCTGCTTTGCCGTAGGCATGGTAGCACGATATCAAAGTAACCTCGGGAAAGAGTATTGGACGGCTGTTAAGAACATTCTGAAATATCTCAAGCGAACTCGAGATAGAATGTTGGTTTATCAGTCAGATAGTCTAGTCCCCATTGGTTATTCGGACTCGAATTTCCTATCAGATATAAATTCCATATAGATCTACCTCGGGTAATGTGTTTCGTTTGGGGAAGGAGCCATGATATGGTGAAGTGTGCATCACTGATTCTCCCATAGAAGCCGAATAAGTAACTGCTTATGGAGCAGTGAAGGAATCGGTTTGGCTCAAGATCTTCAAAGTGGACTTGGATAAAATTTCGAATTTGTCTAGCACTGTAATGCTAAGGCAGTTGCAAATTCAAGGGAACCAAGAGTCCACAAGGCCAACAAACACATTTAAGGATATACAATCTTAGACGAGAAATCGTTAAGAGAGGAGATGAAGATATGGCAAAGATCGCATCGGAAGACGACCTAGTTAATCCTCTCACAAAGTGTCTGCCTCTATGTACATCCGAGAGACATGTGGGAGGAATGGGAGTCAAATGTGTTGCCAATCTGCTTTGAGTATAAGTGGGAGAAATTATTAGGAGATGTGTAGTACATAGATACGCTGTAGTATACTTAAAAGCAGACTTTGAGTATAAGTGGGAGATTGTTAGAGTTATACTAGAAAGTATGCTTTTATTTTGTATAACTAAACTGAATCTTTGAGCTTTATCTGAAATAAATCTTTTATCACTGTGCTTTAGATAAATATGAATGTTATTTATTTATTGCAAACCGTTCATATAATAGTACAAGTTACACTATAGATAAATGTGGTGATCCCCGGATAACTCACAGCAAGATCACATTATCAGTTTCTTGTAACAAGTACAAAATTCACAACCTAGATGGGATTTGAACAACCCATTGGTAAACGGTTGATGTGTAGATCCCAGATTGGATTATCTTGACCTAGGGATTACACTAGTGCATGATGATGCATTGAAGAGGACCTACAGAGAGGTAATTCTTCCGTATTGATTTATGGGATGAAGAATTAGACCTCCGTGGTCGTTTATTTCTAAACCTCTGTCCCTTAAATTGGACTGTATGTGATCCGTGCGTGGCACTTTAATTTGTTATGGGTAGAGAGTCAATAAGACTCAATACTTTGCATATTGGGTGACGCCATTGAGAACATGACAGTTGCTAAGATTTAATACAGAGGAACGTATGCTTGGAGAGTCTTGCATGATTAGTTCCCTTGGTGGGCTCTAAACGTTCGTCATACTAAATCTTGCAAGTGGAATTTGTTTCCGGTATGATGAAAAAGAAGAGTTGTCCTTACTCCAAGGTTAAGATGTTAAATTATTAAAGCGTTCAGTGGCTTAATTAATTAACGGACAAAAGAATCTTAAACACGAGAAATAATGACCGGGAGCCATATGATTGTAATATGGGTTAAGATGGATAGTGCAACATTAATCCTATAGTGAAGTGAGATTAATGTTAATGGGTTGAATGACATTGGGCTCAATGTTAGAATTCAAGGCCCATCGGGAGGTCCAATATTAATTCTCCTAAAGGCCCCTCAAGTAGCCCAATTAAATGTCCAACAATGAATAATGTGATTAAAATAAAAAAAATATTTTTTGGGCCCAATTATATTAATTTTCGAAATTTATATATATATAATTAGTGAGAGATTTTATGAAAAATAGATATGTATCTTGAATACAAGAATATCTAATAAAATCAAGATCTCATGGGTATTATATGTATATTGTTTTTTCGAAAATCTTGAAGGAAAAGAATGTCAAGAATTGAATATTTTAGAATTCAAGATTATCAAGATTATAATATTTGATATTCATGATAATCAAGATTTGAAATATTAGATATTCAAGATATTCAAAATCTTGTATTCTCACTATAAATATTAGATGATACAACACTTCAACACACACATTATTTTTCTCTTAGAATTTTCGAAAATTCTAGTGAGTGGGGCAACAAAATTATTTTCTTCCTTGTGTTGTGATTATTCGTGTGGCCTCCCACCGGGTGTACGAATAAGGACAAGGGAATACTTGAGAAGACTCTTGGGTTTATGTCACGCCCTAAATTTCTATGCATCTCAAATCAGCGGAAGTCTCACTTTTAATTAACTTAATAAAAATATTCTTTAGAACGTGCACCCATTTTACTAGCAATAAAATTCTTTTCTTTGAAAACCCCTTTTTAAAAGCAAATAAATCAAACATTCACAATAAATAACTCATTCAATACATCCATGGAAAACATAAATAATATCATCTCAATTGTATCCAACATGTTTTAATAGAATTAACATAAGAGATCAAATCATTCCAACTTCATACATCAACCAAGACATTGATTAAATCATGCAGTAATACTTAAACAAATCACGTACAGCAGCTAGGACATAAAACTCACGAAAACAGCCTGGGTGTACTCATCAAAACTGGTTGTGTATAAAAACAGCCCACTAACTAATACCAAATCCATTTTTTTTAATACTATTATCTTGCCAAATCATCTAAGACCTCTAAATACTCAAATAGATCATATTAAACATATTGTAAAGACTTGCCACGAATTTTTTTTTTTTAAAACACTTGAAAAGCTCGTAAAACAAAGATAAAGGACTAATTTTGAGCTGACACTTTAAAACGATTTTGCTCCTGGTTTTATGACCGAAATACTTAATATTTTATGGCTAATAAACTGCCAAGACTTCGAAAATATGCTGGGCATAAATTCGGTATTTTGAAAACAAGAATTTTGAGGACTAGAAACACATAAAGGACTAAAACTGGAACCTCAACTTTCACTAAGTAAAAACTCATGAAAATTGGTCAACGTGCATATAAAATCATGGCAAACATTCTGGTAAAATTTTATAATTTTTGGAGTTATAAAACTTAACTTATCGATCATGCAAACTAAGGACAATAACTAATTTTCTTAAGAAAAATTAAACACATAAATTAACACTTAATCATACGTATAAAATTCGAACCATCAGCTGCCATATTATTAAATAAATTCATCAACTTAACTCCTAATAATCATGCAAATTAACACATAATCAAATAATAATACCTCATATAAATCCATAATAAAAATCCCATAATTCATCAAACCATAGCATATCCTAAATCAATCATCTACGTGTCCATGCACTCATCGAATTAAAACAGGCAAACGTCTAGTCTTGTGGAAAACATAAAGGTGCTGAAAACTTCAAATATAATACTTGCAAACCTGAAATAAACGCCTACTTGGAATTTATTAATTAAACTTCATTCATTAACTTCTTCTTCAACTCGCATCACATCCACCTTCCTCCGCATCGCCAATCTCGTCACCTTTACTCTTGAAAATCTGAAAATATGATTCGGTGAAGTGGTGAGCAATTATAAAATAATCACTCCGTGGGGATAGTTTAGTTCGAAGTCTAAATATAAATGACACAATAACATGTAAACATACCCTTCTTTCTTAACATATGATACGACTTTCGTATCCATTCATTGATGATATAGCTGATCATCCTTAACATTCATTTGACAATATAGCTGATTGTCCATCATAGATTGATGGTAGAGCTGACCATCCGTTCATATTAGCACATAAACACATAATTGCATCAAACTAAATATTTAAAAGTCGAACTAGAGTTACCACTTTTCACCGTTTAAACCCCCATCTTTTCTTGACTTGAAAATAGAGAAGTGTTGTACGTTGGCTTGCTTAATCTTTGCTCTAAGAACTCACGAAAAACTGCCCTCCTTCTACTTCTACAAGCTGCCAAAAATTCTGGTCCTCTAACTTCAATATATGGCCGAAATTTGGGTGCTAGAGGCTGCCGATTTTTGTTGGGTGTCTAAGGGTTTTGGGACTTGATCAATACATATTTATAGAGTTGGAAAAGTAGGGTTTGAGGCTGAATAAGGCCTTGGCCGAAATCTTGCAAGAGGGGAAAGAAAATTGGCCCAATATCTTGTTGTATCTCTATTTCCATACTTGGCAACTTATTTCCTTATTTAAAAGATCCTTACTAACTCTTTATTCTTATGATACTTAACCTTCAAGCATGTACTATTCTCTTGCATAAGAATATGACTTATTTCCATAAATAAAGGTACTAGAAATCCTTGTCTTAATACCTCCTAATTTTTCGAAAATCCCCCTTAAGTCTTAAGACCTTATATTTCAAAAATATTACTAATACTATCCCAAGTATTATTTAATCCTATTCTTGGTCAAATCCCTAAATTTAATTCCTCAATTACTAACATACCCTTAATGAATTAATACTTAAGGAAACACTATTCTTAAAGGACTAATACTATAACCTCAACAACAATACTTCTTATCCTTACACTAAATAATTCGACACTTAGTACTAATCTTAAGAGTCCAATTAATACTGATTGGGACAACTAATACTAAGCAACCAATTAAGAAATACTAAGGCATAACAACTTAAAGGACTAAACCTTGCTCACACTCAAACTCACGCCTAAAACAAAATAAATTAAAGGACTAAAAGCTGCTGCCTATTCGGGGTGTTACAGTTTATCAAGTTGAGGGTCTCAAGAAGGACGCCCTTTGATCTCAACCACCGTTGCCGACAATACCATTCAAGCAAAGGGACTCCCAAAGCATCTCAAAAGGACGCCTTTTGTCTCAGAAACTGCCTTTTATTCAAGAGGTATAATTCACTAAATCCCTTAGTTCCGCATGTTTAAGGCTTTATGTGATTATATTTGTTCATATGTTTTGCATGCAAAGCCTGTTGTTGGGTATACAATTATTTGATTTAATTATGTTTAAATCATGATATTAATTGTAGACTTAAATTTGTATTTAGCGTAAATCCCGAATAGATCCGCGTTTACTTCCCCAACATCAATCATAAGAGAGTAAACAATCATAAAGTCATCTCCTTCTAGTCAATCCCTTAGGTCCAAAAATCAATAAGTTAATTCATAAGTGAAGATCAAAAAAATACAAGATCAAGTGCTTCAAGTCACCAATTTCCTTACAAGGAAGTGTATCACTCTTCACACAAAATTTATCAAGATAAGTAAGAGCTCTCCACAATCAAATCATACAAGAGTATCACCATAAGCTTGCCAAGCAACTAAAATTCCAACCACAACAAAATGCTCAATCAAAGAATCAATGAGGGCTTTTAAGGGTGGTAATGAGGGCTCTTTGGTTATGGTGGAAGTATTTGTATATGAGTGACTTGCGAACAAATGGAGCTAAAGTTAGAACAATTTAATGAACTTTCGACAAGAACTTTTTACTTACCACTTACAACACTCAATCCCAAATCTTTCTTTTTGCTCTTTGCTCTTCTTTTTCTTCTTCACCAATAACCTCAAGCTTTTCTTTCACTATTTTTATTTTCAAAACAAATCTTTTGTACAAGAGAGTGATTTTTTAATTTTCTTTCACTTTTCTTTTCTTTTCCTCACTCTTTTTCTTGCACAAGTTTTTCTCTTTTTCTCTTTCTTCTTTCAAACACTTCTCATCACTCAACCTTCATTTCACTTTTTACCACAATCATCCCCACCAAACAAACAATTAATATCATTCTCACCTCATCATCCACACTAAAGCTCCATTAATTCATAGGGAAAATCAAGCTTAAAAAGAAGGATAAATCGGTTTGAATTGTAAGTTGCCAAGAAAAGGTCAATTAAGCACAAAATGGCTAACTACGGAAAAACTACTTTTGGTGTGGAAATTTTTGGGCTAAGTGACTTTTCAAACAAACATTGCCTCATATCATTTTCAAAAATATTGCACTTGTGTAGCAAGAAACAAGTCACATGGCAAGTTCTAGAATACAAAAGCACAATTGATCCCCACAATCAAAGAAATAGACCACAAACAATTTTTAGTCTATATGGCTCTAAAGCTCACGGGTAAATAATTTGTGACATTAAGCACTAATCAAACAATATCTTCACATTCACAAGTGAATAAACAAGTATCTTTCTCAACCCTTGGGTCCAACCAAATTTTAACAACCCCATAATCATCAAGATTCAACCCAATCATGCAAAGTCTCAAAATCATGCTAAACCTAGGTGTCAACACAATAATATCAAGAAAATGTAATCTAGAGGTATCAAAAAAAAAAAATAACACCTAGGTAGCAAATTACAATCCATCATCAAAGCACACATAATATCATCCTAAAGATTAAAACATCCAAACACAAATCAAGTCAAATCATGTTCACAGAAGTCAACAATTCATAACAATCTAAAATGAAATAAGGCAAAAGAGATAAGAGAGAAGTGGATATCAAAGTCTTCGAGCTCCTTCTAGTATGGAGGTGGGTCACGAGGGTCCTCTCCAGGGAACTGTGCCATGTACATCCTCCCCATCATCCTCATCATTACGTCCATGTTATCCTCAACACCTTGCAACCGAATTCCAAAGCCATTCCAATCCTCTTGGGTCAAACTCCATTCTCCAACATAGGGCTGTGGTGGTACTGGATGTGGAGGTTGTGCTGTCGAAGTTCCCTCTCCTGGATCTCTCTCTCTAGTCTCCTCACCGCCTATATCCATTCCCTGTGCCTCATCCTCATCAGAATCCTCAATCATGACCTCCCTATCGGCTCCATGCACACTATCCCCAGTGATGGGATCAACCACAGTAAGGCCTCGTCCACGAAGATGCATGAAAGTGCTCATGATCACATCATGATGCTTGTTTCCAATTTGTGCCAGATGATCCTCTTTTCTTCTTCCAAATAAGATGGTGATCTCGGTGTTGGGGAGTGGGAATAGAACTCCATCATAGAACTTGAAGTACAATCTTCCAAACTTCTTCTCAATAATCTAAGAACTCTTCAAATACCTCTCATCCATGTCTCTTCCCTCCATAGGGTTCAGGATAGGAACCCCCAACCTCTTGGCCAACAAAGTGATCATCCCACCTACCCTCAAGCGACGGCACGAGCGCTTAACAAGCCTTTCGATGTGGATCATGAACACTGCTCCCCCTTGAAACTTGATTCGATTGTAACAACACCACAAGCAATAGAGTTGTTCGTTTTTAATGGCTCCACCTTCTGCCCTTGCAAACAAAGTGTTGGATAGGACTTTTTCAAAGTACCTCATTCCCGAGCTTCAGATGAAAGTGGCTCTAGCCGTTCTTGAGCTGTATCGAGGAACTTCATACCTTCCTCCAGTCGTCATGCTCTTCCAAAAACTCTCCTCGTTGTAGTTCTTGTGCTTGATGAAGTTTCCGTTCCAGTGTTGTATCCCCAAGGCTTGACTAACATCATAGACTGTCATAGTATATCTCACTCCTCGCATGTAGAAAGACATGGACTGAGGTTGATCTACATCATTTTTCACAACGTTAACAGTGCACATGAACTCAAGAGTTAGTCCTTTCTCAGTCTCCAAAACTTCATCCTCAGGTAAGAGAAGTTTCAACAAATTTCCCATTTGTGCCCTGCTGAACAATTCCTTCACATCCTCGCATATGCCCATTTCTTGCATTTCCTCCACCCGAGGGCAACGAGTCTTCTCAACAATATCCACGAACTTCTCCCATCTTTTTGCAACAAATGGCCACAACGTCCCAAACTCCATACCAAAATCTCTTGGCATCTTTCCAATAAATTTTCTCTCTAGGGCCATAAGCTCTTGTGGGTGTAGCATTTCAGGGTCCCCCATGTCCTACATTTCACAAAAATAAGCACAATTAGAAGTCAAGTTGATTAGGGTCATAATTGCATCTTTTTGCATCTATTTTTATATGGTTTTGATGTGCTTATATTCATATTTGACCCTAATTTGGTTTAAATTCTGCTATTAACCATTTTTGTGACAAGAAAATGTGTTTTGTAGTGAAAATGAGCAAAAACCGGCAAAAGATGAGCAAGTTCGTAAAAGATCAGAAATTATGAGTTGATCCAATGGAGGAAAATGATAGACCATGTCGAAGATTTTGAAGAGAGGGTCGCAACGGAAAAAGAATCGAGTCAATCGGAGCTCTAGAACTCAAGATATGAAGAAAATGTGGAAGTCGAGGATCGATCGCACAAGCTGAAGCTGGACTCGAGCGACCACAAGGCCAGACTCGAGTGATCATTGCCTTGGACTCGAGCAACAACCCTCTGGTTCAAGTTAGATCCGATCACTCGAGTGACCACTCGAGCTGGACTCGAGTGACCACGGTTGTCCACTCGAGTGATGCCCTGATTTCTTATTTTTTGAAGGGCAGTTCCATCTTTTTGCCCATTTAATGAAGGGCATTTTGGACCAAGCATTGTGAGCACTATAAATAATCCAAGGATCAGATTCTCAAGGCATCCAAGTCACATTAGTTCATAATCATAGTTAGATTCTTAGATTAGAGAGAGAGAGAGGTAGTTACTTAGTGGGTTCTTAGTTAGATTCAATCTTCTTTCTTCCATAGCTTTTGATCGGTCCATCAGAATTTTGATCCATTTGTTCCTACGTTCTTCTCTCGATTCAAGCTATGTTTCTACGGTTCAGTTCTGTATTTTGCATTCCGGATTTAGAGATAGCATTTTCAAGGTTTGATGCTTGTATTCAATTTCTCTTCATATGGTAAGTTTTCCTTTAATTCTTTTGTTATAGTTACTATTCATGATATTTACATTGTTAATTGTTGATTTTCATTTCTAATTAGCCATGGGCTAATATCCTTGTTGCATGGTTGTATGAATACTATGGTGAATTTAGTCTCTTGTTAATCCTATGCATGAATTAGTGATCTTGTTGGATTAGTTCTCTTATTAATGACTTGTATGAATGCTTGGGATGTTAAATTGGATTGTATGGCTTATATGTTTTAGCAATTAAATGAGAATTGAGCTATAAGAACTTTATGCATGCCAAGTGTTTGATATATTGCTTGTATGACCAATGAGAATTGCATATTAGCCTAGACCTCTTAATTGGAGTATTGGAAGTTGTAGAGAGATCTAGACATCCAATAGAGCCCTTACCTTGTGTTGTAGAAAGATCTAGACACTAGTTGGCTTGACTAAGACACCAAGAGACCTTTTGCATGCTAGGATGGATAGGATTCTAGAGGAACCATAGTAGGATTACTTCCATGTAAACTTCACACTTGCTCACTTCTTTGAGGTGATAGTTAGGATTTACTATTCTTGCTTGATTAGTAGATAAAATCCATAATTGTTTTCTTGCTTTCCTAGCTATCCATCTTTGTGAACATTCAATACTAGCTTGATATTGCATCGTTTCACTGTGTTCGATATTTAACTTGGTTAACTTCCCGCGACAACAACGACCACGTTCACTTCCGTGGAAATCATACACAATTTTGGCAAACAAGTTTTTGGCGCCGTTGCCGGGGAAACGATTACTTTGTTAGGCTTGTGTTGATGTTTGCTTTGTTTTTCTTTGTTTCTTTGTTTGTGATAATCATTCTTGGTGAGTGTTGATACTTGCTTATTTTTGTAGGAGTGAACTCAATTGAAGATGGGCCAATACAACCATTACTCGTATTCTCCACAATACACATATCCTCCTAATTCCTACATATATCAACCTTACACATATGTGTATCAACATCACCCGTATCAATCTCCACCTCAACAATCCTGCCACCATCCATACCATTATCCCTATCCTTATTCCTCTCCCTATCCAAGTTCATACTTATATCCTTCTCCTCCTTCCATTTATAAGGAAGAAGAAGTAGAAAAAGAAGAGAAAGAAGAAGATCAACCAAAAGAAGATGTATATGATCAAATTGATCGATTTCTTGAAGAGAATAAAGATTTGAATGATGAAGACTTCAAGATAATCTTGCACTATAACGATAAAGGATCTTATGATCCTTCTTCTTTCAATATTCGTTCTATATCTCTTGACAAAGAAATTTATGACTCTACTTCTTGTGTTAAAATTGATAGGAATCAAGTAGAAAACGAAGGAGAAAAAGAAGGGGAGGATGAGAAAGAGGACCAAATTGTGGTGAAAAGGATAGAGGTCATTCAACTTGTCGAAGAAGAGGAAGAGGAATGTCCACTCATGGACATGAGCAAGATCGAAGATGAACATTAAGATAAAGAGGAAGAGGAGCCTTTAAGTGAAATGAGCTTTTCTTTACCCTTGGACTCTTCTACTAAAGCTTATGTTGATAATATTGTTTATATTGATTTCGTCTTGCCTCTTGATATAGTTGATAATAAGATTAAGTTGAGAGTATTTTTGAATATTTTTGAAAGTCAGAAAAGGGGGTGGATAGGAATGATGAGGAAAGAAGAGGTGAATAAATGTGCTTATAAGCTTAAATTGATAAGGAAATTGGGGGTGTGGGGTAGAAATCCTACTTGTTTCCTTAATCATAATGCTTTGAGATTGTTTGATGGGGAGGAGGCCAAATATCATTGGCTATTTAGCTAACATTGGTGTCGTCCGGCTAGGGGACGTTAAATCCAAGCGCTAGATGGGAAGCAACCCATCCTAATATTTTCTTGCTTATTAGGATTGCTTTGTTATTTAGATAGTGTATTGTTTTGATTTGCTTGATATGAGGTGGTGTATTCTATTACCTTTTTTGGTGCATGTGATTTATCCTAGTTTGGGGGTGTTACCTCTTGGAATATATGGTGATTTCTTGGCTTACTTGAGCTTATACATGCATTGTTTTTTTTTTCATTGATTCTTTGCAAATCCTATTTTCATCACTCTCTTCCAAACTTTTAGGATATTGATCTGAAAAAGTTTGGGGGTGTGTGTTTTTGTTCTTCAAATGATAGATTTGCAATGAAGTGTGAGCTTGAGAAGGATGTCTTGAGGAGAATTCTCTCTCACTTGGCTAAGAAAGACATTTTCATGTAAGTGGCAATTCACTCTTCTATTCTTAATCCCAACTCAAGGTATGTCTTTACATTTATCTCTATATGTGCTTCCATTCTTAGGTCTAGTTTGTTTGATTTTAGATTGCTATTTTGAGCTTACTTGTTGATTCTTGTTGTATTGTGCTTTGATTTGTGCATTCCATGATCTTTTCTTCACTCTTTGCCAAACTTTTTAGACCCTTGGTCCAAAAAAGTTCGGGGGTGTGTGTTCGTTTCGTAAATCTCATTGCAATGCTATGCTTTTGATGATTCTTAGTGTTCCTATCATATTTTGGACCATATGCTTATTTGATGACTTATTTTTTGCTTGTATTGATTGCCATTTTGTTGCTAGCTTAGAGTAGTGAGGCATGAGATATGTTTATGATTGTGTGGATGAGTTGAGAGTTCATGTTAGATGTAGTGGATTTATCTCTTAATTCTTGTCTTGTCTAGTTGTGATTGATTTTATGATGCTTGATACTTTGATGATATGAACATTTTTTATATGATATGAGTCTTGATCAACCATTACCCGTGAGATTTGAGCCAAATTTTGCCCGTTTCAATCTTGAACGGATGACATTTTTCTTGATGTGAGTTCCACACATGTGCATTATACTCTAGAACTTGGCTTTGGTCTTGTTTGAGGCTACATTAGATAATGATTTCACATGATATGAGATGAGGCATTTTCTTTGATATATATTGAGCCACTTAGCCCTATGAGCCTACCATTGATATTGATATCCTTTGCTCACCATTTTGTGCTTATAATCCTTTCATTTGGCTAACCACACTTTAAGCCATTTTCCTTTATTTTTGGAGCTCTCTTGTCCCTATGATTAGTAGAGTGAAAAGAAGGAAGAAAAATTGGTGATATGATGAAGAACTTGATGACCAATGTGGAAAGAAATTCAAGTATGCATGGATTGTTATGAAAGAGGGTTCAAAGGCAAGTGCTTGCAAGAAATTGAAAAAAGGTTGACTTTTTGAAAAATTATGGTCAAGTTCGACTCTAGTGTTGTGAGTATGTTCACAATTTGTCAAAAAGGGAAGATTGATTCTTTGAAGTGTGATTTTGAAAGAGCATGAAGAGATTGCTATTTGCATGAAGAGGTGAATGATCTCTACGTTGATTCCTTCTATGCTTTACTAATCATACTTAGTCACTTTTATCCATATGTTCCTTCCCTACCAAAGACCCAACACTACAACCTAATGAAAGTCCTCATTGATGTGTGATTGATTTGTCATTTCAAGTGGTGGAGAATGTAGACTTGAGCCAAGCTTATGGTAGTATGTGTATGTGTTGTGATGATTGAGTGAGCCTAAACACTTGAGGGTTGAGCTAAACACTTATCTAGTGAGGATCTTGACTCATTGATTTGATATCTTGCTCATCGATTCATTGTTGATAGTTGATTAGATGAGATTGCATTCTAGATTTTCTTGACATTGATTGATATTTTCATGGCATTTGACTTATGCTTGATGCTTCATTGATACAATTATTTCCCTATCTTATTGCTTCGTTGCTCGAGGACGAGCAACAATCTAGTTTGGGGGTCATAATTGCATCTTTTTGCATCTATTTTTATATGGTTTTGATGTGCTTATATTCATATTTGACCCTAATTTGGTATAAATTCTGCTATTAACTATTTTTGTGGCAAGAAAATGTATTTTGTAGTGAAAACGAGCAAAAACTGGCAACAGATGAGCAAGTTCGTAAAAGATCAGAAATTATGAGTTGATCCAATGGAGCAAAATGATAGACCATGTCGAAGAGTTCGAAGAGAGGGTCGCAACGGAAAAAGAATCGAGTCAATCAGAGCTCTAGAACTCAAGATATGAAGAAAACGAGAAAGTCGAGGATCGATCGCACAAGCCAAAGCTGGACTCGAGCGACCATTGCCTTGGACTCGAGCAACAACCCTCTGGTTCGAGTTAGATCCGATCACTCGAGTGACCACTAGAGCTGGACTCGAGTGACCACTGTTGTCCACTCGAGTGATGCCCTGATTTCTTATTTTTTGAAGGGCAGTTCCGTCTTTTTGCCCATTTAATGAAGGGCATTTTGGACCAAGCATTGTGAGCACTATAAATACTCCAAGGATCAGATTCTCAAGGCATCCAAGTCACATTAGTTCATAATCATAGTTAGATTCTTAGATTAGAGAGAGAGAGAGGTAGTTACTTAGTGGGTTCTTAGTTAGATTCAATCTTCTTTCTTCCATAACTTTTGATCCGTCCATCAGAATTTCAATCTGTTTGTTCCTACGTTCTTCTCTCGATTCAAGCTACGTTTCTACGGTTCAGTTCTGTATTTTGCATTCCGGATTTAGAGATAGCATTTTCAAGGTTTGATGCTTGTATTCAATTTCTCTTCATATGGTAAGTTTTCCTTTAATTCTCTTGTTATAATTACTATTCATGATGTTTACATTGTTAATTGTTGATTTTCATATCCAATTAGCCATGGGCTAATATCCTTGTTGCATGGTTGTATGAATACTATTGTGAATTTAGTCTCTTGTTAATCCTATGCATGAATTAGTGATCTTGTTGGATTAGTTCTCTTATTAATGACTTATATGAATGCTTGAGATGTTAAATTGGATTGTATGGCTTATATGTTTTAGCAATGAAATGAGAATTGAGCTATAAGAACTTTATGCATGCCAAGTGTTTGATATATTGCTTGTATGACCAATGAGAATTGCATATTAGCCTAGACATCTTAATTGGAGTATTGGAAGTTGTAGAGAGATCTAGACATCCAATAGAGCCCTTACCTTGTGTTGTAGGGAGATCTAGACACTAGTTGGCTTGACTAAGACACCAAGAGACCTTTTGCATGCTAGGATGGATAGGATTCTAGAGGAACCATAGTAGGATTACTTCCATGTACACTTCACACTTGCTCACTTCTTTGAGGTGATAGTTAGGATATTTTCTATTCTTGCTTGATTAGTAGATAGAATCCATGATTGTTTTCTTGCTTTCCTAGCTATCCATCTTTGTGAACATTCAATACTAGCTTAATATCGCATCGTTTCCCTGTGTTCCATATTTAACTTGGTTTACTTGCCGTGACAACAACGACCACGTTCACTTGCGTGGAAATCATACACGATTTTGGCAAACACAAGTCTATATTAACAATTCAAAGTATTCAACCTAAGTTATCCCCAAAAATGCTTCTTTCACATTTCAAGAAAAAATACCAAACACACCCCTTTCACAATACTCACAATATGCTCATATATCTTCACAATACTCACAATATCACAATATGCTCAATTCAACAAAATTTTTTGTCAATTTAAGACAAAGCTTCACAACTTCTCAAAGTGGTACTCCATATACAAGATAAATTCAAAGATTCTATCCACAAAAATGAATTTCCAAACCACTATCTTCCAAATAATCATACATGCTCTTCACAAATATCAACAATAAATCAAAACCCATGAAAATCTCTTAAAAATCACAAGAATATCAATTTTCTCACTTTTCCCTTCAATTTCATAAGCAACACATGGAACAATTCAAGCATAAATCAAGCTTTCATTGCATATTCATATGAAATACAAGTAACTCATGCCTAATGGAGTCCATTGATCACAAACAACAAGTCAATTTCATGAATTCACACGAAAATTACAAAATCCTGAATTTTTCTCATGAACCCTAGGTTTCAATCTCCCCAAATCTTGCAAATAATCCCTTAATATCATGAAATAGGAAGAGAGAATGAGATTACATACCTTGGAGTGGTGAGTTTGTGAAGAAAAATTGAATTTTTAGGTCCCAAAAATGTGAAGAGCTCTCTCTCTCGGTCACGGTTGCTCGAGGAAGAGGGAGGGAATGTGTGTGTTTGTGTGTGTTTCAGTGTGTGAGAAAGCCCTAAAATCCCAAAAATACAATGCTGCTCGATCGAGTTGAGTTGCTCGACCAAAATGGTCGAGCAGCTATTTTTTTCATTTCGGTTCGTAAATATTAGAAGGCAGCTCGATCGAGCAGTAGTGCTAGAAGCGGAGTCTCGATCGAGCACACTTTCTTCAAAAACATGTTGACACTTTTACCTTCCAGGTGCTCGATCGAGCAAGGTTGCTCGATTGAAAATGGTCGAGCAGCAATTTTTCGAGAATTAGCTACGTAAAATCATTAAGTCTGCACGACAGAGCACCCTTGCTCGAGCAACTTCAAATTTTTCAAAATTTCACAATTTCAATCAAAATTAACAACACAAACCACACTAACCTTTTCATCCCTCGATTCGAGCCAGGTCGCTCGTTCGACCGAGTAGATCGGGGTCTCTTCCTTTGCATATCCAATCGCCATTCACCAATTTCAAATGTGTTCACCAAATTCAATGCATTGAATTGTAAACATGAACATACCCCCCCAAATTTTTATTTTGCCAAGCAATTAAAATTTGGAAAAAGAGTGTTACAATGAAATGCTTAAATCAAATAATCAACAAAAATTAAACAAATACCCCCAAAACATCATATAATGGGTGTGTACCGGTGCAATGACATGCTCAATTCGGAAAAAAATAAAACTCCCCCAAACTTAGATGTTGCAAAGCAACTCTAAGTTCGAGCATGGAGTAACGAATCTTAATTTCCAAGCTCTTCAAGCTAAGCTCTTCATTCCTCCTTGCAAGCCTCAAGCATTACCAACTTAAAATCCCAAACATCATCAATCTACACAATCACAAACCAAAGACATTAACCACAAAATAAAAACCAAAATAAGAACAAAAACAAAACAAGAAACAAAACCAATGGGTTGCCTCCCACCAAGCACTATTTTTTACGTCCTATGCCGGACGGAACTCAATAGGATCAAGCATAAAAAAAGTTCATCTCGTGCACCACTATCTTCTCATTAGGAGCAAAGTAGTGTTTCACTCGATGACCATTCACTTTAAACTCTTCCCCTTTTTCATTCTCCAAATCAAGAAATCCCGAAGGGTACACATTCTTCACATGATATGGCCCACACCAACTAGATTTTAGTTTCCCGGGAAACAAACTCAATCTAGAGTTGAATAGCAAAACCTCATCACCCTCAGAAAAAATCTTCTTGGATAGACGTGCATCATGCCATCTTTTGGTCCTCTCTTAAAGAGTTGTGAGCTTTCATAAGCATTTTCCCTAAACCCTTGTAGTGCATGGAGTTGAAGTATCCTCTTTTCTTCACATAAATCACTCTCCATGTTCAACTTCTTGGTGGCCCAAAATGCTCGATGCTCTAATTCCACAAGTAGGTGACATGCCTTCCCAAACACTAATTGGTATGGAGACATACCAATTGGTGTTTTGTAAGCCGTCCTATACGCCCACAAAGCATCGTTCAATTTTTTCGACCAATCCTTCCTTGTGGAATTCACCGTTCTTTCCAAAATTTTCTTCACTTGCCTATTTGAGACTTTGGCCACCCCATTTGTTTGAGGATGATATGGGGTGGCCAACTTGTGATTAACTTCATAATTCTTCAACAACTTAGCTAAGAGTTTGTTCACGAAATGGCTTCCCCCATCACTTATGAGCACTCTTGGGACTCTAAATCTAGCAAAGATGTTTGACCTCACGAAATCCATCATATTTTTTGCATCATTATTCCTTGTTGCCACGGCCTCAATCCACTTAGAGACATAGTCCACAGCCAATAAAATGTACTCATTCCCAAATGCTGAGGGAAAAGGCCCCATAGAGTCAATCCCCCACACATCAAACAATTCGACCTCAAGAATTCCACTTAGTGGCATCTCATCTCTCTTAGAAATTCCACCACTCCTTTGGCATTGATCAGACTTCTTGACATAATCATGACAACTCTTAAAAATGCTTGGCCAAAAGAATCCCGATTGAAGCACCTTCAATGCCGTTTTCTCTCCTCCATAATGGCCTCCACATGGAGAAGAGTGACAATGAGCCACGATACTCTCCCATTCTTCCCTTGGCACACATCTTCTAATCACCGAGTCAACCCCTTTCTTGTATAAGAATGGCTCATCCCAATAATATGAAGTGACATCTTTTAGAAATCTCTTTTTCTCATAAGGATTCATCCCGTAAGGCAACCTTCCACAAACAATGTAATTCGCCAAATCCGCGTACCACGGTCCTTCTTCATCCGAACATACCATCACTCCATGGATAGTGAAAAGGCACTCATCGGGAAATTCCTCTCTGACAACACCAATTTCTTTTTCTGATCCTTCCTCCCTTTCAATCCTTGAAAGATGATCCGCTATCACGTTCTCACTTCCATTTTTATCTTTGATTTCAATATCAAATTCTTGTAACAATAGGATCCAACGGATAAGTCTTGGTTTGGAGTCTTTCTTCCCCATCAATTATCGAATAGCAGCATGATCAGTATACACAACGGTTCTTACCCCAATTAAGTAAGGTCTGAATTTATCGAAACTAAAGACAACGGCCAAAAGCTCATTTTCTGTGGTTGTATAGTTGATCTGAGTTGAATTGAAAGTCTTGGATGCATAATAGATTGCTCGAAACTTCTTTTCCCTCACTTGTCCAAGCACAACCCCTATGGCAAAATCACTAGCATCGCACATAAGTACGAAAGGCTCTTCCCAATTTGGATTTACCAAAATTGGGGACGTCACCAATGCTTCCTTAAGTTTCCTGAAAGAATTCAAACACTCATCAGTGAAATCAAATGTAACATCCTTTTCCAATAAATGAGATAGAGGTTTAGAAAGTTTCGAAAAATCCTTGATAAAGCGGCGATAAAATCCCGCATGCCCCAAGAATGATCGAATCCCTTTCTCATTTGAAGGAAGTGGAAGCTTCTCAATTACCACCACTTTTGCCCTATCAACCTGCAGTCCATTAGAAGAAATGTGGTGTCCAAGTACTATCCCGTCCCTCACCATGAAATGGCATTTTTCCCAGTTGAGGACGAGATTAGTATCTTGGCACCTTCTTAGAACACATTTCAAATTATTCAAACAATGATCAAAAGAATTACCAAAGACCGAAAAATCAACCATAAAAACCTCCATAATCCTTTCAATTAGATCACTAAAAATAGACATCATGCAACGTTGAATGTGGCAGGTGCGTTTCACAATCCAAAAGGCATTCTCCTCCAAGCAAAAGTACCATAAGAGCAAGTAAATGTAGTTTTCTCTTGGTCTTCGGGGGCAATCATGATTTGATTGTACCCAGAATAACCATCAAGAAAGCAATAATATGCATGCCCACATAAACGATCTAACATTTGGTCCATGAAGGGGAGGGGAAAATGATCCTTACAAGTTGCCTTATTAAGCTCACGGTAATCGACACAAACTCTCCACCCGGTGGCTACCCGTGTAGCAATCACCTCATTTAACTCAGTCGTGATGACTGTCATGCCACCTTTCTTTGAAACCACATGCAAAGGGGACACCCAAGGACTATCACTTATAGGAAAGATCATGCTAGAATCTAGAAATTTAATTACTTCCTTCCTAATCACTTCTTGCATTATTGGATTCACACGTCTTTGGGGTTGGACTACACATTTATTTTTTTCCTCAATTCTAATCCTATGAATGCATATTGATGGATTAATCCCCTTGAGATCTTCTATAGACCACCCCAAAGCATTCTTATTTCTAGCAAGCACATCAAGCAATTTCTCTAATTCCCTAGGAGATAAAAAGGAAGAAACTATTACCGGATACTTCATTTTACTATCAAGGTAAGCATATTTCAGATCATCCGGTAGTGGCTTCAACTTCTCTTTCTTTTCCTCTATTTTTGCAACTCCATCCACTTCTTCCCTCACAGGTAGCAATTTTGGTCTATCGTTCCTCCAAGTCCGTGTATTCTCACACTTAAAAGCATCCTCTACATCAAACAAATCAAAATGATCAACCACACTAGAATCATGATATGACAATCTATCATCAATAAATGAATTTAAATCTAAAGACAAAGAAGAGTTAGAGAAATCTTCCCATTCCTCATGGATGATCCCTTCGATTCGATCTATGAAGCTTACGCTCTCAAAATCATCATGCTTATCCAATGACTTGTAAATTGAGAACTTAATCTCCTCCCCATTGAAGTTTAGTTTCAATTCTCCTTCATGGACATCAATCATAGCCTTCCCCATTGCAAGGAACGGCCTTCCCAATATGAGGGGTACATTAGCATCTTCAATCATGTCCAATACCACAAAGTCTACGGGAAACACGAACTTGTCCACTTTTACAAAGACATCTTCCACAATCCCCTTAGGATAAGAGGTGGACCCATCGGCCAATTGAAGTGTCATGGAAGTAGCTTTCACATCACAAAGCTCCAAGGCCTTGAAAATTGAGAAAGGCATTAGGTTGATGCTTGCCCCCAAGTCACAAAGTGCCTTTGTCTTCAAGTTGTCCCCAATCTCACAAGGAATTGTGAAGCTTCCCGGATCCTTAAGTTTTTTCGGGAGATTCTTTTGTAGTATTGTACTACATTCCTCGGTTAGGTTCACCGTGCCCCTCTCAACAAGCTTTTTCTTTCTTGACATAATATCTTTCAAGAACTTCATGTAATGGGGCATTTGCTCCAAAGCATCCACTAGAGGAATGTTGATGTGGAGCTTGTTGACGAGCTCTAAAAATTTAGCAAATTTTTCCTTAAGTTTTTGCTTCATATACCTCTTAGGGAAAGGAGGTGGAATGGGTGTAGTAGGAACTCCCCATTTGTTACATGGCACATCATTTTCTTTTTCCTTCAACTCCTTAGCTAGCCTCCACTTTGGAATCCATTTAGAGCTTTCCCCCTTCTCGACCCTTTTTTCCTTTAAAGTTTCTAACTCAAGCTTGTCCTTCTTCATATCTCTCTTCATCCCTTTATCTTCTTTATCCTCTTCCTTTCTATCAAACTCATTCTCCACTTCACAATCATCTTCATCATCCACTTTCTCTTCCTTATCTTCCTCAATTTCCAACTCCTTTTCAACATCATTAGGATTCACTTTCTCATCTTCTTGAGGCATTGATGAACCCTCGTATTGTGTACCACTCCTTAGTTGGATAGCCTTGCAATGTTCTCTTGGGTTCACTTCGGTTGTAGAGGGAAACTTTCCCTTGTTTTGCATACCACTAACCGTCGTGGCCAATTGACCCAATTGGTACTCAAGAGTCTTCATATGGTTTTCTGTTTGAGTTGTTCTCCTTGCACTCTCATCAAGCTTAGAATTTATCCCATCAAATCTAGAGTTTACACTTGCTTGAAACTTTTTATTTTCTTCATCTTTGATTTCATTCCTCTTCGCCACTTGGAAGCTTTGCACCGGGATCAAATCCCGGTGGATATTGAACCTCATTCTTTGTATTGGAGTAGGAGAAGTTTTCATGTCTCATCGCATTTGGATTATAAGGAGCTCCTCCTTGAGGATTAGCTTGATAAGATGAAGATTGTCCCCCATAAGTGTTGAAAGAGTTTCCACCTTGTTGACCTTGAAGAGGTCGATAATTTCCTTGACCTTGTCTTCCACCTTGATAAGGTTGTTGATACCCTCCTAGCGGTTGTCTTCCCATGAAATTTACATCCTCAATTGGTGCACTAAATCCTTGGCCACTTTCCTCTTGCATCATAAAAGATTGTGCCTCTTTAGTTTGGCTAGGAGAGAGAGCATTGACCTTTTCGATCAAAGTCATCATCATGGATTGCATCAAATCCCCTTTTTCAACTTGAGCTACCTTCTTAGATCCTTGTGGTTGAACATTCCATTGGCCCATATTGTTTGCCACACCATCCAAGATCTCTATAGTTTCTCTCGATATAAGGTCAAGAAAATCCCTTTTAGCACAAGCATTGAGATGCCATTGGGAAAATTCATCCACTCCACAATAAAAGAAACACACCGTTTGCTCCTCGAGGAAACCATGTTGAGGACATGAGATTAACAAATCGTTAAATCTTTCCCAAGCTTCCTTTAATCCCTCATTAGGCTTTATCTTGAACCCCGTGATCTCGTTCCTTGCTTGAACTGTTCTTGAAGGAGGATAGAATTTGAGTAAAAAATTCTGACTTACTTCTTCCCAAGTGTCAAGACTTCCCGGTGGTACGGTCTTGCTCAACCAAGCTTTTGCTTTCCCCTCAAGAGACAAAGAGAACATCCTTAACTTTTTTACATCCTCCGAGACTCCATTGTACTTCATAGTATCGGCCAACTCCCTAAACCAATCCAAGTGCTTGTGTGGATCATCAATGCCATCTTTTCCTTTAAATGGATGATCCTTGAAAAGTTTGATCATAGCGGTTGGAATCTCAAAATTGTTAGCCTCAATCGGTGGCCTATTTATCCCATCATAGAAGTCTCTCATTTGGGGCTCAAAGTAAGCCCGAATTGGTCTCCCTTCCCTTGGTGGTGGATCTTGGTTTTGAGGTGGGTGATATGGTTATGGTGGATTTTGTGGTTGTGGTTGTGGTTGTGGTGGTGGGAAGTAATTGTATGGAGGAGGGTAATAGTTTTGTGGATTTTGAGGATATGGGAATGGATATTGATATGGGTTCATGGCTTGTTGATATGGATTTGGTTGATATGGGAAAGGGTAAGGGTTGAATGGATTTGGTTGAGCCACTTCACCTTGTTGTTGATTTGGAGGGTTAAGACCTCCTTGAACTACTTGAACTCCATCTCCATTGCCATTAGCTCCTCCATCTCCATTTCCCCCTCCAACATCTTGTTGAGGAAGATCATTAGGTTGATTTCCTTCCATGTTTCGATTTCGAGCTCTTCTTCGATTTTGACCCCGATTCCTTCTCCTAGCATTTTTCTCAATCTCAAGATCAATAGGTTCGATGTGTCCTCTTTGAGCTCTTGTGATCATGCACCTAAGAAAGCAAACCAAGTACCAAATTCCAACAAAGAAAATAAAATAAAGCAATAAATTGCCACTAGTAACACCTACTCAACTAACAACAAGCCCCAATCAAAACTTTCAATCAAGTCCCCGGCAACGACGCCATTGACTTTTTCGTCTTTTTACACGTTTTTCACATTCAAAGCAAATTGACCCAAAAGTGGATGGGTAATTGTAGCATGCAAGCAAACGACCCAGTAGTTATCAACCAAGGACAAGAGAGAGCTATGGAGCCCCGAAGTCATGTGTCGGCATAAGTATTATAGCAACGATTCCAATTTTTAAGCTAGCAATTGTAAATATCAAGCAACAAAAACAAGTAAATTATCCTAACTTCAAGATTGAAGTGCGAGGTGAGAGATATGCTTCGGGTGTTATCCTTATGAGTTAAACTAATGAAAAACGTGTTCTAATTACGTATCCTTTGCTATTTCATTGGTGATGAGAAAGGCAACCACTAAACAAATGAAGACCGATCCCTTTTGAGGCTTGGGTGATCAATTCTAGTTAACTAGCACCTAATTAACTACAATAGGCACCTAGGATAGTGAACGCTAGGAGGTTCGCACAGATACTGTAACGCCCCGCATAGGCAGCAACTTTTTAGTCCTTTAATTATTTTGTTTTAGGCGTGAGATTAGAGAGTGCAAGGTTTAGTCCTTTAAGTTGTTATGCCTTAGTATTTCTTAATTGGTTGCTAGTATTAGTTGTCCCAATTAGTATTAATTGGACTCTTAAGATTAGTACTAAGTGTCAAATTATTTAGTGTAAGGATAAGAAGTATTATTGTTGAGGTTATAGTATTAGTCCTTTAAGAATAGTGTTTCCTTAAGTATTAATTCATTAAGGGCATGTTAGTAATTGAGGAATTAAATTTAGGGATTTGACTTTATGAGGATTTGACCAAGAATAGGATTAAATAATACTTGGGATATTATTAGTAGTATTTTCGAAATATAAGGTCTTAAGACTTAAGGGTGATTTTCGAAAATTAGGAGGTATTAAGACAAGGATTTCTAGTATCTTTATTTGTGGAAATAAGTCATATTCTTATGCAAGAGAATAGTGCATGCTTGAAGGTTAACTATCATGAGAATAAAGAGTTATTAAGGATCTTTTAATGGGCGGGACGGACCGGACGCTGTTGAGGAGTGGTTTCGGTCAATGGATAGGATTTTGAGGTTATATCAGAGTAGTGCAGCGGAAGCGTAGTATTTTAAGTAGCTTAGGAAGATTGGTTGTGAGTTAGTTGATAGTGTTAGTCCCTTAGAAGTTAGTATCCCTTCGGGAAAGGCCGTGTTTACGAATAAGGTTTTGTCGAGTGTGAAACTTGAGATTTGTGGGAGGAGTCTTGAGGGAGAGTTACACGTAATCGAGATGGGACAATTCGATGTCATCCTTAGCATGGATTGGTTAGCTAAGCATCACGCCACTATCGATTGCAAAAAGAGGGAAGTGACGCTCAAGTTGCCAAGTGGAGAGGAGTTGACATACTTTGGTTCCCGACCGTGTACACATAATTTGATCGTCACAGCGATGCAAGCCATTAAATTACTCCAAGAGGAAGGATGTGAAGGATACCTTATCCATGTTATAAGCACAAATGCGAAAGAGGTGAACATTGAAGACGTTGCTGTTGTTAATGAGTTCTTTGACGTGTTTCCCGAGGAGTTACCCAGAATTCCACCCGACCGACAAGTGAAATTTACGATCGATCTTGTGCCGGGAGCTGCCCCTATTTCGAAAGCACCCTATAGAATGGCACCAAGGGAACTCGAGGAGTTGAAGATGCAATTGCAAGACTTGTTGGATAAGAAATTCATCCAACCAAGTGTTTCACCATGGGGAGCGCCAGTTTTATTCGTCAAGAAGAAGGACGGATCGTGGAGGATGTGCATCGATTATCGAGAGCTTAATCGGCTCACGATAAAGAAGAAGTACCCGTTGCCTAGAATTGAAGACTTGTTCGATCAACTAAGAGGAGCGAGTGTGTTCTCAAAAGTTGACTTGAGATCGGGCTATCATCAATTGAAGATCAAGGAAGGAGATAGAGTGAAGACCGCTTTTCGCACACGCTATGGGCATTACGAGTTCGTAGTGATGCCGTTCGGTTTGAGCAACACACCAGCTATCGTCATGGACTTGATGAACCGTGTCTTTCACCCTTTCCTAGATCAGTTCATCATAGTGTTCATCGATGACATTCTAATCTATTCACGGAGTAAGGAGCAACATGAAGAGCACTTGAGGACGGTTCTAGAGGTTTTGCGCCAAGAAAGATTGTTTGTAAAGTTTACCAAATGTGAGTTTTGGTTAGACCGAGTTAACTTTTTAAGCCATGTGATCACGGCCCAAGGAGTTGAAGTAGACGCATCCAAGGTTGCAGCCGTGATCGAGTGGAAGGCTCCAACTAATGTGAACGAGGTTCGTAGCTTTCTCGGTTTGGCGGGTTACTATAGGCATTTCATTGAAGGCTTTGCGAAGATAGCCTCACTGATGACCAAGTTAACACGCAAAGGAGAGAAGTTCGTGTGGTCCAAGGTATGCGAGAAGAGTTTCCAAGAGTTGAAGGACAAGTTAGTGTCGGCCCCTGTCCTTATTATTCCCAATCCTACCAAAAGTTTTATGATCTTTAGCGACGCGTCGAAGTAAGGACTATGTTATGTTTTGATGCAACATGGGAAAATCGTGGCGTACGCATCAAGGCAATTGAAGGTGCACGAGATGAACTATCCTACCCATGATCTTGAATTAGAGGTTGTTGTTCATGCATTAAAGATATGGAGACATTATCTTTATGGTACTAAGTGCGAGATATTCACCGATCATAAGAGCCTCAAGTATATTTTCACGCAAAAGGAGTTGAACATGAGGCAAAGGCGTTGGCTAGAGTTAGTCAAGGACTACGATTGCACAATCAACTATCATCCGGGCAAGGCGAACGTGGTCGCGGATGCACTTAGCTGAAAGGAAGGTGCGGTTTATTCCTTGACGAGTCAAGACGAGCTAGTGAAGGAGTTCGAGCGCTTAAAGTTAGAAGTGGTCGAATCAACCAAGGAGATGGAGTCCATACTTTCGACACTTGTGGTGCAAGGCATGATTCGGACGAGGATCCAAGAGGCCCAAGACTTGGACCCCTTTCTCGGCAAGATGAAGAAAATGACCGAAACCAAAGCTGTTAAGGGCTTTGCAATCGGCAATGATGGAGTACTTACGTACGAGGGAAGGTTGTGTGTTCCAAACGATGAAGACTTGAAGAAGGAAATCATGGTGGAAGCTCATTGTACACCTTATACGGTTCATCCCGGTGGAACCACGATGTATAGGGACTTAAGGACGATATTTTGGTGGATGAACATGAAGGGAGATATTGCCAATTTCGTAGAGAAGTGTTTAACTTGTCAACAAGTTAAGGCGGAACATCAAAGGCCATCCGGATTGTTGAAGCTGTTAGAGATACCTCAATGGAAGTGGGAGCACATTTCCATGGATTTCGTGATGGGATTACCCCGTTTGATTAAAGGGAATCGAGCAATATGGGTTGTTGTGGATCGACTAACCAAGTCGGCTCATTTTCTACCTATGAAGATGATGTGGAGTATGGATAAACTTGCCCAAGTTTATATCCAAGAAGTAGTTAGATTGCATGGAGTCCCCGTTTCAATCGTTTCGGATAGGGATACACATTTTACGTCACAATTTTGGAGAAGCCTACAATCGGCCATGGGTACCAAGTTGAATCTTAGCACGACGTATCACCCCCAAACGGATGGTCAATCCGAGAGGACGATTCAAACACTTGAAGACATGTTACAGGCTTGTGTTCTAGACTTTGAAGGTAATTGGGAGACGTACTTACCTTTAGTGGAGTTTGCTTACAACAATAGTTATCAAGCAACGATTGGCATGGCTCCGTACGAAGCTTTGTATGGACGACGTTGTAGATCTCCATTGTATTGGGATGAAGTTGGCGAACGACGTGTGCTAGGGCCCGAGATAGTGGAAAAGACGGTCAAGGTGATTGAGAAGATCCGAGAGCAGATACTTGCCCAAGATCGTCAAAAGTCTTATGCCGACAAGCGAAGGAAGCCCCTACATTTCGAGAAGGGCGAGGACGTGTTCTTGAAAGTTTCAACAACTAAAGGAGTTGTTCGTTTTGGACGAAAAGGGAAGTTACAACCATGTTTTATAGGACCTTTTGAAATCCTAGAAAAGGATGGGAGTTTAGCTTATCGCTTAGCTTTGCCCCCTAACCTTGCAGCTGTTCACAACGTGTTTCACGTTTCGATGTTGAGGAAATACGTACGTGATCCTAGTCACGTGTTAGACTATTCATCTTTAGATGTAGATAAGAACTTGGCTTATGAAGAAGTACCCGTTGAAGTATTAGATAGAAAGACTCATCGTTTGAGAAATCGAGAAGTTAACCTCATTAAGTTACGATGAAATCGCCATGGTATTGAAGAAGCGACGTGGGAAAAAGAAGAAGATTTAAAGGCTAAATACCCTGAGCTAATTTTGCAAGGTAAGTTAGTATTTTCGAGGATGAATTTTTTTAAAGGTGGTGAGGTTGTAACGCCCCGCATAGGCAGCAGCTTTTTAGTCCTTTAATTATTTTGTTATAGGCGTGAGTTTAGAGAGTGCAAGGTTTAGTCCTTTAAGTTGTTATGCCTTAGTATTTCTTAATTGGTTGCTAGTATTAGTTGTCCCAATTAGTATTAATTGGACTCTTAAGATTAGTACTAAGTGTCAAATTATTTAGTGTAAGGATAAGAAGTATTATTGTTGAGGTTATAGTATTAGTCCTTTAAGAATAGTGTTTCCTTAAGTATTAATTCATTAAGGGCATGTTAGTAATTGAGGAATTAAATTTAGGGATTTGACCAAGAATAGGATTAAATAATACTTGGGAAAGTATTAGTAGTATTTTCGAAATATAATGTCTTAAGACTTAAGGGGGATTTTCGATAATTAGGAGGTATTAAGACAAGGATTTCTAGTATCTTTATTTATGGAAATAAGTCATATTCTTATGCAAGAGAATAGTGCATGCTTGAATGTTAAGTATCATGAGAATAAAGAGTTAGTAAGGATCTTTTAAATAAGGAAATAAGTTGCCAAGTATGGAAATAAAGATACAACAAGATAATGGGCCAATTTCTTTCCTTTCTTGTGAAATTCGGCCAGCCCCTTTATGCAGCCTCAAACCCTACTTTTCCAACTCTATAAATATGTATTGATCAAGTCCCTAAGACCCCTAGACACCCAAGATTTTTCGGCAGCCTCTAGCACCAAATCTTCGGCCAACATATGAAGCTATAGGACCAGTTTTTCCAGCAGCTTGTAGAGGTAGAAAGAGAGCAAGTCTCGGCAGTTTTGAGTGAGGAAAGGAGTAGGATTCGAGCACAAGGATTAGTCAAGCCAACATACAACACTTCTCTATTTTCAAGTCAAGAAAAGTTGGGGGTTTAAACGGTGAAAAGTGGTAACTATAGTTCGACTTTTAAATATTTAGTTTGATGCAATTATGTGTTTATGTGCTAATATGAATGGATGGTCAGCTCTACCATCAATCTATGAATGGACAATCAGCTATATTGTCAAATGAATGTTAAGGATGATCAGCTATATCATCAATGAATGGATACGAAAGTCGTATCATATGTTAAGAAAGAAGGGTATGTTTACATGTTATTGTGTCCTTTATATTTAGACTTCGAACTAAACTATCCCCACGGAGTGATTATTTTATAATTGCTCACCCCTTCACCGAATCATATTTTCAGATTTTCAAGAGTAAAGGTGACGAGATTGGCGATGCGGAGGAAGGTGGATGTGCTGCGAGTTGAAGAAGAAGTTAATGGATGAAGTTTAATTAATAAATTCCAAGTAGGCTTTTATTTAAGTTGCAAGTATTTTTAATATGTTTTCGGCACTTTATGTTTGCCACAAGACTAGACGTTTGCATGTTTTAATTCGATGAGTGCATGGACACGCAGATGATTGATTTAGGATATGCTATGGTTTGATGAATTATGGGATATTTATTATGGATTTATATGAGGTATTATTATTTGATTATGTGTTAATTTGCATGATTATTAGGAGTTAAGTTGATGAATTTATTTAATAATATGGCAGCTGATGGTTCAAATTTTATACGTATGATTAAGTGTTAATTTATGTGTTTAATTGTTCTTAAAAAAATTAGTTATTGTCCTTAGTTTGCATGATTGATAAGTTATGTTTTATAACTCCAAAAATTATGAAATTTTACCAGAATGTTTACCATGATTTTATATGCACGTTGACCAATTTTCATGAGTTTTTACTTAGTGAAAGTCGAGGTTCCAGTTTTAGTCCTATATGTGTTTCTAGTCCTCAAAATTCTTGTTTTCAAAAAACCGAATTTATGCCCAGCCTATTTTTGAAATTTTGGCAGTTTATTAGCCATAAAATGTTAAGTATTTTGGTCATAAAACCAGGAGCAAAATCGTTTTAAAGTTTCAGCTCAAAATTAGTCCTTTATCTTTGTTTTACGAGCTTTTCAAGTGTTTTAAGAATGAATTTTCATGACAAGTCTTTACAATATGTTTAATATTATTTATTTGAGTATTTAGAGGTCTTAGATGATTTGGCAAGAAAATAGTATTAAAGAAAATGGATTTGGTATTAGTTAGTGGACTGTTTTTATACACAACCAGTTTTGGTGAGTACACCCAGGCTGTTTTCGTGAGTTTTATGTCCTAGCTGCTGTTCTTGAATTATTTAAGTATTATTGCATGATTTAATTGATGTCTTACATGTTGAATGATGTTAGAATAAGTTTAATTCGCATGTGAATATTATTGAAGTATGTTATATGTTACTTTTGTGATTCCTATGCATATGTTAAGTGAATATTATTGAAATATGTTATGAATGTTTGTCATGATATTTTTTATGATTTCTATGTATGTATTGAATGAGAAATTGATTTTGAATGTTTGATTTTAGTTCAACAAGGATTTTTCAAAGAAAAGAATTTTATTGCAAGTAAAATAGGTGCACGTCCTAAAGAATGTTTTTATTAAATTAATTAAAAGTGAGACTTCCGCTGATTTGAAATGCTTAGAATTTTAGGGCGTGACAGATACTGTCCCTAGTTTCCCCCTTCACTAAACACCCCAATAGTCAATTAAGGTATCTAATGTCACTTGATGGTAATTCTAAGCAATCTACCCCCTCTCGGGTCAATAAACCACTAATTAAATCTAATCAATCCTCTAATCTTTCTTCACATGACCAATTAACCACATACCCAACCCTAGTTGCAATATGTAATCATCAATCATGGAATAATCAATTAAATAAATCAATTAAATCAAGATAAACACATCAAGGGAATCATATCACCAAATCCATAGCAAATTCAAGTTAATCAAAACACAAATACATCATTCTCCATCATAATTCAAACACCCAAAGCATGAATTGATTAGCCCATGGCTAATAACAACAAATTAAAGGAAATAAACAAGAAATATACAAAGCCCATACCAATTAGATAGAAAATCTTGCAAAATATAAAAGATATTACCAATAGATGAAGAAACAAAGCAATAAATACAAAGCACAATCCAATCCATGCTTGATTCTTGAAATTAAACTCCAAATTAAGCTAATCTATGGAATCTAAATTAATCTATGGAAGAAATTGTGAAAGAATTGAAGAAATATGCTCCAATGTAAAGTTGGGAACCCTAACTCTTGCCTCCAAACTCTCAAAACAAAAAATTCTGCTACCAAAACCAATTTTGGGGCCTTTTATACACCTTCTAGGATCATGCCACGTGTCAACATCTGAAGAAAAGTATCCAGGGTTGCTCGACCTTGCAAGGTTGCTCGAGCAAAAAGTGCTCGAGCACGCTTTCATAAAATGCTGAACATCTTAGGTTACTCGATCGAAAATGGTCGAGCAGCTCCATCCCTTAATTTGCTACGTAAAACTCTTAAGGGTGCTCGATCTAGCAGCGTTGCTCGATCACTGAGCTTGGTTGAGCACGACTTTGAGAATCGTTTAAGCACTTTGTTCATTGTTGCTCGAGCATGCACACTTGCTCGAGCAAATCTTCAATTTTTCTCCTTTAAACTTCTTCATCTCAATTCTTCCAACAATTTGCTCATCTTCCAATTGTGCTTTTCCAAGTCTTTTTATCAACAAAATTTCATATAAATCAAACATATCAAGTGTAAATCAATATGCACAATATTTCAATGAATTCCCACTCAATTAACAAATAAATCTATCAAATACCCACAAAATATTCACAATTATATCAAAATCTATGGCCTAATCAGTTACCTTTGCAAGGCTAATATCTCAGCCCCTTATGTAGTGTGGATGCTAATTTACACAACTATAAATACAGGAGGCATAAGACATTTCAGAGTATGGAATATGGCACCAAGAAACTATCAACTAGTTCGTTTATTTAGGATCTATATGGTTATATTCCTCTACCAGAATGTTGTGATAGGTGTTCAGACACTTAGGGCAATATTCGTTTTTATTTTAGCATTCTATTTGGCTAAACATGGATATGCTAAGTGTTTAGCCAAAAGGTGTCTACGTGCAAGTGTACACGATCGTTATTGCAATGGCAAGCTTAACCAAGTTTATTTTATATCGAACCCAAAGGAAACGGGGATTTGTAAGGTGAGACTATTGTTCTTGATTCAAAAACATAAAGCAAATAAAGGGATTCGGTATCTATGTCTACTAGTGCGTCAAACTTGTAAACTACCTATCACCTTGATTCACAAAGTGAGCGAGTTGTGTGAGAAGTGTATTAGTGTACTATCCTATGTTTCATATGGTGAAGCATCACTTACTCATGCATTGAGGTATTGTACAATCAATAGGCAAGTCACTCTAATATGCAAAGGTCTCCTTAAATGCACATAAGAGCCTCTAAATGTCTTTCCAATTCTCTAAGGTAATTCTCACTATCTTAGGAATTTTAACAAACACTTAGTATGCAATTACCTAATAACAAGAATGCTTTAGGTAAATAGCCCAACTTTCGTATGAGACTAAGTCCTAATGGCCCACACAATCAATTACGCATATAAGCATTCATACAAACCATCAAAATAGAGTATTGATCATACAACATCTCAAGCATTCATAAGATCAACATAAACACCACACTAATCCATAGGAATCATACACCAACACACAAAGGAATTAGCCCATGGCTAATTTTATAAGCAAAATAGAAATTGAAGTAACTATATTCATCATTATGCAGGAATTGTAAAAGTATACAAGAATTTACCTATTACAAGATTACCTCTACAACCTAGAAAATGATCCGATAATAGAAATTGAAAATCAATCTGTAGAAATGTAGCTTTAGCTATGCTAAGAATGCTGGAGAAGACGGATCATCGATCCGAACGGTAGATCAAAAGTTATCTAAGAAATCAGAATTGGAAATCTAAGAACACCACTTGGAAACTCCCTCTAACTTCTCCTAATCTAGTGAGAGAATATGAATCTAAGAAAAATGATCAAAAGTCCTTTAGAAAATCTGGGATGGAAGTATATATAGTGCCCTTGGATCATTGACTAAAATGCCCTTCATTAAAACGCGCGAAAATACGAAAATAGCCCTGAAAATCCGAGAAATATGCACTGTTGTCGCCCAAGAGCTGACCAGCTGTCGACCTCTCGGGCGACAGCTTGGTCAACAAAAGTCCCCCTTGTCGCACAAGAGCTGTGCATCTGTCGACCAGGCTTGGTCGACAGCCAGCTCGACAAATGCCCATCGAGGCCTTAGTCTAGGTCGATGCGTGACTTCCTTGTTTTTGTCATATGTTGAGCTCTAGAACTCCGATTGACTCGATTCTTCTTTTGTTGCGACCCTCTCTTCAAGCTCTTCAACATAGGATAGCAATTTCTCCATTTTGCTCAACTCCAGAATTTGGACTTTTCTCGATCTTGCTCGTTTCTTCCTCATTTTGCTCGTTTTCACCTACAATCACAACTTCCTAGCCAAAAAGGGTTAAATACACAAAGTATCGCATAATAGGGTCAAATATGAACATAATATCACCAAAAGAATATAGAAATGAGTGCTAAAACATGCAATTATGACCCTAATCACACCCCCAAACTAGATTGTTGCTCGGCCTCGAGCAACGAAGCGATAAGATAGGGGAATAATTGTATCATTGAAGCATCAAGCACACAATCAAATGCCATATATACATCACCTAATATCATGCAATCTATCAATGTAGTATTATCTCATCAACCATTTACCTAACATCAATGCACACAAGATCAAATCAATGAGTCAAAATCCTCACTAGATAGTGTATCTCTCAAGCTCTCAAGTGTATGAGGTTCACTCAACATCACACATAGTACATCCACTACCATAAGCTTGATAAGAGTCTCAAATTCTCCACCACTTGACAAGTAACTCATCATCAAATCAAAGAGGACTTTTTATTTGGTTGTTGTGTTGGCTCTTTGGTAAGGGTGGGATATTTTTTTATAGAAGTAACTATCGTACTAGTGGAGCAAGAGGTCAAGACTCTATTCTTCCAAAGATAAGTTGCAAGTGATCAAGTTGCAACACCATTTTAACCACATAACACTTCTTTTCACACTTCTTCCTTTCAAATATTTTTTCACTTCCTTTCTTTTGCAATTTTGCATCATATCACTAACACATTAAGAACATAAGCTTTTTTTCTTCACATCTTTTCATTTTTTGTTTCTTCTCACTTTTTCTTCACCATCTCATCCACCAAACTTGCTTTCAAAGCACATGTAACCCTCATATCCTCATAATAGCTCCACTAGTAATAGGGGAAAAATAAGGCTCAAAATGAAGGACAATCAAGCTACAATTATAGGTTGCCAAAGGCACAAAATGGCTAACTATGGAATCAATGTCATGGTATGGATAATTTGGCTAAGTGACTCATATAAAATCAAAGATGGCCTCTAATCATTTTTGACAACTCATTACAAAATGTGATCTCAAACAAGACTCAAATCAAGTTCTAGAGTGGAAATGCACCATGTGGATCTCACATAAAAAAAATTGTCATCCGTTTAAGATTGAAACGGGAAAAATAGGCTCAAACCTCACGGGATAAGGTGATAATGACTCATATCCTATCAAAAATGTACACATCGATCATGTATCAAGCATCAAAGAATCAACTACACTATAGACAAAAATGAATTAAACAATATACGCACTACACTTAACTATGCACAATCTACATCATCCACACAATCATAAGCATATCTCATGCCACACTACTCTCAAAACAAGCAACAATGGCTAAAAATAAACAAGCAAAACAAAGGCTCATCACTACAATAGGCATCAAATCATAAGATATTTCCAAAAATAGCATTGTCATGAGAATGACGAAACGATCACACCCCCAAACTTTTTTGGACCATAGGTCTAAAAAGTTTGGCAAAGGAGTGGAGGCAAGAATCATGCAATGCACAATAAAGCTCAAAACATACAAACAACCATCAATACCAAGAAACAAAGCAAAACATCATCCAATAAGAAATATGATCCATCAATCAACATCCATCACCACCACAATCCATGCAGAAACAACTACCTAAGAAATAGCACAATCTTCAAACAATATCATTACAAACCAAATTAAAAACGAAGAGTTCGGAATAGAAACGAGGGATAAAGATAGGGCTAAGAATGAGTTACCCATCCCTATGAAGTTAGATCGAAATCATCACTTCACGAAGGAGGGTAATGCGGATGAGGAAAGTGGCCTTCTCCAATGTGCCAGTTCGTCATTGCACGTTGGGCTTCCAAAATCTCTTCCATGTTATTGGACATCGTGTTAAGATTCTCATTGATGGAATCCACGGTAGTGTTGATGCGGAGATAACTATCGGTTATTCTTGTCTTATCCGATCGAAGGAAGGAATAGTTGTTCCTCAGATCGTCCACATCCGTCCTCAATGATCGTACCTCGTGGCCGCACTCATCATAAGTCAATCCTTCAAACACATGTCCACCCCCTTGATTATAATAATCCTCTTGCATTAGATCATGTCCTCCTTCTTGTGCTTCCCCTTGAGGATGAGAGCTCGATTCACCCCTAGTTCTTTTAGATGACCTCCTATTAAATTCCTCTTTCACTCTAAGATGCATCGGAGAGTTAAGCTTCAAGTTTTCCTCCTTCGTTATCGTCAACAAATCATAGTCAAGTAAAGGAAAGAGATCACTTGAATTGGTACCTATGCAGCAAATAGTGTTCCCTCTTCTCTTATATATTTTTGACCTAACCATGTGTTTCAAATCAAGAGCTTCACCTTCACAAATCACTCTTCTTGTTGGATTCAACTTTTGAACAATATGAGTCATTATACCGGTATAAGAGCAATGAGTCCTTGTGATTTGTTGGCTGAGATTTTTGAGGATATATGCACCAAAATCTGCCTTCTTGGATGTCAACATTGAGTGAAAAATAAACAATTCATCACTCCTAACTCGGCTCCCTTCCAATCTAGCAAAAGCAGTGTTTGCTAAGATCTTATGCACATATGCTAAAATAGGATTAGCAATGTTGGAGGACCTTGAACTTTGAGCAACATATTTACCTCCATTCTTACTTATCAAATCCCATGTTTGTTGGGCCCGAGTGAACCTATCCCAAGAGTAGAAATCCTGCCTTCTCACCTTCCCAACGCAACCAAACATTTGATTGATTTTCTCAGTTGTTAGAGAATACTCCACAGTGTCGTTCCGGAATTTAAATCTGGTCGGCACCCCATCAATCTCTCTTATGTCTAATGTGCTCAAGAACTCGATGCATAAATCGTCATCGATCTCATAGCAAGGTATGGTGAGGAGGCCTTTCCAACTATTCTGTCAAATAAAGTCTCTATATCATCACCAAAATGACATTCTCTGGGAACCCCCTTGTCATAATATCTACCCACGTAGTACTCTATATTCCACACATAACCAAAGACTTTAAAAGAGTTCTCATTATCTCCCAAGTAGATTTGGTGATTAGATGGCTTATCTCCATACTTCTTAAAATAATCTTCCTCCATATCGGGATCATTCCACTTCTTTTTAATAGAAGAGCTTGAAGCTTTTTCTTTTCCTTTCTTACTCATCCTACAAAAGAAAATTATCAATTTCCATTTATCAAGTCAAATTAGATTGAACATAAAGGGATTAATTCTTAGAAACAAGGAATTTCTACCTCAAAGAGTCATGCAAATGTTAAATGCCAATGAAGCCTCAAGTAGGCAAAATCATAGGTGAATCAACATAATCAACTCAACCTAGCAACAATATACTCATACCCATTAACATTTAGCATAACATTATCAAGACAACTCAATTTTGGCATGAATTTTCCTAAAATTCATCACTATGCCTACCCCTATTTTTCAATCTTCAATTAAACTCATAATACTCAAAATTGCCATGCAATTAGGCTCCCAATGGATTACCCATCAACAATGTAGCATAAATGCATTATCAATTTCATAAAAACTCAAGAAAATAAAAAATCCCCAATTCACATGCTCAAGAACCCTAGAATTTTAAATTCAAAATCATTATAATGCCTCCATGGATTTCTTATAAAAGTGCAAGAAATAGGTAGAGGAGAGTAAGTAGAACATACCTGTAGAAGGATTAATCGAGAGGAAGTGTAGAATTTGAGAAGCAAAATTTCTTCTTCTTTCTTCTCTTTTTTGTTTTTTGTGAGTTTGAGAGGGAGAGAGTGCAAGAATCTTGTATTCAAAGTGTGTGTTTGTGTGTGTAAAAGGGTATAAGAAAAAGTGAAAAGTGAGTGGGCTTACCTTGGAAAGTGTAGTCAAAATAGGGCCCACAATAGTCAAAATCCACTCTCCAACGCGCGTGTGTCGACCAAGACGCTTCAGCCTGTCGACCAAGCTAGGCGACACCTCAATCGTGCATCCTCTGTCGCACAAGAATGGTGGAGTTGTCGACAGATGGCCCCCGTGTCGCACAAGAGAGGTAGGTCTGTCGTCCGAGCTGGTCGACACCTCAGGCAATAATTGGCTGTCTTTCCAGAGATCCCGGGCGCGCGAAGGCCATCTTCCGAGGCTTTAGATGCTATCTACCGAGGCCTTCAACTCCTACTTCGAAAATTTCATATTTTTACCCTTTTTCTTGCACTTTTCCTACACATCATTACTTAATACTCAAAATATCACAAGAATATCCACACTCATGAATCAATTATGGGTAGCAAATTGATGAAATTTAGCACGAACACACCCGCCAAACTTTTTTGGATTGTAAATCCTAATAAAGTTTGGAAAAGTGATAAATTACACATTTGCTAGCACATAAAACCAAATAATCACAACTCTCAACTCAAAAACCAAAAATTCATCAAGATTATCTCAAAAACTTACCTCTCAAACTTTCCTAATTATTTAAGCACAAAACCAATCAAGCAATGATCATAAAAAATTTGCCTAAAATACCAAATAACCTCATGCTTCCATTCCAAAACAAAAAAAATAAAATCAATCAAATCAAAACTAAAATCTAAAAGAAAATAAAGGATACGGATGGGTTGCCTCCCATCTAGCACTTGGATTTAACGTCCCCTAGCCGGACGACTCTTAAGCTCAAGTAACATCAATATCGATGAGAGTTGAATGACGTACATCACTCAATTTCCTCTTCCAAAAGTAAGTTTTCTTCACCATTTGTTTCACCCCCTTGCCTTCATTTACCTTCTTCCTCTTTTCAAAAGGATCATCACCACTAAGCTCACTCTTGAGATTAATTTTTCTTGACTTATCCTTTTCTTCACTTTCCATATCATCTCGTACAACTTTGTTTAATAACCCTTCAATCTTCTTTGGGGAACTCTTGAAATTACCATGGATCGAAAAAGTGGCTTTCTCACCATTCATTCCAAGAGTAACCTCTACTCTCTTAATATTAATTAAAGCTTCCGATGTAGCAAGAAAAGGTCTCCCAAAAATGATAGGATTCTCCAAATCTTCTTCAATATCTAGCACAACAAAGTCAACTGGATAGACGAAATTACCAACATGAACAACCACATCCTCTATAATTCCCCTTGGTCTCACTTTTGAACCATCGGCCATTTGCAAATTCATTTTTGTTGGCTTCAAGTCATGCAAGCCCAACTCCTTGGCAATAGAGAATGGCATCATGTTAACACTTGCGCCCAAATCACACAAAGCCCTTATTTCCTTGCTTTCCTTAATATGGCAACTCAATGTGAAACTTCCCGGATCTCTAAGCTTTTGTGGCAAATAATTTTGTATCAACTCACTACTCTTACGAGTAAGCTTAACTATTTCCGGTTCATTTCCTTTCTTCTTCTTTGCCAAAGCATCTCTCAAGAACCTTGTATAATTTGGCATTTCTTCAATAGCTTCATGAAAAGGCATCTTTGAATAGAACTTTTTGAAAAGTTCAATGAACTTCTTGAATTGATCATCAAGCTTATTTTTCATTCCTTTTGAAATTTCCACCTTCACCTCCTTTTCCACTTTCCCTTCTTCCACCTTTCTTTCCACACCCCCTATTTTATCTAATCCCTCAAATTTTTCTTTCTTTTCCTTCTCTTTCTTCATCACCATATCTTCTACCCCCAAGCCTTTCTCATTACTCCTTACCAATTTCACATCCTCACTACGAAATACTTCTTCCACCATCTCATCATGAAAAACTTTTAAAGGAGAATTCCCTACAACCCCATTTTCAACCTCCACACATGTTATCAAATTACAATGCTCACGAGGATTAATCTCGGTTGTAGAAGGGAACTTACCTTTATTCACTTGTGGACTTAAGGATGAAGCAATTTGCCCCATTTGAAATTCCAAGCTCTTGATTTGATTACCTTGTGAAGCATACAAGTCATCAAACTTCTTGTTCGTTTTACCATTCATCTTTCTAAATTCCACTCTCATATCTTCCATGTTCTTCAAAATCAATGCCAATGAGTCCTCCACACTCCCCTTACCCTCGTTATTAGGCGGCTTTGATCCTGGACCAATCCCGGGTGGCAATTGGATTGCCCCCTTAGGATTGGCGTATGAGAAATTCTCGTGCCTTCTATTAGGATTGTAAGGAGGATTTCCTTGATTCGGATATGGACTTCCTTGGTTTCTAAACGATGGAGCAACATATGACCTTTGATTGTTTTGATAAGAATTGTTGAATTGCCGACGACCCATATAGTTTACTTCTTCTTGAGTGGAGGTAGTAGGAGGAGGAAGACTCTCGACAACGCTAACTTGCATAGGAGTTGGAGCAAGGTTTTGATGTTGGCCTCCATAGACCAAATTACACACATTAGTCAATCTTTCCTCAAGAAGTGCAACTTGATCACCTGCTCCATTGCTAGACTCTCATTGGAAATCATCATTTGCAGCTATGTTCTCAATGATCTCGTTCACTTGACGAATGGTCTTCATCCAAATCGAGCCTCCGGCACAAGAATTTAAGTAATTCTTGTCTCCTTCATGCAATCCTATGGTGAATGTCAAAAGTATGTCTTCATCCCTCAAACCATGTTGAGGACAAGCCAACAACAAGGTTTGGTACCTCTCCCATGCACTAGATATGGTCTCTCTCGCTTTTTGTCAGAAATTCTTTATCTCTTCTCTCGCCTTGAGCATCTTTGATGGAGGATAGAATTTCTTAAGAAATTGGGAACCCAACTCCTCCCAAGTGGTAGCTTTAGGATTCATAGCTCTAATCCATGCTTTAACTCTCCTCGTCAAAGTGACATTGAAGAATCAGAGCTTCTTCTCACTATCCGACATTCCTTTGTACTTGATCGTATCACATATCTGCATGAAGTTATTTAGGTGCGCATTTGGGTCTTCTCGATCACTAGATCCTTCAAATGGAGGCTCCTTTAACAACTTCAAAAGATTAGTATTAAGCTCAAACTTTTCAGCATCAATAGGCGGTCTTTCAATTCCATCATATTGCTCATTAACTCTAGGCTCAAAATAATCTCACAGCAATGGTTCATGGTTTTGAGGTGGGTTTATGATTTGTGGTCTTTGGTGTTGAGGTGGTGGTGGGTATGGATAGTATGGGTAATTATGTGGTGGTGGTGGGTAGTATGGTTGGTTAATTGGGTAATTGGGGTAGTTGGGATATTGTGGTGGATAGTAAGGTTGATTTGGTGGTGGATAAGGTGGGTATTGGTGTGGTATAGGTTGTGGTTGAAGTGGAACCTCTCTTTGAGCAAAATTCTCTTCTCCTTGATGTATTTGTCCTCTTAAGGGCTCTTCTTCTCTTATATCATCTCGAGCTTCGTTCATATTATTCGCCATGTTGATTTGATTCAAACGAGCTTCTCTCCTTCTTCTTCTTAGGCTTCTCTCAAGATCCGATTTAAAAGGTAGAAGATCTCCCCCTTGAGTTCTTGTGTGCATACACCTAAAAAGAATCAAGTATCAAACTTCTCACACCAAAAATAGTAAGATAAAATCGAAAATAAGAACTATCAAGCAACCAAACAAACAAGCCGTTTCCCCGGCAACGGCGCCAAAAACTTGTTTAGCCAAAAGGTGTCTACGTGCAAGTGTACATGATCGTTATTGCAATGGCAAGCTTAACCAAATTTATTTTATATCGAACCCAAAGGAAATGGGAATTTATAAGGTGAGACTATTGTTCTTGATTCAAAAACACAAATCAAATAAAGGGATTCGGTATCTATGTCTACTAGTGCGTCAAACGTGTAAACTACATATCACCTTAATTCACAAAGTGAGCGAGTTGTGTGAGAAGTGTATTAGTGTACTATCCTATGTTTCATGTGGTGAATCATCACTTACTCATGCACTGAGGTATTGTACAATCAATAGGCAAGCCACTCTAATATGCAAAGGTCTCCCTAAATGCACATAAGAGCCTCTAATTGTCTTTCCAATTCTATAAGGTAATTCTCACTCTCTTAGGAATTTTAACAAACACTTAGTATGCAATGACCTAATAACAAGAATGCTTTAGGTAAATAGCCCAACTTTTGTATGAGACTAAGTCCTAATGGCCCACACAATCAATTACGCATATAAGCATTCATACAAACCATCAAAATAGAGAATTGATCATACAACATCTCAAGCATTCATAAGATCAACATAAACACCACACTAATCTATAGGAATCATACACCAACACACAAAGGAATTAGCCCATGGCTAATTTAATAAGCAAAATAGAAATTGAAGTAACTACATTCATCATTATGCAGGAATTGTAAAAGTATACAAGAATTTACCTATTACAAGTGGAATTGAAAAGATACAAGATTACCTCTACAAGTTAGAATATGATCCGACAATAGAAATTGAAAATCAATCGGTAGAAATGTAGCTTTAGCTATGCTAAGAATGCTGGAGAAGACGGATCATCGATCTGAACGGTAGATCAAAAGTTATCTAAGAATTCGGAATTGAAAAATCTAAGAACACCACTTGGAAACTACCTCTAACTTCTCCTAATCTAGTGAGAGAATATGAATCTAAGAAAAATGATCAAAAGTCCTTTAGAAAATCTGGGATGGAAGTATATATAGTGCCCTTCATTAAAACACGCAAAAATACGAAAATAGCTCTGAAAATCCAAGAAATATGCACTGCTGTCGCCCAAGAGTTGACCAGTTGTCGACCTCTCGGGCGACAGCTTGGTCGACAAAAGGACCCCTTGTCGCACAAGAGCTGTGCATCTGTCGACCAGGCTTGGTCGATAGCCTGCTCGACAAATGCCTGTCGATCCAGAGATGTTGGTCGACACATGCCTGTCTTCCGAAGAAGGAACCCGTGTTGCCCCAGGCCTTAGTCTCGGTCGATGGGTGACTTCCTTGTTTTTGTCATATCTTGAGCTCTAGAACTCCGATTGACTCGATTCTTCTTTCGTTGAGACCCTCTCTTCAAGCTCTTCAACATAGGATTCCAATTTCTCCATTTTTTCTCAACTCCAGAATTTGGACTTTTCTCGATCTTGCTCATTTCTTCCTCATTTTGCTCGTTTTCACCTACAATCACAACTTCCTAGCCAAAAAGGGTTAAATACACAAAGTATCGCATAATAGGGTCAAATATGAACATAATATCACCAAAAGCATATAGAAATGAGTGCTAAAACATGCAATAATGACCCTAATCACTAAGTTTGTTTAGGTCTAGCCTCTAGTTAGATCTTGTATATGATTCCTTGTGTGAGTCGTTTTTTGTTTACGTGACCTTGTCATTTTTGTTATCTTTTGTAAACCTTATTCTTTTGTCACAACATTGTTATAGTGAACGTTTTCCACCATGAAGTGTCACATATTATACATTGTATAATATTATCTCCTTGCAAGTGTATGTGTGTTTAAGTCTTCCGTTGTGTATATGTTGTCATGTACGTTTCCAACATTTTTAATAACATCTTTCAAAAACACTCACACTATATGCACACGTCCTTTCAAGTGGCATTAGAGCCTAAACTAGACATATTTAGTTACAAATCTTATGTTTTGTGTGTATTTCAGTCTGCAATGGAGTAACCTCTCACTCCCACGCTTAAACCTCCAATCTTAGATGGTACCAATTATGCGTATTGGAAATGAAAGAAGCGAATGTACATAACGTCTCTTGATGAAAGAGCGTGGAGGAATGTTTTATATGGTTGGTCACAACCATTACATCCAGCAGACGATGACAATGAAGCTCATATAAAGCTTGTGTTGGATTGGAATATTGAAGACGTCACCCTTGCTAACTACAATTTGAAAGCCTTGAATGTTGTTTTCACATGAACAAATATTTCAATTTTCAAAATAATTTTGAATTGTGTGGTTGCAAAGGATACATGGGATCGTTTGCAAGAACATTGCTAAGTTTTTGAAAGTGTGCAAAGGACAAAACTTTTAATGCTTGGTACAAAGTTTGAAAATTTAAAAATGAAGGATGATGAAGACATATCATCGTATAGTGAAAGAATTACTAAAATTTCAAATGAATCTCATTCACTAGGGGATCCTATTTATAATACTCATTTAGTTCATAAAGTTTTAAGAACAGTTCCAAAATGTTTTGATGCAAATATATGTGCTATTGAATCGGATAAGAACTCTGATCTTATGAGTCTAATTGAATTGATAAGTGCTTTGAAAACGTATGAGTAGAATTTTGGAAAAAGAAAAAAATTATTTTGGATAAAAATGTTATTGTCTTAAAATATGATGCTTGTTTTAGTTCTAAAAACATTTCTTTTGTTACTGAAATTGATTATGATGAAGAATGTTCTGAGATATGTTCCGACAATTCTGATAATATTTCTTTGCTAACAAAGCCGTTTAATTCTTTTCTTAAAAATAAAGCTAATAGATTAAAATCAAATGTTCAGAATAAGAATCAAGATAATTTTACTTCTAAAGGATTTGATAAAAATGAATGTTTTGATATATTTAAGCAATTCAATAGGAGTAATAAGTCAAAATTCAATTTTGAATATAGAAAAAAAGTTAAGTGTGTTGCATGTACTAGATTTAGTCATTATGGAAATGAATGTGCTATCACTTTATTGAGAAGAATATTGATTTTAATGCTACCATGAATGATGAACCTGATAATGAACATGAGGCTGAAAAAGATGATGAATTTGCTTTCTCTGCTAGAATTACTTATGGACAATTACATATTTAAAGAATAAATATGTGTTACTTAATTTATTCATATGTGTTTGCTTGGTGTCCACACGTAAGTGTACGTGATCGTTATATCGTTGTGGCAAGATTGACCAAGTTTAATATTTATCGAACTCATAGAGATGGGGATTTGTAAGGAAAATTGTTGTTTCAATTCAAAAGCAAACAAAGCAATTAAGGGGAAAGGTATCTAATGTCTACTAGAGCGTCAAAAGAGTAAACTACCTATCACCTTGGGTTGCAAAGTGAGCAAGTTGTGAGAGATATGTGCTAGTGTACTATCCTATGTTTCACATGGTGATGTATCACTTAATCATGCAATAAGGTATTGTACAATCAATTGGCTAGCCACTCTAACATGCAAAAGGTCTCCCTAAATACACATTAAAGCCTCTAATTGTTCTTCCAATTCACTAAAGATAATTCTCACTATCTTAGGAATTTAATCAAACACTTAGCATGCATTGGCCTAATAACAAGAAGATTTAGGAAAATAGCCCTACTCTCATATGAGACTAACTACCTAATGGCCCTTATGATCAACTACACATGCAAATCATTCATACAATCCATCAATATAGAGAACTGATCATACAACAACTCATAACATTCATAAGATCAACATTAACACCACATTACTCCATAGGAATCATACACCAACACATAAAGGGATTAGCCCATGGCTAATTTGGTAAACATAAGAACAATTAAGCTAGTAAAAATCATCATCATACAAGAAATGTAGAGGAAAGTAGAAATATTATCTATTATAATGAAAATTGGAAAGATACGAATTACCTCTAAAAGCTATCTAACAATCCGGCAATGGAAAATGAAATTCAGTCGGTAAAAATGTAGCCCTAGCTGAGACGAGTACGCAGGAATAAACGGATCGATGATCCAAGCGGTAGATCAAAAGTTATCGACGAAATCGTAAGAAAAATTCTTAAGAACCCAAATAGTAACTACCTCTTTCTCTCTCTAATCTAAGATTATGACTATGATTATGAACTAGATGCCTTGAGAATCTGATCCTTAGAGTATTTATAGTGCCCACAATGTTTAGTCCAAAATGCTCTTCATTAAACGCGCGAAAAGACGAAACAACCCTCGAAAATGTGCCAGTCCGGGGCTTCACACGAATGCCAGCTAGTGGCCACACAAATCCATTCATGTGTTGGCATTCATTCACCCTCCACCGCCCGAACCAATGATTTTCCGCACGAATCAGGACTCATCGTCGCACGAGCCCATGCTTGGTTGCGCACGAGCCCGACTTCATCTCGTCCAATCAATCCTCGACTTTCTCGTTTCCTTCATATCTTGAGTTATAGAGCTCCGATTGACTCGATTCTTTTTCCGTTGCGACCCTCTCTTTGAACCCTTCAACATGGTATATCATTTGCCTCCATTGGATCAAATCACAATTTCTGGACTTTTACGAACTTGCTCGTCTCTTGCCGATTTTGCTAGTTTTCACTACAAAACAACTTTCTAACAAAAAATGGTTAAATACACAAAGTATAGCATTTTAGGGTCAAATATGAACATAAGTACATCAAAACCATATAGAAATGGATGCAAAAACATGCAATTATGACCCTAATCACACCCCCAAACTAGATTGTTGCTCGGCCTCGAGCAACGAAGCGATAAGATAGGGGAATAATTGTATGTATAAAGCATCAAGAACAAGATCAATGCCATAGAATCATCACTCAATATCTAGAAAATCTAAGATACAATATCATCCACTTAACTATCAAAATCAAATCAATTAGCACAATATCAAGTTAATGAGTCATAATCCTCACAAGATAGGTGTTTCACTCAACCCTCAAGTGTTTAGGCTCACTCATGCATCACACAACATACACATACTACCATAAGCATGTCTCAAGTCTACATTCTCCACCACTTGAAATGACAAATCAATCACACATCAATGAGGACTTTCAAAGGTTGTAGTGTTGGCTCTTTGGTAGGGAAGGAACATATGGGTAAAAGTGACTAAGTATGATTAGTAAAGCATAGAAGGAATCAAAGTAGAGATCTTTCACCTCTTTATGCAATTTTGCTATCTCTTCATGCTCTTTCAAAATCACACTTCAAAGAATCAATCTTCCCTTTAAACAAGTTGTGAACATACTCACAACACTAGAGTCAAACTTGACCATAATTTTGCCAAAAGTCAACCTTTTTTTTCACATGCTTTGCAAGCACTTGCTTTTGAACCTTCTTTTCATAACAGTCCATGCATAGAATTTCTTTCCACCTTGGCCACCAATTTCTTCATCAAATCACCAATCTTCCTTCCTTCTTTTCACTCTACTAATCATAAGGACAAGAGAGTTCCAAAAAGGAAGGAAAATGGCTTAAAGTGTGATTCGCCAAAGGAAAGGATAATAGGCACAAAATGGTAAACAAATGGTAATCATGTCAATGGTAGGCTCATATGGCTAAGTGGCTCAATATAGATCAAAGAAAATGCCTCATATCATCTCATGTAAAATCATTATCTAATGTAGCTTCAAATAAGACTAAAGCCAAGTTCTAGAGTAACATGTATGTGTGTGGAACTCACATCAAGAAATGTCATCCGTTTAAGATTGAAAAGGGCATAAATGGCTCAAAACTCATGGGTAATGGGTATCAAGACTCATATCATATCAAGAATGCTCATATCAATGAAATTTCAAGAATCATGAAATCAAATGTATCAAAGATAAGACAAGAATCAAGAAATAAATCCATTACACTTATCATGACTTTTCAACTCATCCACACAACAATAAACATATCTCATGCATTCACTACTTAAAGCAAACAACAATATGGCCAAAAACAACAAGCAAAATAAGACCTCACAATAAGCATATAGTCCAAAACTTCATAGAAGCATTAAGAATCAACATAAAAATAGCATTGCGATGAGAATGACGAAACGATCACACCCCCCAAACTTTTTTGGACCAAGGGTCTAAAAAGTTTAGCAAAGAAGTGGAGACAAGATCAAGCAATGCACAATAATAAAGCTCACAACTCAAAAGCATCATCAACAATAAGATCCAAGTCACAAATAATCCATCACCAAGCAAATATCACAAGATAAAACTACCTAAAAATCCAACCATCATTAACAATATCACTACAAAACAAATTAAACTAAGAATTCGGGATAGAAGCTAGTTAGAGATAGGAGATTGTTACACATCACGGAGGTAGATAACAGGGATGAGTGAAGTGCCGCTCGCCAATGTGCCAACGCATCATAGCTCTTTGTGCTTCGAGGAGTTCGTCCGTATTGGTGCTCATGGTGTTCACGTTCCGATTGATAGAGTCTACAGTAGTATTGAGGGAACAATAATTGTCGGTGAGCCTTATCACATCGGAACGAAGATAAGAATACTCATTCTTAAGTTCATTCACATGGATCCTCAAAGATGGAACCTCATGCCCCCATTCGTTGAACGTCAACCCCTCAAACACACGGTTTCCTTCATGCTCAAAGTAGTTATCTTCTTGCATAGGCACTTGCTCTTCCGTTTGGTCTTCTTCTTGTGTTTGTGAGCTCGATGCACCCCTCGTTCTTTTGCCCAATCTTTGATGAAATTGTTCCTTCATTTGAATGTGTTCGGGTGAATCGAGCTTCAAGTTTTCACTCTTCCTTATGGTAAGTAGCTCATACTCGAGTAAAGGAAAGAGGTCATGGATATTTCGCCCAACAACACAAATAACCTTCATCTTCCTCTTCAACTTCTTAGTCCTTATCAAGTGTTCCACATCAATCAATGCACCTATTGCACCTTCCCTTTTGGGTAAAGGACTAGCCCTTTGAGCAATTAATGCAATTATTCCCCCATAAGCACAATTAGTCCGTGCAACTTGGTGACTAAGATTCTTGAGAAGATATTTCCCGAAGTCTGCCTTTTTAGAAGTGAGCAAATGCAAGATATATAGATCATCACTTGTCATCCTATTAGTCTCAACTCTAGCAAATACAGTATTTGCTATGATCTTGTGTGCACAGAACAATATAGGATTGGCAAGACTAAAGGACTAAGAAAATTGAGGATTGTAGGTCTCATCATCACTTATCCTTCTCCATATTTCTTCAGATCGAGTAAACTTTTCCCATGCATAGAAATTTCCCTTATCAACATTTTCTTCACACCCAAAAATCTCATTGATTTGATTTGTTGTCATGACATAGCTCTCATTTTTTATCCAAAATCTTGCTCTAATAGGCACTCCATCCACTTCTCTAACTTCAAGTGTGCTTAAGAATTCAATGTTCAATTCCTTGAATGAGTCGAAGTGTTGAAGATCAAGCAAGACACTCCATCCAATGTTAGCGAACAATTCTTCGATATCATTCCCAAAGTTACACCCTTCAAAGGAACTCTTATCATAATATCTTCCCGATTGGAAATCTATAGTGCAAACTTTGGCGAAGTTATTGAAGAAATTCCTCTTATCCTCGAAGAACAAACCATAGTTGGAAGGCTTGTCTCCACACTCCTCTAAACACTCATCCTCCATCGTTGGATCATTCCAACCCCTCTTAGGTCTTGAACTCGAAGCTTTACTCTTACCTTTACCTCTTTTAGACATGGCCTACAAAAGTTTTAAGCATGAGCAAGATATATAAACATAGAGTTCAACCATCAACATTCCTAGAAGAATACTATGCATGAGCAAGAGAAGAATAATTAAACTCAAGTCCTAATCAACATCATTCACTAATTATAATAGATTGAACATAATGGGTCCTATTCTAGAATCAAGGGAATCATGCAACACATAGTCATGCCAATGTCATTTACTAATGAAACCTCAAGTAACCAAAAATCATAGGTGAATGTTACATTCACTATGCCAAAAATGACTTACAACAACGGGGAAAAGACAACGGGTTTGGAGTTAGGCCGTTGTTTTAAGCATAAAGCCCGTTGTCTTAAGTATTTCCGTTGATAAAACTTCAGAAAAGGCACCGAAAGACAACGGGTTTTAACCCCCGTTGTCTTTTCCCGTTGCCATAAATTTTTGTTTTAAAATATTTGTATACAAAGTAGAGGGGGTATATAAGGAATACTTATAATATTTTTCATCTCTTTTCACTTGCGTAACGAGACACTCAAACCCTTCTCACTGAATCGAAGCCCCTTCTCACTGAAACCGGAACTCTTCTAACTGAAACCGGAAATCTCTCAGGAGGATTCTCTTCTCATTGCTCACCAAAAATATCTCCGGCGGAAATCTCTTCTAATCGCTCACCGGAAATCTCTCAGGTGCATCACTCACTGTCGTTTTTCTCAGGCGAATCACTAACTGTCGAGTTTCTAAGGCGCATCTCCACCACTGTCATCGACCCATCTGCATACGGCCTGAATCTCTCAGGCGCATCACCCATCTGCATACGGCCTGAATTTCTTGTTCGTCTAGTGCTGCATACGGCCAGAATTTGTCTTCTCCCCAAGTAAGCTAGGCCTAATTTCTTTTTCTAAATCGAAAACCTTACTGCCCTAGTTTCTATTGTCGATTGCCCTAATTTCCCCTGCTCTTTAACTCCCTGTAAAGTAGCTAACTCTAATTGCCCTAATTTCCCATGCTCTTTTCTTTTCTTGATGTTAATGCAAAAGGAATACACAGCAAATTATTGCACTAGTTTCAGAAGTTGATTACAATCAAGTTAGATTTAGTGCAAAAAATAATACGAATCTGTAGATTCATCTAAAATGATGCAGAATTATTCATACATGTAAGTAGGGTGTATTTAGTTGGGCAGAGAACCAGTGGATTGTTGTTTTGTCTGGCAAGAGGTAACCATATATATGTATAGCCTCTGTCATCATCCTTTTCCATGTTCAGATGATCTAATTAACCATCCTGTTGTGAATCTTGATAATTTCAGACATTGATCTTTTCCATATCCCCTGAATTATTTCCATTTCTTGTTTCCTTTCCATATCCTCTTTGATTTTCAAAATCTGGTGTATCTTGACATAGTATATATTCTATCATCTCCGAAATCAACCTACTGTTTTTATGGATGACATATGAGACAATGAATCTTGTAAGTTTGTCAAATGTGTTTCTTGCACATGATCTCCCTGCCCTGCCTGACTCTCCTCTCTCTGTCAATGCTGCACTTTTGAAGTCTCCCACGTTTCGATGGCCATATTTTGGAATGACCAATTGCTAACCCAATAGCTCTCTTCCACAGTAGGAACTCTTTTCCCCCCTCCTTATAGATTCTAGCTTTATTTGACAGTAGGAACTCTCTTCCCCCCTCTCTCATTTGTGAAAAACCAGTTCGCATTTGTGCTCATTAATAGATTGACTGATTTCCTGATCTTTCATTAATAGATTCCTGAACAACCAGTTCGCATTTGTGCTCCCAAAAAATCTGTTCCTATCACCAGATTTGCAGAAAAGCTAATGCTCACTTGTTTCAAAACATGATATCTTTAAGTAGATGCATATTACATTTATTCTAAATTTGTAGGCAGGACAGTGATACACATTGTAGATGAGATATATACATCTTGTTTCCTCGTGTAATCACTTCCATGCACCCTCCATTATTTTAATGCTTCCACATTATAATGCTTGCTAGATTTTTCATTGAATTGTGTACCTGTATGTTATTTTGTTGTTAAATCTTCTGCTTCAAAAATCTGATGGATACTTTATTTTTCATTTCATGCATCCTGTCAATATATCTAAATTGGCAGGATATTTTTTTTGGATTGGTTAGATGATGTTGTTTGATTTTGCAGTGAAGTGCGAGTTGAGGGCTTGGAGACACTTGATTACTTTGATAATTACAAAGAGAAAGGTATACAAAGCAGATTACTTTTGATGGTGAGGTAATCTATTTTTGCTTCGGCAGAGTTCTTTCATGCCTATAAGGACCTCCATATTTGTACTCAAGGAAGTATATATCATGATACAGTGTTCAGGATCACCAATTGGTAGAACATTCATAAAAATATTGGTGTTGATACATATATTTTCAACCATGGACTTGTAATTTTGTCACGCTGAATAGGTTTAAAAGGATATTCTTTGAACCAACTTTATGTATGATGATGATTCTTGTATTCCACACTTAATAACTTGTTTTCTGCTGACCGGGTGTATTTAAGCATGCCAACAAAGATAGCCATATTAGACCATGAGAAGAAATTTACTCTTGTGATCGCAGGTGCTTCTTTTTATAACTTTTATATAATGATCTGAAAATTTGCAATCATTTTCTGGACACTGCTGTGACTAGTAATCATAAATCATATCATGGAACCCTTGGGACAATAAGGCAAAGGCTCTCCCAGATTTAGGCTATGAAGATTACAAAACAATGTTATGAAACATATTTGAATTGTAAAGAAATTGTGCTTTTTGATATTTAATACTGCTGTCAGTTGATAATGCATTAGTCCATTGTGTAGTGAGTCCTGAAAATTAATAAAAAAGTTTTGCTTTGTTCTGGAAACTCTATTTCTTGACATTGTGGCAGACCCTATTGTCCTCTGTGAAGCAGCTATTGAAGTGAGGAAAAGCAGTTAGTGCAGTGAGGAAAAGCAGAAGAGCTGTAAGTCCTCTCTTTCAGTTATTTTTTTGTTGTACTCTTCTTCTTTTGATGCTTGCACTCACAAAATATATATTACATTGCAATCTCTCCTATCATTAAGCTGCTATAGAGGGGCTTTCCTATAACCAAATTTCCTATAACCAAATATCACAACTCCATTGGGAGAATGAGAATCTGGGGCAGTGAAATGTTAGGTTCGGAGGATCTCTTTGGAGTCCTAAAATCACTGCCATGTTCTCTTTGGATCTAGCCAAGAGAACTGGTGGTGCGTACTTCTATCTCAATAATATCAGTGAAGTAGGATTATTAGGCTGTCATTAATGTTTTCATTGCTTTCTTTTTCATTTTTTTAAGTTCTGTCGATAATATCATTAAAGTAGGATTATTAGGCTGGTGGTGCATATATTTTATGAAATTTTATTGTCTTTCAAGTTCTCTAAATGAATAAGGGTTATGCTTATGTTCTGAGCCTGCTTGGCTAACATCTGGGTATTTCTCAAGTTGTTAGATGAATAGTTTCTTGTAACAAAATGAATGCAGTAATTCAATATGTGAGTGGATAAAGACATTGTATCTCAGCATGAGTTGAAGGACATCTTTTACTCTCCTGACTTGTTATTTTCTTTACTTATTTGCATTTTCACATGATTAACTATCTATATTAAAACAAGATTATATATTATAACAGTACATGTAAATAATATTGAATAATATATAGAATAGTATTGACAGTTAGTGAGATGTGCGTTTGTTGAAACTGCTAAAACCCAATGAGACACATGTCACATTTTGTGGGATTTCATGAGCCTTATAATTACTTATTGCTGCTGAAGCAACAAATTAACATACAGTTGAGTAGGTGTAAATGTCTTTGGATTGATCTTACAATAAATATGATTGTAATAGGTGGTGTTTTACCTTTGTTAAAGCTGACTACCTTAGCTGCTACAATTTTTTTCTTTTCAAGACAACCTTTGAATCCAACTTATACATTTAAAAAAAAAATGCGTTGGAGAATATTTCTGGAATACTAACTTATATAATTTATTGGATCCAACTTATATAATTTATTGAATACAAGCATATATAACTTGAGTGAATCAAACAGGGCCTTTGATTTAAATGCAATTTTAACAAAAGCTTGGACAATTGTAAATACAACCATGATACTATTAATTAGGTGCTTTGCTCATTAGGGAAAAATACAACTGCATGAGCTTTATTGACACGAATTTAGGTTGCCTAGATTTAGTAGTAATAACACTTGGCTGTTAAGCTATCAGGAAAGCGTGCTATTAAGCTATCAGAAAAATAATGCATGGAATAAAATAAAGGTACAAGTTTATATTAAATCTATTTTGTATTCTCACAAAAATATGAATTAGTAGTTAAATGAATTTGTTGCTAACCTAGGCACCTAAACAACCTGATGGAGTGCAATATGGTTATTTTGTACTGCGCTACATGAAAGATATAATCGAGTTTGATGGAGTTGTGGAAACGGATTAGATGGAATCAGTGGTAAGAGTAGTTTATATTGATGATGGTTATGTATCTCTTTGGTGGTGGTTTAATTAATTGGTTGACTTGGGTGCTGAATATAGAAATTTTTTAATAGATGATATTTTGGTGATTGTGTTCAGGGTCTTAGATGGTTGTTTTTAGGGAATCTCTTTGATTGAATCGGGTGCTGCCTTTACTTTTAGGTTTTAGTTGCTAAAGATTTGCAATCTCAGGTTTTACTTAACGTGGCTTTTACTAACGAATTAATGTGACTTTTACTTAACGTGGATTATTGGTTTTTAATGCTTGTGGTTATTGAATAGAGTCACATATAAACTAAAAAGAGTGTACATTAAGCATCCCATGTTGTGTCTTAGATGGTGTCTTTGAGTTGAACAAGGTAAAATAGAAAGTATGAAAAAAATATGATATTTTGTTTATTGTGAGCTTATAGTATTCACATTTGTCAAGTGACCTCTCTTATTTTAATTCACTGTTTGTACTTTCACAGTTCTCAAACAAGGACTATTCTGAAAAAGAAATCGATGATGTGTGGGAGAAGTGGGCTGAATGCGTTTCAAATTACTTGAACAATTGATCAGCAGTACTAGGAGTGGAAAAAAATGGGAAGCTAAAGATTGTTGTTTATTATTGTTGATTTGGAACATATTGTTAAAGTTGGATATAACTTTATACTTTTGTGAGTTATTTCAAACAATTAATGTATGAATTGATTTGTAAGGATATCTATGATTTTGGCATTTTCTATGATTTTATGAAATTGTATTATTGTAAGTTTGAATGCATTAATTAATGAAAAATATATATTAATATAGAACCGTTATCTTAAGTAGTTTTTAACAACAATTTTTAAAACTTATAACAACGGTTAAAACCCGTTGTCTAAAGTAGTTATAACAACGGTTCTTAATTCTACAACAACGGACCTAAACCATTATCTTTGAACTTCAACAACGGGTTTTATAACTTATAACAACGACTAAACACCGTTGTCTAAAGTAGTTATAACAACGGTTCTTCATTCTACAACAACGGACCTAAACCATTTTCTTTGAACTTCAACAACGGGTTTGATAACTTATAACAACGGTTAAACACCGTTGTCTAAAGTGGTTATAACAACGGTTCTTCATTCTACAACAACGGACCTAAACCATTTTATTTGAACTTCAACAACGGGTTTTATAACTTATAACAAAGGTTCCAAACCGTTGTCTAAAGTAGTTATAACAACGGTTCTTCATTCTACAACAACGGACCTAAACCATTTTCTTTGAACTTCAACAATGGTTATTAATAGTTAAGATAACAGTTATTCACCGTTGTCTTAAATAGTTATGGCAACGGTTTTTCCCCGTTGTCAAATGTGTAGAGCTACGACAACAGGTCGATCAACAACGGGGAAAAACCACCTACGACAACGGGGAAAAACCGTTGTCTTAGCCTGTTTCTGGCATAGTGATTCTTAACTCATCCTAGCATCAATATACTCATACCCATTAACAACTAGCGCAACATTATCATGACAATCCAAATTTAGCATAAAATTTCCCAAAATTCGTCACTATGCCTACCCCCAAAATTTCAATCCTCAATTAAGTCCAAAATTCACAAAATTAGCATGCAATTGGGTTCCCAATGGATTACCCATCAACAATATAGCATTATTCTATCATCAATTGCACAAAAATAATCTAGAATAAAAAAATTCCCCAATTTATGCTCAAGAATCCTAGAATTTGAATTTCTAATTCTAGACAATGCAACCATGGAATTTCAATAAAATTGCAAGAAATAGAGAGAGGAGAGTTAGAAGAACATACCTATGGAAGGAATTCGTGAAAAGAACTGTAGAGATTGAGATATGAAAATTTTCTTCTACCTTCTTCTTCTTGGTTTTGAGAGATAATGGAGTGCAAGAGTGAAGTGAGAAGTGTGTGTTTGTGTGTGAAATGAGTGGAATATAAGTGTATAGAGTGAGTGGAAAAACCTAGGGAAGTGTGGTCAAAGTTGGACCAAAATTGGTCAAATCCGAAATCCAAGACCGAACCGCACGAATCTTACCTTGTGGCTGAATGAACTGGTTCATGCGAGCCACCCCCTTGCACTCGTTTGGTCTTCGTCGCCCGAACCAGAGAGCCGCCGCACGAATTGAGCCTTATGGGTGCACGATTCTGAGCTTATGGGTGCACGAATCCAGTCCTTTCTGCACCACTTCCAATTTTCATCCTTTTACACATTTTTCAAGCAATTTTTCTACACAACACAACTTAAAAGTCCTCATGAAACATTAATGGTCATTGAACAACATCAAATGAATCATGAAAATGAACAATTAATCACAAATCACACCCCCCAAACTTTTTTCTGATCAAGAATCCTAATAAAATTTGGAAAGAGTGATTAATCAAGAAATTAAAGCTCAATAAACCATTCACACTACATATCAACTCCTAAACCAAGAATTTATCCAATCCTTAAGCAAAATATTCTCCTCAAATCTATTTTTGCACACATTAGCATAAAATCCACATAGAGCAATCATTTCACAAAATCAATAGGGTAAAAATTCAAGCTTCTATCCCTAAAATTAACAAACAAAACAAACACAATAATCAAAATAAAATCTAGGATACGAAAAAGGATATACGGGTGGGTTGCCTCCCACCTAGCGCTTGGATTTAACGTCCCCTAGCCGGACACAATAAAGCTCAAGTAACATCAAAATCAATTAGGGTTGAGTGACATACATCACTCAATTTCCTCCTCCAAAAACATCCATTTTTCACCACTTTCTTCACCACTTGTTTCACCCCCTTATCTTCGTTCACCTTTTTCTTCTTTTCAAAAGGAATTTCCTCATTCACTTCACTCTCAAGATCACAAGTTCTCAAAACCTTGCTTGCATTTTTACCCTCACTTTTTGGTTAACTCATTGAAGAATCATAGATAGAGAACATATTTCTCTCATCATTCATCCTCAAGGTAACCTCACCTTTTTAATATTGATCAATGCATCCGAAGTCGCAAGGAAAGGTCTCCCACGAATTAGAGGAGTAAACTTGTCCTCCTCTACATCTAAGATAACAAAATAGACCTGGTACAAGAACTTACCAATTTGAATCACCACATCTTCCAAAATCCCTCTAGGTTGCACCTTTGAATTATCCGCCATATAAAGATCACTAGACATGGGCCTCATATCTTTCAAACCAAGCCTTTGAGCTATGGATAAAGGCATAACATTCACACCAGCCCCAAGATCACATAAAGCCTTTGATTAGGGTCATAATTGCATGTTTTTGCATCCATTTCTATATGGTTTTGATGTGCTTATATTCATATTTGACCCTAATTTGGTATAAATTGTGCTATTAACCATTTTGTGGCAAGAAAATGTGTTTTGTAGTGAAAACGAGCAAAAACCGGCAAAAGATGAGCAAGTTCGTAAAAGTTCAGAAAATGTGAGTTGATCCAATGAAGACAAATGTGATACCATGTCGAAGAGTTCGAAGAGAGGGTCGCAATGAAAAAAGAATCGAGTTAATCGGAGCTCTAGAACTCAAGATATGAAGAAAACGAGAAGTCGAGGATCGATCGCACAAGTCGAAGCCGGGTTCGAGCGACCACAGGCCAGACTCGTGCGACCATGAGCCATGTTCGTGCACCGAACTTCTGGTTTGGGCAATGACGAGTCGCACGAACTCTCACACGAGCTTGGTTCATGCGGTCACCTGCTGGAGATCGTGCGATGGCTCGGTTGTTCCATTTTCGAAGGGCAGTTTCGTCTTTTCGCGAATTTAATGAGGGGCATATTGGACCAAGCATTGTGGGCACTATAAATACTCTTAAGATCAGATTCTCAAGGGAGCCAAGTCATAATCCAAGACACATTTCTTAGATTAGAGAGAGAGTGAGGTAGTTACTTGGAGGTTTCTTAATAGTTCTCCTCACAAATTCTTAGATAACTTTTGATCTACCGTAGTGATCGTCGATCCGTTTATTCCTGCATGCTCGTCTGGTTGTAGGCTACATTCTCACCGATCGAATTTCAATTTCATTTGTCGGATTTCAATTTAGCATTTAAGAGGTAAATAGTATCTTTCCAATTGTCATTGTAATAGGTAAATTTCTTTACATTTCTTTCTTAATGATGAATGTTCCTAGCATAATTGTTCTTAAGTTTACTCAATTAGCCATGAGCTAATTTCTTTATGTGTTAGTGTATGATGCCTATGGAGTAGTGAAATGATATGTTGATCGTTTGAATGATTTGAATTGTTGTATGATCAATTCTCTAATTGGAAGGTTTGTATGAATGCTTGCATGTGTAGATGATAAGAGGGCCATTAGGGAGTTAGTCTCTTGCGAAAGTAGAGCTTATTTCCTAAATTCTCTTGTATTAAGGCCAATGCATATCAAGTGTTTGATGAAATTCCTAAGATAGTGAGAATTATCTTTAGTGAATTAGATGAACAATTAGAGACTTTAATATGTATTACGGAAACCTTTTTGCATGTTAGAGAGGCTTATCCATTGATTATACACAATCTCATTGAATGATAAAGTGATACTTCACTCACGAAACATAGGATAGTACACTAGCACATTCCCTCACATTTGCTCACTTTGCGAACACAATGACAAATTAGTAGACGATAGATACCCTTGCCTTTTATTGCTTTGTTAGCTAGCCAATCGAAACAACGAATTATCATTCAAATCCTCGTCTCCTTTGGGTTCGATATATTAAAACTTGGTCAAGCTTACCACGCTAATCATGAACACGTACACTTGCGTGAGGACTCATTTACACCGAACAAGTTTTTGGCGCCGTTGCTGGGGAAACAATCTCTTTGTCGAGCTAGTATTTGTTTGTTTACTTGAATATCTTTGAATGTTGTTGGTTTGTATTGTTTGTTTGCTTGAGCATCCTTGAGTCCCGGCAACGCCAAAACAAGTTTTTGGCGCCGTTGCCGGGGAAACGGTCTCTTTGTCAAGCTAGTTGATGTTTGTTTACATTTCTTTTCTTTATTTTGTTTCTTTGTTTTTCTTGACTATTCTTTGTGAGTGTTGATACTTGCTTATTTTTGTAGGAGTGAACTTACTTGAAGATGGACGGATACAACCATTACTCGTATCCTCCACAATACACATATCCTCCTCAACCATACACATATCAACCTAATCCATATACACCATCTCCATATCAATCTCCACCTCAACAATCCTACCACCATCCATACCATTATCCCTATCCTTATTATTCTCCCTATCCAAGTTCATACTTATATCCTTCTCCTCCTTCCATTTATAAGGAAGAAGAAGTAGAAAAAGAAGAGAAAGAAGAAGATCAACCAAAAGAAGACGTATATGGTCAAATTGATCGATTTCTTGAAGAGAATAAAGATTTGAATGATGAAGACTTCAAGATAATCTTGCATTATAATGATAAAGGATCTTATGATCCTTCTTCTTTCACTATTCATTCTATATCTCTTAATATGGACATTTATGATTCTACTTCTTGTGTTAGACTTGATAGGAATCACGGAGAAGATGAAGGAGAAAAAGAAGGGGAGGATGATAAAAAGAACCAAATTGTGGTGAAGAGGATAGGGGACGTTCAACTCGTCAAAAAAGATGAAGATGAATGTCCACTATGGGACATAAGCATGAATGGAGAAGAACAACAAGATGAAGTAGAAGATGAGCTTAAGGATGAAATGAGCATTTCTAAACTCTTACACTCTTCTACTTGTGCTTTTATTGAGAATGATGTTCATTGTGAATTTGTATTGCCTCTAGAGTTGATTGATAATAAAATTGAATTAAGAATCCTCTTGAATCTATTTGATAGTAGGAAATAGGGGTGGAATGGTGTTTTGAAAAGGAAAGAGGAAAATTCTTGTGCTTACAAATATAAATTGACAAGGAAAACTGGTGTATGGGGTAGAAATCCTACATGTTTCCTTGATCATGTTGCTATGAGATTGTTGTATAATGGGAGGAATGCCAATTATCCTTGGCCATTTAGTTAACATTGGTGTCGTCCGGCTAGGGGACGTTAAATCCAAGCGCTAGGTGGGAGGCAACACACCCTTATATCCTTTGTTCGTTAGATTTTTGTTTTGTTTTCATGATTTTGGATTTGGAAGTAAGTTGTGTTATTTCACTCTTGATTGTTACTTGTGCTTAATATGTAGTTTGGGGGAGTTTATATTGATATGGTAGGATTGGTTTTGGATAGTGTTGTGCATGATTATATTTGGATTTGTGCTTTAATTGCTTAGCCTATGCAATTATCATCATTCTTCATATTGGCTATTTGATATTGATTGATGATGTTTGTGATGGTTAAAAATGGTTTGAATGGGTGTAGGTAATTTAATTTCGAAATTGAGAGAAAATTGCTCTGACCGAGGGCCGGTCCACTGGCGACCGAGCGCCGGCTCACTGGCGTCCGAGCCATTTGCTTCGACCCTGGTTTTTAATTTGTGCTCGGTCACGACACTTGGCCCACGTCCGAGCGCCGCTGAGCCAGCGTCCCAGCGCCTTTGAGCTACCGACCGAGCGCCTTGGTGAGGTGTGTCCGGGTGCGATTTCTACACTTTCTTCCTACACCATTGTACACCATATTCCACACACAAACACACATATTTTACACAACATTCTTGCACACACACTCTTCCAAAACCACATGGGAAGAGGAGAGGAATTCTTGGACTTCAAGCTCTATATTTCTACTCTTCACTTCCTTTAATAGGTATGTTTTCTGTACTCCCTTCTTACTAATGCTTGCATACTTGCTTCCTTTTCCTCATGTTAGTTAGTGTGCTTTATTTGGTTTGTATTGATGGATTGATCTTAGATTTCTTGATGATGATATTGAGCATTTGTTTTGTCTTGAGCATTGCATGATCTTTTCTTCACTCTTTGCCAAACTTTTTAGACCCTTGGTCCAAAAAAGTTTGGGGGGGGTGTGTTCGTTTCGTAAATCTCATTGCAATGCTATGCTTATGTTGATTCTTAGTGCTTCCTTGATGTTTTGGACCATATGCTTATTTTGTGCCTTGTTTTTGCTTGTTGATATGTGCCATGGTGTTGCTAGTTTTGAGTAGTGTTGCATGAGATATGCTTATGGTTGTGTGGATGATGTAGATTGTGCATAGTTAAGTGTAGTGTGTATATTGCTTAATTCATTTTTGTCTATAGTGTAGTTGATTCTTTGATGTTTGATACATGATTGATGTGTACATGTTTGATATGATATGAGTCATGATCACCTTGACCCGTGAGGTTTGAGCCTATTTTGCCCGTTTCAATCTTAAACGGATGACATTTCTTGATGTGAGATCCACATGGTGCATTTCCACTCTAGAACATGATTTGAGTCTTGTTTGAGATCACATTTTGTAATGAGTTGTCAAAAATGATTTGAGGCCATCTTTGATTTTATATGAGTCACTTAGCCAAATTATCCATGCCATGATATTGATTCCATAGTTAGCCATTTTGTGCCTTTGGCCTTTTCTTTGGCAACCTATGATTGTAGCTTGATTATCCTTCATTTTGAGCCTTATTATCCCTATTACTAGTGGAGCTTATATGAGGATATGAGGGTTACATGTGCTTTGAAAGCAAGCTTGGTGGATGAGATGGTGAAGAAAAGTGAAGGAAACAAAAGATGAAGATGTGAAAAAAAAAAGTGGAAGTTATGTTGAATGAAAAGATGTGAAGAAGAGCTTATGTTCCTAATGTGTTGGTGATGTGATAAAAAATTGCAAAAGAAAGGAAGTGGAAAATTTCTTGAAAGGAAGAAGTGTGAAGAAAAGTGTTAAGTGGTTGAAATGGTGTTGCAACTTGATCACTTGCAACCTATCTTTGGAAGAGTAGAGTCTTGACCTCTTGCTCCACTAGTATGATAGTCACTTCTATCCAAAAATATCCCACCCTTACCAAAGAGCCAACACTACAACCAAATAAAAAGTCCTCTTTGATCTGATGATGAATTACTTGTCGAGTGGTGGAGAATTTGAGACTTTTATCAAGCTTATGGTAGTGGATGTACTATGTGTGATGTTGAGTGAACCTCATACACTTGAGAGCTTGAGTGATACACTATCTAGTGAGGATTTTGACTCATTGATTTGATCTTGTGTGCATTGATGTTATGTAAATAGTTGATGAGATGATACTACATTGATAGATTGCATGATATTAGGTGATGTATATATGGCATTTGATTATGTGCTTGATGCTTCATCGATACAATTATTCCCCTATCTTATCGCTTCGTTGCTCGAGGACGAGCAACAATCTAGTTTGGGGGTATGATTAGGGTCATAATTGCATGTTTTTGCATCCATTTCTATATGGTTTTGATGTGCTTATATTCATATTTGACCTTAATTTGGTATAAATTGTGCTATTAACTATTTTGTGGCAAGAAAATGTGTTTTGTAGTGAAAACGAGCAAAAACCGGCAAAAGACGAGCAAGTTCGTAAAAGTTCAGAAAATCTGAGTTGATCCAATGAAGATAAATGTGATACCATGTCGAAGAGTTCGAAGAGAGGGTCGCAATGAAAAAAGAATCGAGTCAATCGGAGCTCTAGAACTCAAGATATGAAGAAAACGAGAAGTCGAGGATCGATCGCACAAGTCGAAACCGGGTTCGAGCGACCACAGGCCAGACTCGTGCGACCATGAGCCACGTTCGTGCGCCAAACTTCTGGTTCGGGCGACGACGAGTTGCACGAACTCTCACACGAGCTTGGTTCGTGCGGTCACCTGCTGGAGATCGTGCGATGGCTCGGTTGTTCCATTTTCGAAGGGCAGTTTCGTCTTTTCGCACGTTTAATGAGGGGCATATTGGACCAAGCATTGTGGGCACTATAAGTACTCTTAAGATCAGATTCTCAAGGGAGCCAAGTCATAATCCAAGACACATTTCTTAGATTAGAGAGAGAGTGAGGTAGTTACTTGGAGGTTTCTTAATAGTTCTCCTCACAAATTCTTAGATAACTTTTGATCTACCGTAGTGATCGTCGATCCGTTTATTCCTGCATGCTCGTCTGGTTGTAGGCTACATTCTCACCAATCGAATTTCAATTTCATTTGTCGGATTTCAATTTAGCATTTTAGAGGTAAATAGTATCTTTCCAATTGTCATTGTAATAGGTAAATTTCTTTACATTTCTTTCTTAATGATGAATGTTCCTAGCATAATTGTTCTTAAGTTTACTCAATTAGCCATGAGCTAATTTCTTTATGTGTTAGTGTATGATGCCTATGGAGTAGTGAAGTGATATGTTGATCTTTTGAATGATTTGAATTGTTGTATGATCAATTCTCTAATTGGAAGGTTTGTATGAATGCTTGCATGTGTAGATGATGAGAGGGCCATTAGGGAGTTAGTCTCTTGCGAAAGTAGAGCTTATTTCCTTAATTCTCTTGTATTAAGGCCAATGCATATCAAGTGTTTGATGAAATTCCTAAGATAGTGAGAATTATCTTTAGTGAATTAGATAAACAATTAGAGACTTTAATATGTATTAGGGAAACCTTTTTGCATGTTAGAGAGGCTTGTCCATTGATTATACACAATCTCATTGAATGATAAAGTGATACTTCACTCACGAAACATAGGATAGTACACTAGCACATTCCCTCACATTTGCTCACTTTGCGAACATAAGGTGATAGGTAGTTTACTCTTTTGACAAATTAGTAGACGATAGATACCCTTGCCTTTTATTGCTTTGTTAGCTAGCCAATCGAAACAACGAATTATCATTCAAATCCTCGTCTCCTTTGGGTTCGATATATTAAAACTTGGTCAAGCTTACCACGCTAATCACGAACACGTACACTTGCGTGAGGACTCATTTACACCGAACAGCCTTGATACTCTTGCTCCCTTCAATATGACAATCCAAAACAAAGCTACCCGGATCTTTGAGTTTTTTAGGAAAATGCTTAATGATAAGCTTGCTACTCTCTTGAGTGAGTTTAACAATTTCGGACTCCTTTTTCCTCTTCTTTGACATAAGATCCTTCAAAAATCTTGTATACGTCTGCATTTGCTCAATAGCCTCTTTGAAAGGCATATTAGCATACATCTTCGTGAACAAGTCAAAAAATTTCTTGAGCCTCTCATCAAGTTTGCTTTTTACTCCCTTTGAAACTTCCACCTTTTCTTTCTCAACAAACAACCCTTCTTCCTCCAATCTATGCTCACCCCTATTTTCAGTTTCCCTTTCTCTTTCTTCTCTTTTCCTATCACTCTCTCTTCTACCCCCAAGACTTTCTCATCAAGCTTCACCAATTTCACATTCTCACAACAAAATGCTTCCTCCACTATCTCATCATAAAACAATTTCAAAGGATCATTCCCTACCACCTCCTTCGCAATTTCCACACAAGAAATAAAATTGCAATGCTCACGAGGATTAATTTCGGTTGTAGAAGGGAATTTACCTTTGTTGACTTGTGGACTTAAGGAAGAAGCAATTTGCCCAAGTTGATATTCCAAGCTCTTAATTTAATTTGCTTGTGTAGCGTACAAGTCATCAACCTTTTTGTTCGTTTCACTATTCATCTTTCTAAATTCCACTCCCAAATTGTCCATATTCCTCAAAATCAATGCCAAGGTGTCTTCAATGCTCCCCTTACCCTTATTATTAGGCGGCTTTGACCCTGGATCAATCCCTGGTGGCAATTGGATTGCCCCTTTAGGATTGGAATATGAAAAGTTCTCATGCCTCCTATTAGGGTTGTACGTAGGGTTCTAAAAGATGGAGCAATATAAGGTGGCCTTTCATTATTTTGGAAAGAATTGTTGTATTGAGGACGACCCATGTAATTCACTTCTTCTTGAGTATAGGTAGTAGGAGAAGGAATACTTTCAGCAACACTTACTTGCATAGGAGTTGGAGCTTGGTTTTGGTTTTGGCCTCCATAGACCAAGTTCAACACATTTTTCATGTTTTCCTCAAGAAGTAAAACTCGATCACCGGTTCCACTATTGGACTCTCTTTGAAAAACATCATTTGCAGCTATGTTTTCAATGATCTCGTTCACTTGACGAATGGTCCTCGTCCAAACCAAGCCTCCGGCACAAGAATTCAAGTAATTCTTGTCTCCTTCATGCAATTCAATGGTAAATGTCAAAAGAATGTCTTCCTCCCTCAAACCATGTTGAGGGCAAGCCAATAGCAAGGCTTGGTACCTCTCCCAAGCAATAGATATGGTTTCTCTCGCCTTTTGTCGGAAATTCTTTATCTCTTCCCTCGCCTTTAGCATTTTTTATGGAGGGTAAAATTTCTTGAGAAATTGTGAGCTCAACTCCTCCCATGTGGCTGCTTTCGGGTTCATTGATTGGATCCAAATCTTAGCTCTACCCTTCTAGGTGAAGGTGAAGAAACGAAGCTTCTTCTCATTATCCGACATCCCTTTATACTTAATAGTATCACATATCTCCATGAAGTTATTGAGATGAGCATTTGGATCTTCTCGATCACTCGATCCTTCGAAAGGAGACTCTTTCAACAACTTTAAAAGATTAGTACTAAGCTCAAACTTCTCAGAATCTATCGGTGGCGTTTCAATACCATCATATTGTTCATTAACTCTTGGCTCAAAATAGTCACGAAGAAGTGGTTCATTGTCTTGAGGTGGGTTTACAATTTGTGGTCTTTGATGTTGAGGTGGTGGTGGGTATGGATAGTTATGTGGTGGTGGTGGATAGTATGGTTGGTTAATTGGGTAATTTGGGTAGTTGGGATATTGAGGTGGGTAGTAAGGTTGATTTGGGGGTGGATAAGGTTGGTATGGATGTGGTATAGGTTGTGGTTGTGGAACCTCTCTTTGAGCCAAGTGCTCATCACCATGATGCACTTGTTGTCTCAATGGCTCTTCTTCTATAATCTCATCTCGAGCTTCATTCATATTGTTCTCCATATTCTCTTGATTCAATCTAGCTTCTCTTCTTCTCCTTCGTAGGCTAGTTTCAAGGTCTAAATCAAAAGGGTAGTAGATCTCCCCCTTGACTCCTTGTGTGCACATACCTACAAAGAAACAAGTATCAAACTCTCACAAGAGTAACCAATAGAAAATAAAGGAAACAACAAACAACCACACAAACTAGCCGTCTCCACGACAATGGTGTCAAAAACATGTTTGCCCAAATTGTGTCCACACGCAAGTGTACGTGATCGTTATATCGTCGTGGCAAGATTGACCAAGTTTAATATTTATCGAACTCAGGGAGATGGGGATTTGTAAGGAAAATTATTGTTTCAATTCGAAAGAAAACAAAGTAATTAAGGGGAAAGGTATCTAATGTCTACTAGTGTGTCAAAAGAGTAAACTACCTATCACCTTGGGTTGCAAAGTGAGCAAGTTGTGCGAGATATGTGCTAGTGTACTATCCTATGTTTCACATGGTAATGTATCACTTAATCATGCAATAAGGTATTGTACAATCAATTGGCTAGCTACTCTAACATGCAAAAGGTCTCCCTAAATACACATTAAAGCCTCTAATTGTTCTTCCAATTCACTAAAGATAATTCTCATTATCTTAGGAATTTAATCAAACACTTAGCATGCATTGGCCTAATAACAAGAAGATTTAGGAAAATAGCCCTACTCTCGTATGAGACTAACTCCCTAATGGCCCTTATGATCAACTACACTTGTAAAGCATTCATACAATCCATCAATATAGAGAATTGATCATACAACAACTCATAGCATTCATAAGATCAACATTAGCACCACATTACTCCATAGGAATCATACACCAACACATAAAGGGATTAGCCCATGGCTAATTTGGTAAACATAAGAACAATTAAGCTAGTAACAATCATCATCATATAAGAAATGTAGAGGAAAGTAGAAATATTACCTATTACAATGAAAACTGAAAAGATACGAATTACCTCTAAAAGCTATCTAACAATCTGGCAATGGAAAACGAAATTCAATCGGTAGAAATGTAGCCCTAGCTGAGACCAAGAATGAAAATATCGCGAAATATCGCGGATATATCGCAAATTTTGAGTATACGATATGGATATTGGGGTTCAATGTATTTTTTACAAAGTATCGTGGATATATCGCAAAATATTGGAAAATATCGATATCGATATCGATATCGGTTCACTCGTAGTACAAAATTAATTGAAAATCAGGAAATATCGCAGATATATCGCACTACATAAAAAATCGCAATTTTTTCTTTTTATATATTTTTATTCAATTTTCAAATGATAAATTTTTTTTAGTGATTGTATATTCTTTCATGGTTTTATTTTTATACATATATGGTGGAAACAGTGGTGGTGGAAATGGTGAAAATGATGATGGTGATTGAAATGGTGGAAATAACGAGGATGATCCACTTTCAAACCAAATGAGTCCATTCACTTGTGAGGCTGATTTCACTCATGCAACATAAGATATGGACCATGGAAGTAGAGCAGGAGGTCCAGGGATAGGTGCTATTGGAAAGGAATACATAAGACGACATGCTTGGAATCAAGAAGAAAGTTCAAGTGCTGATATTGAACCACTTTCAGTCGGTTTTGATTCAATGAATATGGGCACTGATCATAGTGATATGTCTCAAGATTCATATGCTTCTGACACACATTCGAGTTCACAATTTGGTTGGAATACTCAAAATGTGTTTCAGCATCCATTTTCATATCAACAAAATCATTGGGTTAGTGCACACTATCTAATATATTGTGAAATAGTTGGAAGAGATAGAGAAACATATGAATGACATGTGCAGAACTATATGCAGGATAATTCTAATGCAATGAGTTGGTACCAATATTGTTTGGACAAAGATGGGATTCCATCTTCTATATTTGAACCCCATAGGTCATCATTTTGGTACTAAATGTATTGTATCATGTAATTCAAATAATCTTTTATTGTATTATGCATTATATTATTAATTAATTAATGTCAGACAATGATTATATAGTCCATTATCTATTTATTTACTTTAAACATGTCAATTTTTTGTGATCTTAAATGAAACATATGCATAATAACATGCTATAATAATCCCTAAAATTTCATATTAAATTTCAAAATTTTAATAAAATTTTCGTTATTTTTCTATTTTTTTGCGATATCGATATGCGATATCGATATATCCATAGATATTTCCGTAAATTTAAGGTTGTGATATTACTTGCGATAGCGATATTTTCATCCTTGGCTGAGACGAGTACGCAGGAATAAATGGATCGATGATCCAAGTGGTAGATCAAAAGTTATCGACGAAATCGTAAGAAGAATTCTTAACAACCCAAGTAGTAACTACCTCTTTCTCTCTCTAATTTAAGATTAAGACTATGATTATGAACTAGATGCCTTGAGAATCTGATCCTTGGAGTATTTATAGTGCCCACAATGTTTAGTCCAAAATGCCCTTCATTAAACGCGCGAAAAGACGAAACAACCCTCGAAAATGTGCCAGTCCGGGGCATCACACGAATGCCAGCTAGTGGCCACACGAATCCATTCGTGTGGTGGCATTCGTTCACCCTCCAGCGCCCGAACCAGAGATTTTCCACATGAATCAGGGATCGTTGTCGCACGAGCCCAGGCTTGGTTGCGCACGAGCCCGACTTTGTCTCGTCTGATCAATCCTCGTTTCCTTCATATGTTGAGTTCTAGAGCTCCGATTGACTCGATTCTTTTTCCGTTGCGACCCTCTCTTCAAACCCTTCGACATGGTATATCATTTGCCTCCATTGGATCAACTCACAATTTTTGGACTTTTACGAACTTGCTCGTCTCTTGCCAATTTTGCTCGTTTTCACTACAAAACACAACTTTCTAGCCAAAAAGGTTTAAATACACAAAGTATAGCATTTTATGGTCAAATATGATCATAAGCACATCAAAACCATATAGAAATGGATGCAAAAACATGCCATTATGACCCTAATCAATATGTTGTTAATGTAATAATACATTTTTAAATACCTTACATATATTATTTAAGTACAAATAAATATTTGTACATATAATAACACACATTTGATCTTATAGTAACACACTTTTGCTCTAATAATAACATAAATTTGCTATTACTATATGAGAAAATTTGTGGGATACAATATATTTTTATAAGATTAAATATTTGTTTCTTATATTCATCATCTATTTAAAAATAAGTATATTGATTCATGTAGTAATTATTGTATCTGTAATTATATGGAAAATTAATTATTTCTATAAAAATAAAAAAATATTTGTGAAAAATCAATGTTTATTTTATAGTAACACACATTTTACTCATTATATTGTGTAAAATATTATGGGATTATTACACACAAGTTTATAATTTCACTCCTTTGAAGTAAGTTCATCCATTTTAACCCATTACAAATAGGGTCATGTATTTAGTATATATACATATATACCTCTCTCTTTACTAATGTTTTCTCTCTTTCTCTTCATTTTAAATTCAAATACACAGCTCCTCTCTTTCTTATCCACGATCTTTAGGCGACGGGTGAGCATAATGGCGATTGTGAAGGGATGCGTTGGAGAAGGGCGACAATAGGACAATAGATTTTCTTGCGATTTCCGATGATGAGCAGCAGATTTTTAGGACTCTCTCTGACGAAGATGAAACGGGCTTCAATTCAAAAGAGGGAAAAGGGGCAGCACAATGTAGACGACGGAGACGACATGTGAAACTTTCCCTGAAACTGATTTACTCCGAACAACTTTATCCTTATCAAATGCTACCCGAATTCGAAAGATATCATGTGTGATGTCCATAAGCTACAGAAGAAATGAGGATTCGAAGTGCCAACTATTGATGCTGACATAATATTGTGACTTGTGTTTCCAATATTTCTGGCAACATCAAAATTTGTCCTTTCGACTAACTTAAAATCATGATAATTTTATGTTGTGATATTTGCCTAGGTATGGAAGTTGACGACGTGAGGAGTTCCATAACTATCCTAGATGTAAAGCGGTTAATACTTAAGTAGGAAATTATCCCATTGACAACCTATTTAGTTCCAATAATTTTTACATGTTCAGGTTTAAGAACCAATGTCCAAACATCATTTTTTAAAAACTGATTTAATTCATCATGCATGGCATTTATCCAATTTTCGTATTTTAAGGCTCAATTATGTTTTTAGGTTCAAATGTAGAGTAAAAACACTTACCACTAACCTGATTACACACAGATGACATATAAACAGACCTTACTACATCATTTGAATCAAATCTTACTCTTGTTCTAGGTTGCAGTCCAAAAATGTGTTATCAATAATCTGGTTTGAGGGATGACTCTTATGGATTCTAGAAGCAGGAGTTTTGGCTTTTACAAAACTTTTTGTATCTTTAGATTTTGAACTTTCAGAAGATGTTGCTTCAGATGTTGAACCATTAGGAGCAACAGTGTATGAATTTTTAGGAGACTAGAGTTCATTAAGAGTATCAATTAGATTAGACACATCATCTTCAATGCTTTTACCTGCTAGACTTGCTGTATCATTAAAAACAACACTACAAATTCTTGAACAGTGTCAATTTTCAAGTTATAGACTCTATAGGCTTTACTATTTCTAGAATAACCCAAAAAGAATCATTTATCACTCTTAGAGTATAACTTATGAAGTTGATCTCTATCATTCAGAATGCAACAGATACTACCAAACACATTAAAGTATTTCAAATTTGGTTTCTTATTACTCAAAATCTCATGTGCAGTTTTTGTACTTTCAGCTCTCTAGACTCTATTTACAATATGACAAGCTGTATTTAATGCTTCTGCCCAAATTTTTTTAGGAAGACCTTTAGCATGTAGCATTATTCTAGCCATCTCTTGTAAAGTTCTATTTTTCATTTCAGCAGTCCCATTCTGTTGTGGAGTTTTAGGAGATGAGAATTCTTGAGCAATACCCTTTTTATCACAGAATTCATAAAATGACACATTTTCAAGTTCTCCTCCTTGGTCTAACCTTATCCTAGTTACTTTCATGTTGTACACATTCTTAAACTTCTTATACAAATTCTTAAAAGCAGTGAATGTTTCAAATTTATCTCTTAAAAATTCAATCAAAGTATACCTTGAATAATCATCTATTATAACCAAAGAATACCTTTTACCTCCTAAGCTTTCATTTTCCATAGGAGCAATGAAGTCCATATGAAGTAGCTCTAAACATTATGTTGTGGAATATTGAGTCAACACCTTGTGTGACACTCTGGATTGTTACCTTTCTGGCAAGGTCTATAAATAACAGCTTCTTTGATTCTCAGTCTGGGTAGTCCCTTTACAGCTTCAACTTTAATAAGCCTTTGGATGTTCCTAAAATTCACATGTCCAAAGTTTTTAATGCCACAAAATACTATTATCGTGTTTAGAGATGTTACAAACTGTGTAAGTCCCAATGAGGTGAAAATTATTAGCAGATCTTCTACAAATCATGAGACACTCATCTTCACTATTCAAAACATGAAAACAATTTTTATCAAATTTGACATGCAAATTATCATCAGAAAGCTTACTTATACTACCTCTGTCTCCCAAAAGTATGCAGTACTTTTGGGGGCATAGTTTTTAAGAAAAAGAGTAATGAGTAGAATATGTATGGTGGAGTATGTGAGATAGAAATTTTGAGGGTGGAGATTTAAAGGAATATTTCTATTTTGTGAGTATGCAAACTTTTGTGGGACAAACTAAAAAGGAAAGTATGTAAACTTTTGTGGGACGGAGGTAGAACTGATTAAATTAGAAAGCAAGCCTTCAACATGCAACACATTTGATAATTTAGGAAGTCTTTCAAAATTTAAAGTTCCTTTGCCCACAATTCTTTCTTTTGATCCATCTCCATAAGTTACATTTCCACCATCAAAATGCTCATAGTTAGACAAAAAATTGATTTTTCCAGTCATATGCCTAGAACAACAACTATCAAAATACCATAAACCTGGACACATGATTTTAGTGATGTACACAGAACATTACATGTTATCCTGGTTTTTCTAATAGATGAACTTTTTGACTAATGTGACATAGAGTGTTGGACTTTATCCATTAACAACTTTTCACATCTCAAATCATTTCTCAATTTATCACAAAATGGACGTATATGACCAACTTCAGAACAATAGTGACATAAAAACACCTTATTTTCTTTTCGAAAGCTTGTTTTTAAGATAGGACAAATACAGATTTTGTACCAACTTTAACAAACTTAATAATTTTTTCAAAACTTTTAGAATTTGAAGATGTTTTACTATGATATCCTTAATCAGTGAAATTTATCTTATCAACCATCAAAGCTTCATTTAATACAGAAGAACTATCAAAAAATTTCTTAGAACTTAAAGTTGATTTTTTCAATTCATCTTTTAGTTTAGAGATCAAGGTCTTTTCTGGTTAGAGCTTCACGTTTAGTCAGGGACTTTCTGTTTGCCAATATCATGCTCACACGCAAGTGTACGTGGTCGTAGTGTACGTGGCAAGTTTACTAAGTAATAAAATACATCGAACTCAGGGAAATGGGGTAATGAATAGCATGTATGTTGTTTAACAAGTAGAATCTGTGAAAACAAGAAAAATGGTCTTAAGTTTCTATCTACTTTTTCTTTGCAAGATATTGAAATCTAACTATCACCTTCTTTTGAAAGATGAGCAAGTATGAGAAGTATGCATTAGTGTAATCCCATTATGGTTCATTTAGTGCCTATCTATCCTAGCATGCAAGTTTCCTTGATTGATCAATTAAGCCTAAGGCTTCATTAAGTATCTAGATCTCTCTAACAACACATAATACTCCAGTTGAGAGGTCTTTACTCCTAAACAATTCTCATTGACTTAAGAGCAATTAAGAAAACACTTGGTGTGCAAAAAATTCTTATAAGAGATTCTATGAATCAACTCAATTCTCATTTGTTGCTAACTCATATGGGCTAAAATTATCCAATTGAACAAACCAAGCATTCACACAATTCATGAATTAAGAGAATCAATCAATCAATTTCACTAATAATGTATAGGATTAATAGAACACCAAATTACACCATAATGTTCATTCACCAATGCAAAGAGAGATTAGCCCATAGCTAATTGGGTATCCAAATCAACAATTAAGCCAACTATAGTATCATGATTAACACTAAATTGTAAAGGAATTACAAGAATCTTACCTATTACAAGGAAATGGAAATACTACTCCTCTACCTTGAAATCAAACTTCAAATCCGGAACTCCAATTACAAAAACAAATCGTAGAAATAAAGCTCTTGACGATGCGAATCTAATGATATCAACGAATGAAAGATCTAATGGCTAGATTGCAAGAATTGGTAGAGAGAAGTTTAAAGATTAGCATAAACCCACTAATAACTACCTAATCTCTCTCTAAAACCTCCCTAAGAACATGAATGAATGAAAAGTCCTTCCAAAATCTGATGCTTGATGTATTTATAGTCCCCACAATGCTTAGACCAAAGTGCCCTTCATTAAACGCGCAAAAAGATGAAATTGATCTTTATTTTATGAAAAACAGAACTGCCGCTCGAGCTGGTACTGGAAGGCGTGTGACCAAGCCTGGTCGCGATAAGGTAGGCTTGAGGTCGCGTGGTCTAGGCTATCGCGAACAGACTGGAATCGCATGAACTGCCTTCTGCGGGCGCGTGACCTACGTTACTCCAGCGCGCGATCAGGGCCTGTTGTGACGTTCGATTTTTGACTTTTTCATTTTGATCCGATGGCTCATCCGATCTTCCTAGAGTCTTCATTTGAGCATTTTAAACTTCTCCATGTGCTCGAATCATATCATCACATCCCCTATAGTCATGGATTCCTCGTTTTTGCTCGATTTCGCCTACAAAACACACTTTCCTGCCAACAGGAGGTCAATATCACAAAGTAAAGCATTTTAGGGTCAGTAATGAATATAATCCAATCAATATCACTTCAAAATGGATGCAAAATGATGCAATTATGACCCTAATCACTTTCTCAGATCATTGTTCTCCAAAGACATGGATTTTACAACTTTGTTCAGAGACTCAACCTTGGTAAGTACTTCGTCACAATTTGGTCTACAAGGATCTTGATCATCATGTGATGTTCATGTCTCAATAAATAACTCATTAGAATATTTTGATGATGAATCTGGGTCTGATTTTAGAGTGTTACACCAAATGTTGGAATAGTTGAATCAACATCAGATTGGATAGAATCCAAATCATCATATTCAGTTTCGCCAGAAAAAGCAAATTATTCATCATTTTTAACATCATGCTATTAATTAGATTTACTGGTACCGAAACGAGTAAATGAGTATATGAGGGGGGAATACACTAATGTCAGATGTTCTCGAAAATTCTCAAGAAAATGCTCTATCAGTTTTAGTCAGGAAGATCCTGATATGCTCATTTAATCTAATGGTCCAGAAGCTCAGTAGAGATAACCCACCTACAAACCGCTCAGGAAGATAGTCAGTTGGATAGCTATCTCAGTAAGCTAGAGTACGTGCGGAAAGTGAGCCCTTAAGATTTTCTACTCGTTTTAGTTCCTGAAAACCTTTTTAGTATTTCTTAGGAAACCGTTGTTAAGGATGATGCACAAGTTTAAGTATCAGGAGAATTGGTTCCTCCTGATGATTTTAAAACAGATGCAAGTATGTTCAGTTTATAATGATGAGAATATGATCCTGAACAGATAAGTAAATCAGCACACAGGGGACTTTTTAACATGGGTTGGAGATAACCAACTCCTACGTCCACGACCTGATTGAACAGGAAGCTACCTTCTACCACTGAGGATAGGTACTTGTTTTTAACGTGCCTAGGTGCACGAGTAGTCTTCTTCCTCTCTTAGGAATCGACCCTTGGGCATTTCACAAGTCCCAGTCCTTCTAACCAACCTTCTAACAAACTAAGGGGTTTGGTATTCCGGTTTCCAACTAAATGTGTTAATCCTTCTAACAAATCAGTTCTAAGGATAGGATAAACACTTTAAACAATATACAGATGAGATTCCTACTACAACACTAGGGTAATTTAAAATTTCAGAGTGCTGTTTCAAGTATGCTTTGAGCACTTAGAATCTTGGATATTTCGTGCTTGTAAATTTTCCGTAACCTTGAATGAGTGCAAGGTCATCTGTATTTATAGGGTGATTTGAAAAGATTCGTTGGAGGAGATCTTTAGCAAATCAACCTATTTTAAGTAGGTAGAGACTTTGGTTGTCCTTGATTGACCTTTTCCATGCTAAGTATGGAAATTCTCTATTCCGACGCCTGCAGCTCTGAGGAGCATTAAATGCTACGCAACCTCCGTACTTACGTGTCACCTCCTTACTGGTCGTTTATCCAACGGCTAGTTTGTTGGCTTTTACTTTGTGAATCCTCTTACATTTATAACTCTAAGTTCCTTATTTTTTACTCAGAATAAATGTTGTCTTTATTACAGAGATGCGGACATTCTCTTTGTCCTCTGACCCCATTGTACGAGTAACCTTGCCTTATCAGGACTTACAAGTATCAGATAAACTAATACTAAGCCTAAGTCAGGACTTATGAACATTAGAAGTGACATTCAGCCTGATCAAGGTTACACTAGCCCTTCACTGACAGTGTCCTGCCCCGGGCATGCGTAGTGTACTCAGTATGGACATCATCATTGATTGTGTTCAGGATGGCTTCCGCACAACTTCAGGACTCTTTTCAGGTTTCTCAGGTTCAGCTTCAGGTCGATCATCTTCAGGACGATCTTGGACCTTTAAGGTTGGATTGTACTTCTAACTTCAGACCTTTGGGACGTCACCATCAATCTTCAGTCTTCAGCACGTTCCCCCTGAACTGAATACCTGTAAATAGAAAAATCTATTCTAACCTGACTATCCTGAAACTATCATCCTAATGAACTATAGTTAGGCAAATTTATCAAGGGGTTTTGGGATCTAATCAAAATCATCAGATTGTCCCAACAAGATTCATCACTAAGAGTAGCACTAAAATTTAGTTTTCTTCTTAACAAAATATTTGCACATTCATTAGGATAATGTTCATAACCAAAAGAGGCTCTACATTGAATGGATTTTCTAAATACCGGATCATACATGTCAGTCTTACCTTTATAATTAGAACCAAACACCTTTCATTGTCTAGTTTTGAGTGACCTTTCTGGTGTAAATGGTGAGTTGTTGATTTGAAATTTGGGTTGCTTCTTTGATGTACTGCTCTTCTTCTTCTTCAGAAAGGCTTTGAACTGCTTGGTGAGATAAGCAATGTGGTCTGGATTGTTGGCACATAGATCAACAACATCATCATCATCTAACTCTACTTCAATTTGAAATGATGAACGTTAAGCATCTGGGATGATTCATTTTTGAAGACAACTACTTTCTTCCCATCATTCACTTCATCTTTAATTAAAGTTTTCATTTCATATGTTTTTTTTATACTCATTAGTTCATTTTGACTAATTGTATCTGTGTCCTTAACTTCTTCGATTCCGCAATGTTTTGCATCGAATCTCTTGGGAACTGTATGCTAAATCTTATGAACCAATCTGGTATTTGAAATAGGGTAACCAAGTGCTTGTGCTTCAATAGCAATTTCAGTTATCTTCTCATTGTAAGAAAATATGGACTCATCATCCTCCATCCGCAAGTTCTCAAACTTTGTACCCAACATGCATAGCTTTGTTCTCCATACACTTTCTAAACCTTCACAATGCTCTTGAAGCCTATCCCAAGCATCTTTTGCACTGACACAGTTAGATATGATTTTAAATATAGTCATATCAATTGAGATAAAGATTACATTCAACGCATTGGAATTTTAGCTTGTTGTGCTGCTATCATCATTGGTCCAATCCAATTCTCCCTTGATAGTTGTTTCACCTTCAGGATCTGGTTGATTTCTAGGGGCAGTCCATCCTGATAAAATACTCCTCCAGTCACGTTCAAGAATGAACTTGATGTACATCCTCATACTTGGATTCCAGTAAGTATAATTTGTATCATCAAGAATGGGTGGTCTAAGTGTTTGTTTGAGAGGATACTCTATTTTAGAAGACACTCAAGGAACTGAACATAATTGACACAAAAGAAAAGATTAAAAAATAAAAATTTAAACAACGGGATCTCAACTTAGTCCGTCAAGTTGGTAGCTCTAATACCAACTATTTGTTTCTTGCTTTTCTGATTTAGAAGTGAAGACATATTTCCTTTGTGTCAGTTTGTGAAAAAGGAAAAAAATAAAAACAAATGGAAAATATATCAGATTGATGCTAATATAAAGAACAAAAGTTTTGGGTTTGGGATGAAAATCTAGTTAGTAAAATTTTAACAAGAGTGATGTTACCCAGAATGTATGCACATTCAGTGTAACACGTAATCTATTAAAGAACAAATAAGAACAATGGAAGATTCTGAGTATATTTTGCAACTGGAGTTAATTTTTCATAGACTATATAATAGTCTATGGTGCTGCCAGGGAGAAACAATTCACTATTAAGATAATGAATACAAACAAGAAACAGTTTGGCCTTAACTGAATATAAAGTGATAAAATGTAAAATACATTTGTCTAAAATGATCTATCGAGGAATGCTAAAGAAACACTATCTACTAGCATCTTGGATAGGCCTCGAGAAATAATGGACCTACTAGTCTGGATGCACTAAATACTCAACAGCTAGTACTCGATTGAAATTGTCAATTGGCAGTTGAAGTGCCGTCTCTATTTATAGATGGTTTTAGATGTGCAACTCCTATTCTTAGATCCTTTGAGAATGATCTAGTATATCTTCAAATAACTGTCAAATAATTGTCAGTGTTGTACTTTTGTTAACTGCCAATGTTCCAACATCAGATGCAACATCAGAACTCGGTCAAAGTGGCAGTTATTCTCTCTCTCTCATGATCAGTAACTGCATGATCTAGAATTCTCCCCTTTATTCTTCAACGTGGTAGATCCTTCTGGAATATTGGAGAATGATCTTGATCGTCAAACCTACGGTCAATAACATTGAGAGCAACATTATGTGCAACATGAGAATAAAAATAGTAAAACTTGAAATAAAGGTTAAATTATTGACTTTATGTGATCAAAGTAACATTAGTGGTAACATCAACATCAACACTTACTAAAACCTATCTAATCCTATACTACTCATCAACTGACTAACAAGTTCAGCTGGTCCTATTACAAGTTGAGTTATTTTCACAACATAAAAACATCTAACATAAAATCCTAACAACCAAGGAGATGCAATGATTGATGTTGGGCAATTTTCTCCTTTTGAGACTCTCCCAGAACTCCCTCCTATGGGTGAATAAGTTCCTCATCTTGGTTTAGGACTTTCATTCTATTTCTTAGATGTAATTTTTACCTTTTCCCATTTCTCCCTCAGTGACCTCTATTTTAGTAGTTGTAATACTCTTTTTATCATTAATAAAAGATTATCTTTAACCATTGAATTATCTTTTTGTCTCCCCTTACTCGTGTTATTGTCTATCTTAAAGTTGCTCACTTGGATGGGGTGATTATCTGTCTTATGTTACATTAAATTGCGGAAGTAACACTTATAATTATCTTTGGGCATCGAATCCTCGTAGCATATTCGCATTGGGCATTGGTTCTTTGAGGAACTTTTCCTTAGATTTTGATTGGAGGGCGTAATGGTTGGTACGCCATATCTGAAAATCTGAAATTATGGAGAAAAATGTGATATCAATTAATTTGTTTAATTTTTTAACACAATTTTAGGCAAGTCTAATCTCTGATACCATGAAAAAATTCCACCCATCTAAAATTCCTAATTTGTGTAAAAATATATCAATTAATTTATTTAATGTTGGTCCCGAAACGAGTGTGAATAGTGTATGGGGCCGGTGGAATACACTGATAATAATTTTTCCTTTTTAGGAAGAACTACTTAGAACTCAGTCAGCTTAAACTAATGATGTTCACTGAAATTGAAGTTACTCGGACTGACGGTTCAGGAACCAAATACACTGAGTCTTGAAAATGTGCTCAGAGAGAGTTCAGTAAAGATAACCCTCCTACTGACCACTATGAAGCTAGTCAGTTGGATAGCTATCTAAATAAACATGATCAAGTACGGAAGTGTGAGCCCTGAATTATACTCGTTTTATGTTTTTTGAATGATGTCTTAGCTTAGTGTTGAAAATGTGGTTAAGGACTGTGCATCAGTTCTGGTCAGGAAGATTGATTCTTCCTGAACAAAAATAATGCTGAATGCCTAACTGGTGAAATGACAGTTTAAGGACACAAAATAGTAAATCAACACACATAAGATTTAACGTGGTTTAGAGACTCAAGCTCCTAACCCACGATCCTGATGTAACAGGAGAAATCCTCTCTTAGGATTTGATACTTGTATTTTTTGTGCCAAGGAGCACAACAGTCTCCTTCCTCTCTCAGGAACTCGACCCCTAGGTAGTTTTACAAGTCCTAGTCCTTCCCACTTCACCAACTGACTACTTGAGAGGTTTAGCTTTCAAATGGTTTCCAACTAGGGTGTGATAATTCTTACAATCAAAACAATGCTAAGGATGAATTATCACTGTTAAGCTAATACAGAAAAGATTCACTCAACACACTAGGAAATTTTAAACTTGCAGAGTGTTGTGTGCTTGAGTAATTTGAGCGCTTGAATCTTTGGTTAATCCCGACTTTGAAATTTTCCGTTAACCTTGTTGGGTGCAAGGTCTTCTATATTTATAGGAGAGATTTGTAATACATTTGTTGGAGGAGATCAAAACAAATCTTCCTATTTTAGGTATGTAGCAGCCTAGAGATGTAACATTTACTTTTAAACAGAGGTTAATGCACATTTGGTCCAACAGGACACGCATCCGATTCAAAATGGTCCCAAGCATTTCAATTTTGGTCCCATATTTTTTTTCTTTACAAATATAGTTCCAAATGATTTGGATAATACAAAATTCATCCCATATTATCTAAAATCGTTTTAAAATTAATGGAGAAGTCACATTCTTTGCATATGCTCTGCTAATAAGTTAAAGTAACAAGAAATCAATATAGAAAACGCATACTTTGTGGAGATTACACCCAAAATGAACCTACACAATCGAGAATCATCGTCTTCACCAGGGAAATTGGGAAATCAACCCCAACAAGGTTGCACAGAAAAGGAATACGGGGAACTTCAAAACTTGATTATGGTTCAAAAAGAGGTAAATTTCTTTCCCGCAGCATAATCAGGTTTTTAAGTTCCTCGTATTCCTTTTCAGCACAGCATTATTGCAGTAAATTTCCCCAATGAAGAAGGCGATGATTCATGATTGTGTATTTTGGGTGTAATCTCCACAAAGTATGTGTTTTCTGTGTTGATTTTGTGTTATTTTCACTTAATAACAGAGCACGTGCAAAGAATGTGACTTCTCCGTTAATTTTAAAACAATGTTAGATGATATAGGGATGAATTTCGTATTATTCGAATCTTTTGGGACTATTTTTGTAAAGAAAAAAAATATCGGATCAAAACTGAATTGCTTGGGACCATTTTGAATCGGGTGCATGTCCTGTGGGACCAAAAGTGCAATTCCCTCCTAAACATTTTGGTTTGGTTAAAAGGTTCTTCTGGCGCTGCATTCGACTGTAGACATTTAATAAGGACGCTAATGTCCGTAAATATGTGTTTCCATCTTACTGGTTGTTCTTGAAACGGCTAGTTATTGACAAGACTTGAATGCTTCATTGTACTATTAATTCTCTGAGTAATTTGCAACTCAACTCAGGTATAAATGTTGTCTTTATTGGCTCTATTAACATTCACTTTATCTTTAGTCTCGTAGCATAAATGCTATGTCCCAAATCTTCCATAGCCCTTTCATTTAGGAATTACGAAGTGTCAGTTGATTTACCACTCAACCTGCATACTCAGTGTACTTCCGCCTTCACTGAAATGCCCTGTCCTGACCGTACTTAAAACCAGTTAGTAGAACATCAGTGATCTCCTCAGGATCATCTTTAGGAATACTCAGTCTTCAGGATGTCTTGTTCTTCAAGGTGTTGTGGTCTTCAGGACGGTTCCCCATGAACTGTATACCTATAAGTATAAAAAGTCTAACCTATCCTGAAGCTATTCCTGACTCTATACAATCCTTAATTTGTACTCAGGAAAATAATCTTTCCAGGGGTTTTGGAATCTGAATCAAAACAGTGAATATCCCAACAATTTCCCAATTTTTTATGATGCCAAATCCTCTTTGTTCCAATCTTAAAAGTGACCTCTAACAGTAGAGGTAAAATAGTCTAGAAGATAGAAACATATAAAGGTTAGCACAATTCTTGAAAAGGTACAGAAATTAAATTAGGAGACAATGAGATATTATCTCAGGAATGTAATAAGTTCTACTGATTTTTCAAAGAGTACAATGGTCCTGAATTATTACAAAAATTCCTTATAATTTCTATCCTTAATCTATTTCATCGTTCAACTTCGCCAACAAAATCTGATACTTATTAAGCACAGGAAGTGTCACGGCATAGAACTTCTTCTCGTCCTTCAGGCAGTCAGTGAGCTTTGTAATCTCAAATATTTTGTTCTGAACTTTGACTCTTTCCAAGTTATAAGACATTCCGACTTCAGGATACAAATAGTAAATATTGTTAGGAGCTTGGACCTTGACACCCTTCCAGTCAGCAAAAATTCACAATTTCTGACCACATGTCTCCATGCTCCTGAGTCATCCAATCCTGAAAGATGACGTTCTTATCTTCTTTTCTATCCACCCACTTTCCGACAACATAGAAGAGTTCTACGAAGTCCTTCTTGACATGCGGCCATCTTTCATTCACTCTTAGGAACAAAGTCATGAACATGTTCCCAAACAATTGGACCTTGTTCGAGCTGAACCTTATTTCCACCTTTCCTGACCCTCAAGCAGCTGACTTCTTCATTGGACCTTCCTTCAGGACGTTCTAAGATAGAATTTCAATTTGACCTTGAAGCATATCAATCTTGATTGCTTGCTGTCTTGCCTGAAGAGCTGCTGCCTCAAAAGTCATCTTCTTCTTTCACACTAAAGGGTCATCTGGGTATAGAACTTCATTCAGTTCGTAAAAAATTTCACTGAATGGCACTGACTTCTTCTTCCTCGATGGCTCATCATTTTCTGATCCTGAGGGAACTGACTTTTTATTCCTTTATGAGCTTCTCCCACTTCCTCCTTCACCCTTTCCCCCTTTTTTGGCATCATCTTCATCAAGCTTCTTTGCAAGTTATTGAAGGTTAGGGCATGCGAAACGGCCTGATCAAAAATCTCTTGAAATTTCTTCTCAACAGCCTCAACCCACTCTTTTCGAAGCAGATTTTGTGACTAAGGATTGTTCATCTGAGCCTTCACCTAAACGTTCGAAGAGAGTAGAGCCTCGTACTCTGCTTTCATTTCCTTAATAGCCTCGTTCCACTGTTTCTCCTACTCACTAAGACTGGCAACAAATTCGTTGACCATTCTCGTGGGCTCTGAGCCTGAGATCTTAAGGGCTATATCCCCCATCTTGATCTTCTGAGCCTTTAGTTTGTCCTTCAGAAATTGTTCAGTCTGGGCCTTCATCGCCGGTAGCTCAACACTCATTTCAATGTGCAATTCAAGCATGTGCTCTTTTAGAAGTCTTACTTCTTCCTCGAGCTTGTCAAATCTGGATCAGAGCTTTCTGATCCCTGCTGAATGTGTCTTCAGCCTTCTTGACATCAGCCAGACTAAAGGCTTCAGTCTGCAAGAGTGGGCATCCCTGAGATTTCTAGTTCTGGGCTTGGACTTCGGAGCCTCTCCTGATGCCTCAGCAACCCTGACTCCCTGAGTTATATCATTGGCCGGTTCACTTCCCCTTGAAGTCGCACATCTTTCTTCAGCACCATTATGGGGAGCCTTTAGTACTCCTTTTGCAATAACTTCCTTCACTGAGCGTACTACCCCAGACATTCTTCTTTGGACGAACTTAATGAAGTCATCAGTCTTTAGCATGTGAGCAAATCTGGGAATCTGAAATGCATCACAAATTCTCCCTTTCATCCTCCTAAAGAGTTTCTTAGCCTTTGGCTTCAGCCAAGACAGCTATCTCCTGATAGGTTGCCTTTCGAGTGGAGATGTATGTCCTGAGCTGAATCACTTCCTCCATAAATGCTCCTTTTAGAGTGGAAAAGTACCTGTCCACGAACCTGGATGCCTGATTCCGTGCATTCAGCTCAAAAGGTGTGAAGGTTAATATGTCAGGAGTGAAGGTATCCTCCTCAACATCGATATCAGGAGTGACCTCTGCCTCCCTCTCCATATGATAGTCAGGAACTGGTTCTGTTGCTCTAGCTCCATCTTTGGTGCTACCAACGATGTTGCTTAGTGGTAGATGGTCATCATCCTCAGTCTCCACTGGCACCTGCTCATCCTGAGCCTCCACCAGCACATGGTCCTCCTGAGCAACTTCAACATCAGCCTGAGCTTCCTCCTCAGCAAGCTCAGTCCGTTCCTCCTCCATGGGTACTGAGGTCTCAGCAACAGTGACCCTCTGATAATCATCTTCTCGATCAATAATCTTTCTTGGTTGCTTGAAACCAAAAACATCATCATCCTCACCGGATGCCATTTTTTGATCAATCTCATTATCAGTTGCATCCATATTATCCTCACCAGCTTGAACTTGAGCTGGTTCATTTGTTTGCCTCAGCAACAATTAGCCCAACCTCAGCCATAGTGGCAGCAGTTTCCTGAGCTACTTTACCTTCTTCCTCAGGAACATTGGAGATAAACTTCTCCATTGTTTGTTGTGATTTTCCCTTGGAAGAGTGGCCTTTTTTCTTTCCTGACTTCTTCTTCACTTCAGGCTTCTTCACCTCACAGGACTTAGTAGCGACAACCTTCTTCCCTTTGGATTTCTTCTTGGAGGTAAGGGCAGGAGTCAGCCTTCTCTTGATGTCATCCTCATCCCTGAGCCACACAATCCTCTGAGGTATCACTTCAAATACCATTGGCTCCATTTCCCCAACGGGTAGGGTCTGAAGTAGGGTTGAGATACGAGTTCTGAAGTTAACCTTGCTAGAGAAAGGTTATTGAGTCTTACTCCTTCTTTACCTTCTCGTGCTTAGCATCGATTGTTGGGATAATTTTAAATGTTTTGATTAGATCCCAAAACCCCTTGATGAATTTGCCTAAGTATAGTTCATCAGGATGTTAGTTTCAGGATAGTCAGGTTAGAATAGAGTTTTCTATTTACAGGTATTCAGTTCAGGGGGAACGTGCTGAAGATTGAAGACTGATGGTCATGTCCGAAAGGTCTGAAGTCTAAAGCATCTCCAACCCTGAAGGTCTTGATCATCCTGAAGATGATTAACCTGAAGCTGAACCTGAAAACCCTAGAATGAGTCCTGAAGCTGCAGAGAATCCATCCTGAAGACATCCACTGATCCTGACTAAACTGAGTACACTAAGCATGCTCAGGGAGGTCCCTATCAGTGAAGGCACAATGTAACCTTGACCAGGCTGAACGTCTTACTGATGTTCATAAGTCCTGAGTTGGGCCTAGTATTAGTTAACCTGATACTTGTACGTCCTGAGACCCAAAGGTTACACGTGCAAATGGAAGTCTGAGAAAGAAAAGGAATGTTAGTGTCTCCAACATAAGATAAACATTTATTCTGAGTAAAGAACGAGATACTCAGAGTTATAAATGTACGAGGATTAGTAAAGTCAAAGAAGACAAACTAGCCGTTGGATAAACGACCAATGAGGAGGCGATACGTATGTACGGAGACTGAGCACATTTAATGCTTCTCAGAGGTGCAGGTGTAGAAAACAGGTTCCAAGTCCTAAGACTGAGGGGGTTACCAAGAGGGTGACAAGACTGAGCCTGAAGCAGAATCCTGAGTTCAAGGTAAAATTTGTGCATGCTCCCAAGGGATGGGATGATGATGACGATCAGGAGGGACCTCAGGCCAACCCTTATGTTTGCCAAAATCATGTATGATTTCCACGCAAGTGTACGTGGTCGTTGTTGTCGCGGCAAGTTAACCAAGTTAAATATCGAACACAGGGAAACGATGCGATATCAAGCAAGTATTGAGTGTTCACAAAAGGCTATTACCTAGGAAAGCAAGAAAACCATCAATGATTCTATCTACTATGGCAAAGCAAAGTAAATCCTAACTATCACCTAAAAGTAGTGAGCAAGTGTGATGTGTACATGGAAGTAATCCTACTATGGTTCCTCTAGTATCCTATCCATCCTGGCATGCAAAAGATCTCTTGGTGTCTTAGTTAAGCCAACTAGTGTCTAGATCTCTCTACAACACAAGGTAAGGACTCTATTGGGTGTCTAGATCTCTCTACAACTCCTAACACTCCAATTAAGAGGTCTTAGGCTAATATGCAATTCTCATTGGTCATACAAGCCAAATATCAAACACTTGGTATGCATAAAGTTCTTATAGCTCAATTCATACAAGTCATTAATAAGAGAACAAATCCAACAAGATCACTAATTCATGCATAGGATTAACAAGAGACTAAATTCACCATAATATTCATACAACCATGCAACAAGGATATTAGCCCATGGCTAATTGGAATTAAAAATCAACAATTAAAATTCTAAACAACATGATTAAGAACTAAAACAAGAGAATTAAAGGTAATCTTACCATATGTAGAGAAATTGAATACAATCTACAAACCTCCAAAATGCTAAGTCTTGATCTAAAGCTCGAAATACAAAAATGAACAGCAGGAATGAAGCTCTAATTACTACGAGTATGTAGGAATAAACGGATCTAAAATCCGACGGATGGATCAAAAGTTATGGAAGACAGAAGATTGAATCTAATTAAGAACCCACTAAGTAACTACCTAATTCTCTCTCTAAACTAATCTAAGAACTTGGAATTACGATAAAGATGTCTTGAAAATTTGATCCTTGAGGTATTTATAGTGCCTACAATGTTTAGTCCAAAGTGCCCTTCATTAACCGTGCAAAAATACGAAAATAGCTCTGAAATTATGGAATTTCGGAACTGCTGCCGAACGTGAACTGGAGGGCTGCCGATAGTGATCGGCAGCTAGTTCGCGCAGAATGTTAAACTTCCGAACCATCACTGCACTCCTGTCGATCGCGATCGCGTGCGACGTTATCTGCCATTCCAGAATGAATCCGCGCGATCCGCGTTGACGTGCTGCCAATCCAAGAAGACTTCCTGCAGATCCCACTCCTTAGCTCAGGTCATGCTCGACTCTCCTCGTTTTCGTCATATCATGAGTTCTAGGACTCCGATTGACTCGATTCTTCTTTCGTTATGACCCTCTCTTCAAGCTCTTCGACATGGAACATTAATTTCTTCATTTGGCCAAACTCCAGATTTCCAGACTTTTCTCGATCTTGCTCGTTTCCTCCCCATTTTGCTCATTTTTATCTATAAACACAACTTTCTAACCAAAAAGGGTTAATAGCACAATATATACCATATTAGGGTCAAATATGAACATAAGCACACCAAAAATATATAGAAATGAATGCAAAAAGATGCAATTATCACCCTAATCACAACCCCAAACTAGATTGTTGTTCGTCCTCGAGCAACGAAGCGATAGGATCATAGCTCAATATCAAACAAGTCTAAAATGCAATTTCATCAAATCAACAATCAAAATCGAATCAATGAACAAATTTTCAAATCAACAAGTCATGATCCTCACATAGAAGTGTATAGCTCATCTCTCAAGTGTTTGAGGTTCTCTCAATCTTCACACAATGATAAAAATACTACCATAAGCTTGGCTCAAGTCTCAAATTCTCCACCACTTGAAATGACAAGTCATTCACACATCAATGAACACTTTCACAAGGTTGTAATGTTGGCTCTTTAGTAGGGAAGGATAGATATGGATAAGAGTGACTAAGTATGATTAGTAAAGCATAGAAGGAATCAAGTAATAGTCATTCACATCTTCATGCAATTGTGCACATTCTTTATGCTCTTCAAAATCACACTTTCAAGATCATTCTTCCCTTTCTTTGCAATTAATAGCCATACTCAAAACAAAGGTCAACTTGACCATATTTTCAACAAAAGTCAACTTTTTCTCCTGCTTTGCTAGCACTTGCCTTTTTCAAAAAATTTCAATCCATGCATAAAATTCTTCATATCTTCCACTTTAGGCCACCATGTTCTTCATCATATCGCCAATCTTCCTTCCTTCTTTTCACTCTACTAATCATAGGGACAAGAGAGTTCCAAAAAGGAAGGAAAATGGCTTAAAGTGTGGTTAGCTAAAGGAAAGGTCAATAGGCACAAAATGGTGGGCAATGGATAATAATATCAAGGTAGGCTCATAGGGAAAAGTTACTCAATGTAGATCAAAGAAATGCCTCAAATCATATCATGTGAAATCAATGTCTAATGTAGCCTCAAACAAGACCAAAGCCAAGTTCTAGAGTATAATGCATATGTGTGGAACTCACATCAAAGAAATATCGTCCGTTCGAGATTGAAACGGGCATAAATGGCTCAAAACCTCATGAGTATAGGGTGATCATGACTCATCTCATATAAAAAAATGTTCATATCATCAAAATCTCAAGTATCATTAAATCCATAGCACAAAAGACAAGACAAGAATCAAGCCATAACTCCACTACATCCAACATGAACTTTCAACTCATCCACACAACTATAAACATATCTCATGCATTCACTACTAAAAAATAAGCAACATAATGGCAAAAATCAACAAGCAAAACATGTCATCAATAAAAGCATATGGTCTGAAAACATCATAGAAGCACTAGAATCATCCTAAACATAGCATTGCAATGAGATTTGCGAAACGAAGATACCCCCCCGAACTTTTTTGGACCAAGGGTCTAAAAAGTTTTGCTAAGAGTGAAGAAAAGATCATGCAATGCACTCAATTAAAGCACAATACAACAAGAATCAACACTTAAGCTCAAAATCGCAATCTAAAATCGAGCAAACTAAACCTAAGAATGGAAACACATATGGAGATAAGTGTAAAGACATACCTTGAGTTGGGATTAAGATTAGAAGAGTGAATTGCCACTTACACGAAAATCTTTCTTCTTGGCCAAGTGAGAGAGAAATCTCCTCATCACACCTTTCTAGAGCTCACAAATCACATCAATTATCATTGCAAATCAAAATTTTAAAAATGAATACACCCCCCAAACTTTTTTAGATCAAAGATCCTAAAAGTTTGGAAAAGAGTGATGAAAATAAGATTTGCTATGAATCAATGAACCAACAATGCATGTATAAGCACAACTAAACCAAGAAATCACCATATATACCAAGAGGTAACACCCCCAAACTATGATAAATCACATGCACCAACCAAGGTAAGAGAAGACACTACCTCATATAAAGCAAATCAAAACAAATAACAGTATCTAACCTACAAAGCAAACAACAAAACAAGCAACATTTTTTAAGGATGGGTTGCCTCCCATCTAGTGCTTGGATTTAATGTCCCTTAGCCGGACGCACCAATGTAAGCTAAATGGCCAAGGATATTTGTCATCCCTGCCATCCCACTCTAGTCTCATAGTTTCAAAATCAAGGAAACACGTAGAATTTCTTCCCCACACCCCAATTTCCTTATCAATTTATACTTGTAAGCACATGCATTTTTCTCCTCATCTTTTCTCAAAACACCATCCCACCCCCATTTCCTACTATCAAATAGATTCAAGAGGATTCTCATTTCAATCTTATCATTAATCAATTCAAGAGGCAAGATAAATTCACAGTAAACAACATTATCCAATATAGCAGAAGTAGAAGAGTCCAACAGTTTAGAAATGCTTATTTCAAGTGTAGGCTCCTCCTCTACTTCATTTTGTTGTTTTTCTTCCATGAAGCTCATGTCCATGAGTGGACATTCATCTTCCTCTTCCAGTTCTCTTTCTTTTCCTCTTCTTGAATCTTCTCCTTCCTTATCCTCCTCTTCTTGATTTTGATTCCTATCAATATACATAAAGAAAGTATCATATTCATTATCATCATAAAGAGGATTAATATCATACTCAATATAATTATAAAAAGGATTCATAAAGCTCTTAAAATTGGAGGTATCTTGAGCATGAGTAAATTTGATCTCTTCATGATCATCTTTATCTTCATCATCCTCTTCACTTTCATCAATTTCTTCTATTTCCTCTTCCTTTACACACTCTTCTCTTTCTTCTTCTTCTTCTAGTCCATCCTTCTTTTCTTCTTGATTCCTAATCAATATAGAATGAGGAAATTTATAAGCAATATCATCATTAATAATAGGAATCTCATAGTCAATGTAAGCATGAGAAGGTTCAAAAGAAATTTGAGCTCCAATACAATTTACAATAGGAAGAGATTTAATTGTCTCATGATGCTTATCATCTTCATCTTCAACATGCCCTTCTTCCACCATTCTTTCCACTTCTCCTTTTTCTTTATCATTACCCCCATCTTCCTCCTCATAATCGACTTGAATGCTCAATTGCTCTAATTGGAACTCCAAATTCGTGATTTGATGACTTTGAGACATGAACATTTCATCAAACTTCTTGTTTGTCTCCTCATAGTCCCTTTTCCATTCCATTCTCATTTCTATTGATTTCTTGAGGATTTGAGCTAACATATCTTCCACATAGCTTGAAGAAGTGTCCTCTTGATGGAAAGTCATAGGAAGGTATGGAGTGTAGGAACATGTATAATCATGATGAGAGTAGGAATCTTGATATGACATTTCGCAAATCTCATGGGCTTGTTGGGTCAATTGCCCCAATTGGAGCTCTAAGCTCTTGATTTGATCTCCTTGAGTTTTGACAATTTGATCAAACTTTACATTGGTCTCCTCAAAGCACCTTTCATACTCCCTTTTGATTTCTTTGAGTTGATTGAGGATGTAGGCTAGAGTATCATTAGTATGACTTTGAGGAGTTTCATCATGACGGAGAGGCATAGGAGAGGGTAAAGTGTAGGAATGTGGATCTTTATAGGAGTAGAAATCTTGAGATGTATATGAGTTAGAAGGATAAGAAACTTCTTGTGGAGGTGGTGGAATTTGAGTTTGGTTCCATAACATGATCATCATGTACTTCATACACTCTTCTAACATGGATATTTTATCGAAAGTGGTTGGGGTTTTAAATGGGTAAAGTTGATAAATGTATGGATTAGGAGATGATATATTTTATGGAGAATACGAGTAATGATTGTATTCGCCCATCTCAATAGAGCTCACTCCTACAAAAACAAGCAAGTATCAACTCTCACCAAGAATAGTAACAATCAAACAACAAAAACAAAGAAAAAAATGTAAACAAACATCAACTAGCTTGACAAAGAGACCGTTTCCCCGGCAACGACGCCAAAAACTTGTTTGCCAAAATCGTGTATGATTTCCACGCAAGTGTACGTGGTCATTGTTGTCGCGGCAAGTTAACCAAGTTAAATATCGAACACAGGGAAATGATGTGATATCAAGCAAGTATTGAGTGTTCACAAAAGGCTAATAGCTAGGAAAGCAAGAAAACCATCAAGGATTCTATCTACTATGGCAGAGCAAAGTAAATCCTAACTGTCACGCCCTAAAATTCTATGCATCTCAAAATCAACGGAAGTCTCACTTTTAATAAATAAATTTAATAAAAACATTCTTTAGAACGTGCACCCATTTTACTAGCAATAAAATTCTTTTCTTTGAAAACCCCTTTTTAAAAGCAAATAAATCAAACATTCACAATAAATAACTCATTCAATACATCCATTGAAAATCCTAAAATATCATAATAAATATACATAACATTACTCACAAATATTAACATAGCACAATCCTAGGAATCACTCGATTAACATAATAACATATTCCAATAATATTCGCATGTGAACTAAACTTATTCTAACATCTTTCAACATACAAGTCATCAATTAAATCATGCAATAATACTTAAATAAGTCTGGTACAGCTTCTGGGACATTAAACCTTCGAAAAATGGTCTGGGTGTACTCATCAAAATCACATGTGTATAAAAACAGTCCACTAACTAATACCAAATCCCCTTTCCCTAATACTATTGTCTTGCCATACAACTTAAGACTTCTAAATACCCAAATAAATCATATAAAACATATTATAAATACTTTCCACGAAATTCACCTTTAAAACACTTGAAAAGCTCGTAAAACAAAGATAAAGGACTAACTTCTAGCTGAAACTTTAATCGATTTTTACTCCAAGTTTAAGACTGAAATAACTTGATATTTTATGACAAATAAACTTCCAATATTTCGCAAATAGGCTGGGCATAAATTTGGTATTTTGAAAACAAGAATTTTGAGAACTAGAATCACATAAAGGACTAAAAATGGAACCTCGACTTTTACTAAGTAAAAACTCATGAAAACTGGTCAACATGCATATTAAATCATGGCAAACATTCTGGTAAAATTTCATAATTTTTGGAGTTAAAAAACTTAACTTATCGATCATGCAAACTAAGGACAATAACAAATTTTCTTAAGAACAATTAAACACATAAGTTCATCACTTAATCATGCATATAAAATTCGAATCATCAGCTGCAATTTATTAAATAAATTCATCAACTTATCTCTTAAAACTCATGCAAATTAACATATAATCTCTTAACATTTATTTGACAATATAGCTGATTGTCCATTCATAGATTGATGGTAGAGCTAACCATCCATTCATATTAGCACATAAACACATAATTGCATCAAACTAAATATTTAAAAGTCGAACTAGAGTTACTACTTTTCACCGTTTAAACCTCCACCTTTTCTTGACTTGAAAATAGAGATGTGTTGTACGTTAGCTTGCTAACTCCTCAATTGAAATCCTACTCTTTCTTGCTCTACAAAGCTCACGAAAATTTGCCTTCTTTCTCTCCTCCACAAACTGCCGAAACTAGTCCTATATCTCCATAAGGTTGCCGATTTTTGGTGCTATGGTGGCTGCCGAAAAATTTGGGTGTCTTAGAGTCTTAGGGTCTTGATCAATACATATTTATAGAGTTGGAAAAGTATGTGTAGGGTTGAGAAAGAGGGCTGGCCGAAATTGAGGCTGAAGGGCAAGAAAACTGGCCCATAATCTTGTTGTATCTTTATTTCCATACTTGGCAACTTATTTCCTTATTTAAAAGATCCTTACTAACTCTTTATTCCTGTGATACTTAACCTTCAAGCATGTATATTCTCTTGCATAAGAATGTGACTTATTTCCATAAATAAAGACACTAAAAATCCATGTCTTAATGCCTTATAATTTTCGAAAATTCCCTAGTGTATAAGACTCCATATTTTTCGAAAATATTACTACTACTATCCCAAGTATTATTTAATACTATTCTTGGTCAAATCCTCATAAAGTCAAATCCCTAAAATTATTCCTCAATTACTAACATTCCCTTAATGAATTAATACTTAAGGAAATACTATTCTTAGAGGACTAATACTATAACCTCAAAAATAATATTATTCTCTCTTACTCTAAATAATATTCGAACTTAACACTAAACTAAGAGTCCAATTAATACTAATTGGGACAACTAATATTAAGCAATTAATCAAGACATACTAAAGCATAAAAACTTAAAGGACTAAACCCTAAACACACACAAAGCTTTCGCCCAAAATAAAAATTAAGGGACTAAAAGTTGCTTGCCTATTCGGGGTGTTACAACCTCACCACCTTTAACAATTTTCGTCCTCGAAAATACTAACTTACCTTGCAAAACAAGTTTGGGCTATTTAGCCTTTGAATCCTCTTCTTTTTCCCACGTCGCTTCTTCAATTCCATGTCGATTCCATCGTACCTTAATGAGGTTAACTTCTCAATTTCTCAAATGATGAGTTTTCCTATCCAACACTTCAACGGGTACTTCCTCGTAGGCTAAGTTCTTATCCTCTTCCAAAGACGAATAGTCTAACACGTGACGTACTTTCTCAACATCAACACGTGAAACACGTTGTGAACGGCTGCAAGGTTGGGGGCAAAGCTAAGCAATAAGCTAAACTCCCAACCTTCTCTAGGATTTCAAAAGGTCCAATAAAATACGGTTGTAACTTCCCTTTTCGTCCAAAACGAACAACTCCTTTGGTAGGCGACACCTTCAAGAACACGTCCTCGCCCTTCTCGAAATTTAGGGGCTTCCTACACTTGTCGGCATAAGACTTTTGACGATCTTGGGTAGCCCGTATTCGCTCTCTAATCTTCTCAATCATCTTTACCGTTTTCTCCACTATCTCGGGCCCTAGAATGCGTCGTTCACCAACTTCATCCCAATACAACGGGGATCTACAACGTCGTCCATACAAAACCTCGTATGGAGCCATGCCAATCGTCTCTTGGTGATATTGTTGTAAGCAAACTCCACCAAAGGTAAGTACGTCTCCCAATTACCTTCAAAGTCTAGAACACAAGCCCGTAACATGTCTTCAAGGTTTGAATCGTCCTCTAGGATTGACCGTCCATTTGGGGGTGATACGCCGTGCTAAGATTTAACTTTGTGCACATGGCCGATTGTGGGCTCCTCCAAAAATGCGAAGTAAAACGTGTATCCCTATCTGAAACGATTGAAATAGGAACTCCATGCAATCTCACCACTTCTTGGATGTAAACTTGAGCAAGTTTATCCATACTCCACGTCATCTTCATAGGAAGAAAATGAGCCGACTTGGTTGGTCGATCCACAACAACCCATATTGCTTGATTCCCTTTAATCGAACGGGGTAATCCCATCACGAAATCCATGGAAATGTGCTCCCACTTCCATTGAGGTATCTCCAACGGTTTCAATAATCTGGATGGCCTTTGATGTTCCGCCTTAACTTGTTGACAAGTTAAACACTTCTCTACGAAATTGGTAATATCTCCCTTCATGTTCTTCCACCAAAATATAGTCCTTAAGTCTCTATAAATCTTGGTTCCACCGGGATGAACCGTATAATTGTACAATGAGCTTCCTCCATGATTTCCCTTTTCACTTCTTCATCATTCGGCACACACAACCGATTCTCGAACAAAAGTGCTCCATTTGCGTCGACAACAAACCCCTTAACGCCTTTCGTCTCAACTCGCCTCTTCAACTTAATTAGGGCAGCGTCCTTGCCTTGCTTCTCGACGATTCGTGCACGAAGAGTGGACTGAACCGTCAAGGCTGCAATGATAGAATTAACACCTTTGGGTGCTTCGATCACCTCCAACTCCAAACGCTCGAACTTCTTCACTAGCTCGTCTTAGCTCGTCAAAGAATAAATTGCACCTCCCTTGCGGCTAAGTGCATCCGTGACCACATTCGCCTTGCCCGGATGATAGTTGATTGTGCAATCGTAGTCCTTGACTAACTCTAGCCAACGCCTTTGCCTCATGTTCAACTCCTTTTGCGTGAAAATATACTTGAGGCTCTTATGATCTGTGAATATCTCGCACTTAGTACCATAAAGATAATGTCTCCATATCTTTAATGCATGAACAACAGCCGCTAATTCAAGATCATGCGTAGGATAGTTCATCTCGTGCACCTTCAATTGCCTTGATGCGTACGCCACGACTTTCCCATGTTGCATCAAAACATAACCTAGTCCTTGCTTTGACGCGTCGCTAAAGATAACGAAACCTTCCGTAGGGTCGGGAATAATAAGGACTGGAGCCGACACTAACTTATCCTTCAACTCTTGGAAACTCTTCTCGCATACCTTGGACCACACGAACTTCTCTCGTTTGCGTGTTAACTTGGTCATCGGTGAGGCTATCTTTGCAAAGCCTTTGATAAATCGCCTATAGTATCCCGCCAAACCGAGAAAGCTACGAACCTCCTTCACATTAGTTGGAGCCTTCCACTCGCTCACGGCTGCAACCTTGGATGCGTCTACTTTGACTCCTTGGGCGGTGATCACATGGCCTAAAAAGTTCACTCAGTCTAACCAAAATTAGCATTTGGTAAACTTTGAAAACAATCTTTCTTGGCGCAAAACTTCAAGAACCGTCCTCAAGTGCTCTTCATGATGCTCCTTACTTCGAGAATAGATTAGAATGTTATCAATGAACACTATGACGAACCGATCTAGGAAAGGGTGAGAAACTCAGTTCATCAAGTCCTTGAAGACAGCTGGTGCGTTGCTCAAACCGAACGACATCACTATGAACTCGTAGTGCCCATAGCGTGTGCGAAAAGCAGTCTTTGCTCTATCTCCTTCCTTGATCTTCAATTGATGATAACCCGATCTCAAGTCAACTTTTGAGAATACACTCGCTCCCCTTAGTTGATCGAAAAAGTCTTCAATTCTAGGCAACATATACTTGTTCTTTATCGTGAGCCGATTAAGCTCTCCATAGTCTATGCACATCCTCCACGATCCGACCTTCTTCTGGACGAACAAAACTGGCGCTCCCCATGGTGAAACACTTGGTTGAATGAACTTCTTATCCAACAACTCTTGCAACTGCATCTTTAACTCCTCGAGTTCCTTCGGTGCCATTCTATAGGGTGCTTTCGAAATAGGGCCAGCTCCCTGTACTAGATCAATCGTAAATTCCACTTGTCGGTAGGGTGGAATTCCGGGTAACTCCTCGGGAAACACGTCAACGAACTCGTTAACAACTGCAACGTCTTCAATTTTCGCCTCTTTCACGTTCGTACCCATCACATGGATAAGGAATCCTTCATATCCTTCCTCTTGAAGTAATTCAACGGCTTGCATCGCGGTGACGATCAAATTTTGTGTACTCGGTCAGGAACCAAAGTACGTCAACTCCTCTCCTCTTGGTAACTTGAGCGTCACTTCCTTCTTCTCGCAATCGATAGTGGCGTGGTACTTAGCTAGCCAATCCATGCCAAGAATGACATCGAATTGTCCTATCTCAATAACGTGTAACTCTCCCTCAAGACTCCTCCCACAAATCTCAAGTTTCGCACTCGACAAAACCTTACTCATAAAGACAGCCTTTCCCGAAGGGATACTAACTTCTAAGGGACTAACACTAACATCTAACTCACAACCAATCTTCCTACGCTACTTAAAATACTACGCTTTCGCTGCGCTACTCTGATATAACCTCAAAATCCTATCCATTGACCGAAACCACTCCTCAACAGCGTCCGGTCTGTCCCGCCCGTTAAAGGTAGCAGGCTTGTACCTCCTAAATTGTTCAACTACTTGCGCGGTAGGGGTAAGCATAGGTGCTACGTTAGGGACTACAGGGTTAGCTTGAGGGCGACCCCTCCTATCCGCTTGTCCATCAGAATCATTAGGGTCATAGTTCGGGTCACGTCTCGGAGGCATCTAAAACGAAAGACCCCATAGTACAAAAAAAATTGCTTAGCCGATCTTAATAAATTTAAAAACGGTCCTACTAACTCGTCGAACTTAAACGTTTCTAAACATCGTCACTAGACATTTATTCTCATCATAAATCTTAATCATAACATTCCTAAGCCATCGTACAAGCACAACATTTCATAAAACATTTTCTTAAAACATTTTTCTTTTCGAAAACCTTGAAAAGAATTTCTTAAAACATTTGACCAAAGAGTGGTCCTTCATAACATTTCATAAAATCCTCCATGACCTAGTCATGCCATACATCATAAATCATTCCTTGAATAAATCATTCACTTGGAACAACATACTTGAGCTTTCGAAAACTTACTTGCTTTAGGACTCGGAGATGGCTGCGGCGGTGGTGATGGATGGAGCTTTCTCCTTTATTAAACTTTTCCATGAAATTATTCCATAAAAACTTTGCATACAATCACTTAAAGCACAAATAAAAATGATTTTATTTTTACAAGTCTACAAGAACGTAGACCTGCTCTGATACTACACTGTCACGCCCTAAAATTCTATGCATCTCAAAATCAGCGGAAGTCTCACTTTTAATAAATAAATTTAATAAAAACATTCTTTAGAACGTGCACCCATTTTACTAGCAATAGAATTCTTTTCTTTGAAAACCCCTTTTTAATAGCAAATAAATCAAACATTCACAATAAATAACTCATTCAATACATCCATGGAAAATCCTAAAACATCATAATAAATATACATAACATTGCTCACAAAACATTCACTTAGCACATTCCTAGGAATCACTCGATTAACATAATAACATATTCCAATAATATTCGCATGTGAACTAAACTTATTCTATCATCTTTCAAAATAAAAGTCATCAATTCAATCATGCAATAATAATTAAATAAGTCTGGTACAGCTGCTGGGACATTAAACCTTCGAAAAATGGTCTGGGTGTACTCATCAAAATCACATGTGTATAAAAACAGTCCACTAACTAATACCAAATCCACTTTTCCTAATACTATTGTCTTTCCATACCACTTAAGACTTCTAAATACCCAAATAAATGATATAAAACATATTATAAATACTTTCCACGAAATTCACCTTTAAAACACTTGAAAAGCTCGTAAAACAAAGATAAAGGACTAACTTCGAGCTGAAACTTTAAACGATTTTGACTACAAGTTTAAGACTGAAATAACTTGATATTTTATGACAAATAAACTGCCAATATTTCACAAATAGGCTGGGCATAAATTTGGTATTTTAAAAACAAGAATTTTGAGGACTAGAATCACATAAAGGACTAAAACTGGAACCTCGACTTCTACTAAGTAAAAACTCATGAAAATTGGTCAAAATGCATATTAAATCATGGCAAACATTCTGGTAAAATTTCATAATTTTTGGAGTTATAAAACTTAACTTATCGATCATGCAAACTAAGGACAATAACTAATTTTCGTAAGAACAATTAAACACATAAGTTCATCACTTAATCATGCATATAAAATTCTAATCATCAGCTGCCATATTATTAAATAAATTCATCAACTTATCTCTTAAAACTCATGCAAATTAACACATAATCATAATAATAATAATACCTCATAAAATCCATAAAAATCCCATAAGTCTTCAAACCGTAATAAATCATAAATCAAGCATCTACGTGTCCATGCACTCAACGAAATAAAACATGAAAACATCTAGTCTTGTGGCAAATCATAAAGTGCCGAAAACATATTAAAAATATACTTGCAACTTAAATAAAAGCCTACTTGGAATTTATTAATTAAACTTCAATCCAATAACTTCTTCATCAAATCGCATCACATCCACCTTCCTCCTCATCCCCAATCTCGTCACTTTACTCTTGAAAATCTGAAAATAAAATTCGTTGAAGGGGTGAGCAATTATAAAATAATCACTCCGTGGGGATAGTTTAGTTCGAAGTCTAAATATAAAGAACACAAAAACATGTAAACATACCCTTCATTATGAACATATGATATGACTTTCGTATCCATTCGTTGATGATATAGCTGATCATCCTTAACATTTATTTGACAATATAGCTGATTGTCCATTCATAGATTGATGGTAGAGCTAACCATCCATTCATATTAGCACATAAACACATAATTGCATCAAACTAAATATTTAAAAGTCGAACTAGAGTTACCACTTTTCACCGTTTAAACCCCACCTTTTCTTGACTTGAAAATAGAGATGTGTTGTACGTTAGCTTGCTAACTCCTCAATCGAAATCCTACTCTTTCTTGCTCTACAAAGCTAACAAAAATCTGCCTTCTTTATCTCCTCCACAAGCTGCCGAAACTAGTCCTATATCTCCATAAGGTTGCCGATTTTTGGTGCTATGGTGGCTGCCAAAAATTTTGGGTGGGGTCTTAGGGTCTTGATCAATACATATTTATAGAGTTGGAAAAGTATGTATAGGGTTGGGAAAGAGGGCTGGCCGAAATTGAGGCTAAAGGGCAAGAAAATTGGCCCTTAATCTTGTTGTATCTTTATTTCCATACTTGGCAACTTATTTTCTTATTTAAAAGATCCTTACTAACTCTTTATTCTTGTGATACTTAACCTTCAAGCATGTATATTCTCTTGCATAAGAATGTGACTTATTTCCATAAATAAAGACACTAAAAATCCATGTCTTAATGCCTTATAATTTTCGAAAATTCCCTAGTGAACAAGTCTCCATATTTTTTGAAAATATTACTACTACTATCCTAAGTATTATTTAATCCTATTCTTGGTCAAATCCTCATAAAGTCAAATCCCTAAAATTATTCCTCAATTACTAACATTCCCTTAATGAATTAATACTTAAGGAAATACTATTCTTAGAGGACTAATACTATAACCTCAAAAATAATATTATTCGTTCTTACTCTAAATAATATTCGAACTTAACACTAAACTAAGAGTCCAATTAATACTAATTGGGACAACTAATACTAAGCAATTAATCAAGACATATTAAAGCATAAAAACTTAAAGGACTAAACCCTAAACACACACAGAGCTTTCGCCCAAAATAAAAATTAAGGGACTAAAAGCTGCTTGCCTATTCGGGGTGTTACACTAACTATCACCTCAAAGAAGTGAGCAAGTGTGAAGTGTACATGAAAGTAATCCTACTATGGTTCCTCTAGTATCCTATCCATCCTAGCATGCAAAAGATCTCTTGGTGTCTTAGTCAAGCCAACTAGTGTCTAGATCTCTCTAAAACACAAGGTAAGGGCTATATTGGGTGTCTAGATCTCTCTACAACTCCTAACACTCCAATTAAGAGGTATAAGGCTAATATGCAATTCTCATTGGTCATACAAGCCAAATATCAAACACTTGGTATGCATAAAGTTCTTATAGCTCAATTCTCATTTCATTGCTAAAACATATAAGCCATACATTCCAATTAAACATCCCAAACATTCATACAGGTCATTATTAAGAGAACTAATCCAACAAGATAACTAATTCATGCATAGGATTAACAAGAGACTAAATTCACCATAATATTCATACAACCATGCAACAAGGATATTAGCCCATGGCTAATTGGAATTGAAAATCAACAATTAGTATTCTAAACAACATGATTAAGAACTAAAACAAGAGAATTAAAGGTAATCTTACCATATGTAGAGAAATTGAATACAATCTACAGACCTCCAAAATGCTAAGTCTTGACCCAAAGCTCGAAATACAAAAATGAACCGCAGGAATGAAGCTCTAATTACTACGAGTATGTAGGAATAAATGGATCTAAAATCCGATGGACGGATCAAAAGTTATGGAAGAAATAAGATTGAATCTAATTAAGAACCCACTTAGTAACTACCTAATTCTCTCTCTAAACTAATCTAAGAAATTGGAATTATGATAAAGATGCCTTAAAAATCTGATCCTTGAGGTATTTATAGTTCCTACAATGTTTAGTCCAAAGTGCCCTTCATTAAACGTGCAAAAATACTTAAATAGCCCTTTTTCAGAACTGCTGCCGAACGTGAACTGGAGGGCTGCCGATCGTGATCGGCAGCGAGTTCGCGCGAAATGTCAAACTGCAGAACCATCACTGCACTCCTGTCGATCGCGATAGCGCGCGAGGTCGCGCGTGACGTTATCTTCCGTTCCAGAATGAATCTGCGTGATCCGTATTGACGTGTTGCTGATCCAAGAAGACTTCCTGCCGATCCCACTCCTTAGCTCGGGTCATGCTCGAATCTCCTCATTTTCGTCATATCTTGAGTTCTAGGACTCCGATTGACTAGATTCTTCTTTCGTTGTGACCCTCTCTTTAAGCTCTTTGACGTGGAACATTAATTTCTTCGTTTGACCAAACTCTAAATTTCTGGACTTTTCTCGATCTTGCTTGTTTCTTCCCCATTTTGCTCATTTTTATCTATAAACACAACTTTTTAGCCAAAAAGGGTTAATAGCACAATATATACCATATTAGGGTCAAATATGAACATAAGCACACCAAAAGCATATAGAAATGAATGCAAAAAGATGCAATTATGATCCTAATCACCTCAGCAAGCCCCAGCCTCGAAGAATGTTGAGTCTCAGACGGAGGCACAGACTCAACCTGAGGTAAGGACTGTCGGTGATGATGCTTATGCACCTGAGACAGTTACTAAGTCCAACTCTGTAGGGGGAAACAATGTCCCTGACATTGGACAACCCTCTGGGAATGACTCAGTGTCCCCTGTTCTTGCTCGTTCCGCTTCTTTACCTATTATTGTCGAGACTAACATTTCAGGTTCAGGCAAGGGAACGTCAGCAGCTGCTCCCAATGCTCCGGTCAGCAGGAGGCGATGGCTAGATGATCACTCATTGGTAGATATCATTGGTGATATCAATGAGGGGGTCAGGACAAGATTGTTCCTTGGCTAGAGTGCTATGTTCTGTTGCTTCCTGTCTGATCAGGAACCTAAGAACATAGAAGAAGTTTTTGCTAACCCCAACTAGATCCTAGCCATGCAAGATGAGCTCAATCAGTTTGAACAGAATCAGGTTTGGGAGTTAGTTGAGAGACCTAGGCGTCAACATGTTATTGGCACCAAGTGGGTCTTCAAGAACAAGAGGGATGAGAAGAATGTTGTTGTCAGGAACAAGGCCAGACTGATGGCTAAGGGTTACTCTCAGGCCGAATGAATCGACTATGATGAGACCTTCGCTCCGATCGTAAGGTTAGAGGCAATTAGGTTGTTCTTGGCTTATGCAACATTCAAGAATTTCAAAGTGTATCAGATGGACGTGAAGAGTGCTTTCCTTAATGGAGTGCTGAACGAGGAGGTTTATGTGGAGCAACCTCCTGGGTTCGAAGTTGGTGATAAGGTGTATCACCTGAAGAAGGCTCTTTATGGCCTGAAACAAGCTCCTAGAGCTTGGTATGATACACTCTCCCAGTTCCTGATAGACCACGGGTTCATGAAAGGAACAGTGGACAGGACCCACTTCAGGATATCCGAAGGGGAGGATATTCTCTTAGTCCAAATTTATGTGGATGACATAATTTTAGGATCACCTAACCTGAAGCTTTGTGAGAAATTCTCCAAGCTGATGACGGGAATGTTTGATATGTCAATGATGAGAGAGATGAACTTTTTTCTAGGTCTTCAGGTCAGGCAAACTGACTCCGGAATCTTCATCAATCAGTCCAAGTATGCGAGGGACTTGATTCAGAAGTTTGGAGTTCAGTCCAGCAAAGTCCAGTTAGATCCTGACAAGGAGGGGACCTCACTGAATCAGATTGAATGTAGGGCACTGATTGGTTCATTGTTGTACCTGACTGCAAGTCGTCCTGACATCACCTATGCAGTTGGAGTGTGTGTGAGATATCAGTCTGATCCAAAGAAAAGTCATCTAGAGAGTGCCAAAAAGATACTGAAATACCTGAAGGGTACAGTAAATTTAGTACTTTGGTATCCCTCAGATGACAACCTAGAACTGACAGGGTATTCTGATGCTGATTATGGAGGTTGTAGGATTGATAGGAAATCAACTACAGGCACATGTCAGTTTCGAGGGAGCAAACTGATCTCTTGGTTTTCCAAGAAACAAACAAGTGTTGCAACGTCTACTACTGAGGCTGAGTATATGGCGGCAGGCAGTTGTTGCTCCCAAATCCTTTGGTTGAAGCAACAACTGAGAGACTACCAAGTTGAGGCCACTGAAGTCCCAATTTATTGTGACAACTATAGTGTCATTGCCATATCCCGAAACCCAGTTTTACACACAAGGTGTAAGCATGTAGACATCAGGCATCACTTTATAAAAGATCATGTTGAGAAGAAGGATATAAGGATGGAGAGGATCCCTACTAACAAGCAGAGAGCTGACATCCTGACTAAGGTTTTGCCTGAAACCAGGTTTGTTGAGCTGTTAGTAAAGTTAGGACTTTTTGACCCAGGTGTAGAGGATTCAGTATGAATCTCAGTTCAAGATTGAACAAGGTGCTCAGGAAGGATGACTAACTCAGGATCAGGTTGCAGAGAGATGGATGGCTTCTAGGGGGAACAGACATCAGATTTAGAATCTTCAGGATCATGATGGATTTAGGTTCAGGGTATAGATTTCAGGGCTTGCCATCCTGATCGGTCTCATGAGGTATTAGTCAGGTTCTTATACCTGACTAACTGGTATGTATTATTGAACCCTTTCCTTTCATCATGACTTGCTTGCATCATTTCTGATCATGTCTGACACCACATCAATCAAAGGGTTTTTTACTCACATCCCAGCCGTTCATTTAATTTTCAGTTTTTATTAAATTCAATAATTGGTATTTATTTCAAACATGCTCTGACATGCATTTAATGAGAATGTGGGTGGGAACAGTTTTCAATAAAGTTTTGAATTATGAACTTCGAAAACTGAATTGGTCCTATTTCTTAGCAAGTTTCTATTCCAAATATACCCCTTAATCTTATCCGTTGAATTTCAAAAGACCATTCATGTAACCCGTCTATTAAAACAGAAGTTTTGGGTATAAAAGGAAGATTTGCTCACTTTGCTTAATTTACGCACTCATATTTTCCTAACCCATATTTTCAGCAACTCATCTCTCTTCCAATCTCTGCACTCATGGCTTCTTCATCTTCCAAGTCCATTGATGACATCAAGAGATTTCACGCTGCCATTTCTAAGGTGAAATCGAAGGTTTCCTACGAATGGCTGGTGGATTTTTCTCATCGATCCACCATCTCAGAACTTCGCCAAGTCCATGGAGCAATTAATAATGCTGGGATCCTAGACTTTGTCACCATCAAGCCAACCAAGATGTGCCCCCATCAGATCATCACATTCTATGCGAATCTGACCTTGAAGGATGATGGAGAGTGGGAATCAGTGATTCCATTCAGGCGGACAGTGGAGAAGAATGGGAAGGAGGTCGTCCAGCATTTCACTGAGCGGGTGAATGCCAGAGAACTCATCAGGAAGACGTACAACTTGCCTCACTCCACTGAATAGGAGCAAGTGGGTGATCCCACAGCGTATAAGGCTGGAGGAGAGCAAGAATGTATGGACGAGTTTCTGATTATTCCTCAGGAGATTTTTAGCACGATGAACAAGAAGCTCCTGAAACCCGCATACAATATGATGTTCGAAGTGGTAGTCCAGAGCATCATGGGCTTTGTCGGAGGAATAGAGCAAATCAGCCAGCCAAAGATCAGGGGTGTGGCTCCTGTGGTGGATAATGCTCGGATTGACTGAGAGGAGTATTTTCTCCAAAAGCTCGTTCAGGAGTATAGCTGTTCAGGATAAAATATTTTCTCCCAAAACCCCTGATGAATTTGCCTAAGTATAGCTGTTCAGGATAAAATAATTCAGGATAGTTAGGTTAGAGATTCAGTACAGGAGGACCATGCTGAAGACTGAAGAATATTGGAGTCGACCCAATTTACTGAAGTCTGAAGTGTAAACCTTCCTGAAGGAGTCAGTCACTCTTGCTGAAGATTGTCTGTTCTGAAGCTGAAGATCGAAGCCTGCTGATTCATCCTGAAGTCAATCCTGAAGTACCATTGGCTGATGTTTCTACTGAGTACACTAAGCATACTCAGGACAGAAGTTAGTCAGTGAAGAGTAAGTGTCACCTATCAGGCTGTGCTGAATGCACTTAAGACCTGACTTAGGCCTTGGTTCAGTTCACCTGAATCCTGTAAGTCCGAAGCAAAAAGGTTACACATACTGGGCTGAATAACCTATCAGGCTGGGCTGAATGTACATAGGACCTGACTCAGGCCGTGGTTCAGATCACCTGAATCATGTAAGTCCAAAGCAAAAGGTTATTTATGCTATGGGACAAGAGACAAAAAGAATGTCAGTTAGACTCCATTAAGACACACGTTCAGACTGAGTTATTAATAAGAGACTCAGAGCATTGAATGTACGAGGAAGGACAAATGTCTGAAGGTCAACTAGCCGTTATAGCGGAGAGCCAACGATCTTTCGACACGCATGCACGGAGTCTGCGCAGCATTTAATGCGACATTTAATGCGTCTCAAAAAGTTGCAGATGATGTGATAACTTGCCAGAATAAGCATGGCGGGTAGGTCAAACAGTATTTCTAGCCTGCAATCTACCTAAAACAGGAAAGATTTGATTTGATCTCCTCCAACGGATCTATTTTGAATCTTGCCTATAAATATGGAGAACCTTGCACCCATTCAAGGTTAACGGGAAATTTCCAAGAGAAAACTCTCAAGAATCCAAGAACTCAAAGCATATCATAAACAACACTCTACAATTAAATTTCCCTAGTGTTGTAGTAGGATTCACTCTGTATTTGCTTAGATCGATAGCTCTATTATTTAACACTGTTTTGTATTGCTAGAGCTGTCTTAGGTGGAAACCAGAATACCAAGGTGTGAGATTGGTTGGTTAGAAGGACTGGGACTTGTAAAATGCCTAGGGGTCAGTTCCTAAGAGAGGAAGTTGGCTACTCGTGTCCCTTGGCACGTAAAACCCAAGCACCTATCCTCACGGTTTTGAGGATAGCTTCCTGTTAAATCAGGTCGTGGACGTAGGAGTTGGTTATCTCCGAACCACGTTAAAAAGTCCCCTGTGTGCTGATTTACTGTTCTGTTCAGGATCATAACTGTCATCATAATAAACTGAACATCCTGCATCGCTTTTCTATTCAGGACTGAATCAATCATCCTGAATCTTAACACTGTGCACTCAGCCTTAACCACCAGTTTACTAAGCAAACTCAGAGAAAAGTTTTTCAGAAACTAAAAACGAGTAGAACCTAAGGGCTCACTTTCCGTACCCACTCTGACTCACTGAGATAGTAGTCCAACTGACTTGCTTCCAAGCGGTCAGTAGGTTTATTATCTCTACTGAGCTTCCGAGCACTTTGCTCACACTCATCTTATCTGACTCGTTACTGAACTGTCCCTGCTGCCCCTGTGGACCTTCAGCATACTGAGTACTTTAGGAAATCCTGACTGAGTGTGTTAGAGCATTTTTCTGAGTCTTTCAGAAAAATCTGACATCAGTGTATTCCCCCCATACACTGGTTTTACTCGTTTCGGGACCAACAAGTGGTATCAGAGCAGTGGTTCAAAAGATCACTGATTTTGTTTACCAACAGTTTCTGAGGAGAAACTTTTGGTGGTCTACTGAACTGATCTTATTTCTGAAAAAAACTGCATATCATGGCATCCGGTTCTAAACGCCTCGAGGGCAATCTTCCTGAATTCTCTATTGACAATTATGACTATTGGAAATTCAGGGTACTTGCACATCTCTACTCTATTCATGATCAGATGCCACAGGTGATTGAGCATGGCCCAATCAGATTTATGAGAAATCTTCAGACGACCTGGCCCGTTGCTGGCAATGTACCTGTTCCAGCCACCGGAGATGAAGAGGTGGAGAGGTCCGCGCTTAATTCTGATCAGATTATGCAAATCCGACTGGATAATGTTGCTAAGAACATTATACTCCACACCGTTTCTTACGAGAATTCGGTCAGACTTGAGGACAGCTAAAGAAATCTGGGATACCTTGAGAGAGATGAGTGAGGGATCAGAAAAGATCAAGGAGAACAAGAGAGATCTTGCAATTAGGAAGTTCGAAGCCTTCCGGATGCTAGAGGGAGAATCCATCGATCAGATGGAAGCTCGGTTCATTAAGATGATGAACGAGCTAGCAACCCTTGGGAAGGAGTTTCCCAAGAGGGAGGTGTCTTCTAAAATCCTAAATTGTCTCCCTGAAAGATGGGACACAGGAGTAATCTTGTTAAAGAATACTCAGGATCTTACAAACATTCCTTACTCTCACCTATTCTCAGAGTTGAAGGCTCTGGAATTCGACCTCGATAAGAGGAAGAAGGGTACTGTCAGTGAGGAAGTTAGTGAGGAGAAGACTCCTGAAAAGGAAAAGAGCGTGGCTCTTAAAGCTACTCCTGAGCCTGAGGCTGGATCTGGCTCCAAGTCTCTGAAGGACATGAACAAAGATGAGCTAGCCTTGGAGTACAGCCTGATGGCACGGCGATTCGAGAAACTGAACTCTCGTTTCGACAGGTTTAAGAAATTTTATACTGACACCCGTGATCGCAGGTACTCCAGCCCCAGGAGATCTAGCCCCCGAAGAGAAGAAAGGAGGGGTTCAGATTCCAGGAGGGACCGCAACGAGCCTGAGAGGCGAAGAGATGAGAAGAGGAGAGATGATGTGCCCAAAAGATCCAGCTCCAAACCTGAACGATCATCAGGGAGCAGGAGGGAATCATCTGATAAAAGGTACACTGACAAGAAGTTTACTTCTGATGTAGATCAGTGCTACCACTGCAAAAAGACCGGACACTATCAGTATGATTGTCCGTAGCTCAGTGCTCGTGAGCGAAAAGATCGGAGAGCCAAGAGAGAGCTCATGGCATCAGACCGGAGAGCGTTGCTTGCTGAGGATTCCTCAGATTCAGATGGCCCAGGATGCCGGTCTCTTGAACTCTTCTCCGATGAAGAGTATGATGACCTCTGCTTGATGGCAGATGACGAGGTATGTTCTTCTGCCTCTTCTCCTGATCACGCACCTGAGCTTAACTCAGATTCAGCAGGAGAACTCGACCTTCAGCTCGCCCTAGAGCAATTGATGGTTGATTTCTCTAGGCTGCAGGAGACTCATACTCACACAGTGGATGTGAATGCACATCTGAGTGAGGAGAACGATCGGTTAACTGAGTCTCTTAGAGTAAGAGATACTGAAGAAGCCCTCAGATTAGTACATCTTCAGGAAGAGCTACTTCATGCTCGGAACAAGCATGATGAAGCTCCACTGGAGGTAGAAAGACTGAAGGGTGTAATCAGCTCGCTGATTGAGACTCGTGACACGGATATGTTCCTTGCTCAGGAACAACTGATGAGTGAGCGAATCGCTCTGAGAGTGATGTTCGAAACTGAGTGGCAAGCTCGCATTTGTGCTGAGCAAACTGCTTGGGATCTTGAGCTGATCTCAAAGGAGAAAGCTCATGAAGAGTTGGTGCTTCAATACACCTCTGAAATTGAGGCCCTGAAAGAAACAAATGGGCATCTTGAAGTTAAGCTGAAGAAGTTATACACATCTACCTAAGTGGATGATGAGTTGACAAGTTTCTCTCAGCTGACTAATGGTGCTAAAGCTGGGTTAGGCTACGATGCCTCAAAAGACCCAAAGGGCAAGAAAAGAGAGGTGCCTCAGGGAGCAACTCTCAGAAGAAGTTTGTCCCTGTCTTAATTGATGACAAGAGCTCAAGTATTGCTCATCAGAATAAAGGCAAAGGGAAGGAGAAAATGCCTGCTGAACCTGTCAGGCAAAGGACTGAGGATTCTAGGCCAAAACTAAAGGGAAAGGCCAAGGCTCCTCATCCTGAGTCAGGGAAGACAGATCAAGGGAAATCCAAGGCTCAGCCTAGGATTCCTCAATCTGGGAAAGATTCTGCTCCCAGCACTTCTCAGGCCCAGCCTAGAAATGTTCAGAGCAGAAGAAACTCAGGACAGAGGAGGCCTCAGGTAAGGCCAAGGATTACTGAGGTCCAGATCTCTCAGATAGGGCACAGAGCCCATCAGGAGCGTCCTAATCCTCAAAGGAGAAGGACAAACCAGGTGGCCTCTGAAAGGCAAAGGAGACCTGACTCCAGAAACACTCAGGCTAGACCTCAAGTGCCAAAAGGTCAGGCCCGAGCTTCTTCTTCTAGGTATCAAACTCAGCCCAATGCACCCAGGCCAAGGAGGAACATGAGGCCCACCCCCAGAAATCAATATAGGGCTCCTGTATCTCAGGTTGACACCCATACACCCTTAACTTCCCAGGCACAAAGGAAGAAGTGAACTGTGTATGTTGATATTTCAGGGAAACAGGTTTACTCTTCTGATGCTATCAGAATTGTTAAACAAATCTGGATCCCGAAGGGTATGGCTGACTCAGTAGGACCCAACACGAGATGGGTACCTGAGGCCTGATTCTTTTCAGGTCACTGCGGGCTACAAGAAGAGGAAGGAGGATCTGATGAAGGACTGGTACTTGGACTCAGGATGTTCCAGGCACATGACCGGATTTCGTGATCTCCTTCAGGATTATGTAGCTCAAGAAGGCCCGCAGGTAACCTTTGGTGATAACTCTAAGGGTTTCACCAGAGGATTCGGAATCCTTGTTATTAACTCTGTCCGTGTAATGAATATATCATATATTGATGGACTGAGACATAACTTACTCTCGGTTAGTCAGTTCTGTGACCGAGGATATAGTGTAGAATTTACAACTAACATGTGTCTTATGAAGGACAAATCTACACTACAGGTTCTGATTACAGGTGTCAGGAGGGGCAATGTATATTTTGCTGACTTCAATTGCAGCCCTCCTGAAACTTGTCTGGTCGCTAAGAGCTCCTCTGAGCTCAGTTGGCTTTGGCATAAACGTCTGAGTCACTTAAACTTCAAGATTATTAACAAAATCTCTAGACTTTCTCTTGTAGATGGTCTACCTAATGAAGTTTTTAGCGAAGACCACGTGTGCGAAGCATGTCAGGAAGGCAAGCAAACCAAAGCCTCATTCAAGGTGAAGGAAACCTTCTCTACTGACAGAGTACTTCAGCTCCTGCACATGGATCTCTTTGGTCCAGTAACTCCTGTCAGCATAAATGGTAGGAAATATACCCTTGTTGTTGTTGATGATTATTCCAGGTACACATGGGTTATTTTCTTGCTGAACAAAAAGGAGACTCAGGTCAAGCTTCCAGAGTTACTCAAGCAATTGAGTACTGAACAGGGTCAGAGCTTAGTCAGGATCCGATCAGATCGAGGAACCGAGTTTATAAACTCTATTATAACTGACTTCTGTACTAACCATGGTATAGCTCATGAGACTTCAGCAGCCAGGACCCCTCAGCAGAATGGGGTAGCTGAAAGAAAGAATCGAACCCTGAAGGAAGCTGCCAGGACCATGTTGGCTGAATCAGGACTGCCCAAGAAGTACTGGGCTGAAGCAATCAACACTGCTTGCTACACTCAGAACCGATCTATGCTGAACAAACAACATGCTCAGACACCCTATGAAACTTGGAACAAGAGGAAGCCTCGCATCTCTTATTTCCATATTTTTGGGTGTAAGTGTTTCATCCTGAACAATGGGAAAGACCAGCTGAAAGCCTTTGATAGCAAATCTGATGAGGGAGTTTTCTTAGGATACTCCTCAGTCAGTAAAGCTTTCAGGGTGTATAACTGTCGGACCCTTTGTGTGGAGGAAACACCTCATGTTGTGTTTGATGAGACTGCATCAATGCATAGGAAACAGGTTCCAAGTCCTGAAACTGAGGGAATTACCAAAAGGGTAACAAGGCTGAGTCTGAAGAATCCTGAATTCAAGATCAAACTTGTCAGTGCTCCCAAGGGATGGGATGATGATGATGAAGATCAGGATGGACTTCAGGCCAACCCTCAGCAAGTCTCTGCCTCGGAAAATGTTGAGTCTCAGACGGAAGGACAGACTCAACCTGAGGTACGTACTGTCGGTGATGATACTTCTGCACCTGAGACAGTTACTAAGTCCAACACTATAGGGGGAAACAATTTCTTTGATATTGGTCAACCCTCAGGAAATGACTCAGTATCCCCTGTTCTTGCTCGTTCCGCTTCTTTACCTATTATTGTCGAGACTAATGTTTCAGGATCAGGCAATGGAACGTAAGTAGCTCCCAGTGCTCCAGTCAGCAGGAGGCGATGGCTAGATGATCACTCATTGGCTGATATCATTGGGGATATCAATGAGGGGGTCAGGACGAGGTTGTCCTTTGGTGAAAGCGCTATGTTTTGTTGCTTCCTGAGTGATCAGGAACCTACAAGCATAGAAGAAGCTCTAGCTGATCCCAACTGGATCCTAGCCATGCAGGATGAGCTCAATCAGTTTGAGCGGAATCAGGTTTGGGAGTTAGTTGAGAGACCTAGGCGTCAACATATTATTGGCACCAAGTGGGTTTTTAAGAACAAGAGGGATGAGAAGAATGTTGTTGTCAAAAATAAGGTCAGGCTAGTAGCAAAGGGTTACTCTCAGGCCGAGGGTATCGACTATGATGAGACCTTTGCTCCAGTCGCAAGATTGGAAGCAATCAGGTTGTTTCTGGCTTATGCAACATTCAGGAAATTCAAAGTGTATCAGATGGACGTAAAGAGTGCTTTTCTGAATGGTGTACTGAATGAAGAGGTGTATGTTGAGCAACCTCCTGGATTCAAAGTTGGCAATAAGGTATATCACCTGAAGAAAGCTCTTTATGGCCTGAAGCAAGCTCCGAGAGCTTGGTATGATACATTATCCCAATTCCTGATAGACCACGGGTTCGTGAAAGGAACAGTGGACATGACCCTCTTCCGGATCACCAAAGGGGAAGACATTCTCTTGGTTCAGATTTATGTGGATGACATAATATTTGGATCTCCTAATCTGAAGCTTTGTGAGAATTTCTCCAAGCTGATGACTGGGAAATTTGAGATGTCAATGATGGGAGAAATGAATTTCTTTCTGGGTCTCCAAGTCAGGCAAACTGACACCAGAATTTTCATTAATCAGTCCAAGTATGCGAGGGACTTGATACAGAAATTTGGAGTTCAGTCCAGCAAAGTCTCACGCATTCCCATGAACACAAATGAGAAACTGGATCCTGACAAAGAAGGAGTCTCAGTAAATCAGACTGAATATAGGGCACTGATAGGATCTTTATTATATCTGACTGCTAGTCGACCTGACATCACTTATGCAGTTGGAGTTTGTGCAAGGTATCAGTCTGATCCAAAGAAGAGTCATCTAGAGAGTGCCAAAAAGATACTGAAATACCTGAGAGTGCCAATCTAGGGCTTTGGTATCCCTCTGATGACAACCTAGAACTGACTGGCTATTCAGATGCAGATTATGGAGGCTGTAGGTTTGATAGGAAATCAACTACAGGCACATGTCAGTTTCTAGGGAGTAAACTAATCTCTTGGTTTTCTAAAAAGCAAACCAGTGTTGCAACGTCTACTACTGAGGCTGAGTATATGGCGGCAGGCAGTTGTTGTTCTCAAATTCTTTGGCTGAAACAACAACTGAGAGACTACCAAATAGAGGCCACTGAAGTTCCAATTTATTGTGACAATAATAGTGCCATTGCCATATCCCAAAACCCAGTCTTACACACAAGGTGTAAGCATGTAGACATCAGGCATCACTTTATCAGAGATCATGTTGAGAAGAAGGACATCAGGATGGAGAGAGTCCCTACTGAAAAACAGAGAGCTGACATCCTGACTAAGGCTTTGCCTGAAACCAGGTTTATGGAGTTATCAGTAGAGTTAGGACTCCTTGACCCAGGCTTAGGTGATTCAGTCTGAATCTCTGATAAGAAAGCACAAGGTCAGGGGGAATAACTCATATGGACTCAGGATGAAGGAATCCCAGAGAGAATGTGAATGGTTGTAGGAGGAACATTCAGTATAAAATGGATGATCAGTATAGACTGACTAAGATTCAGGACACAGAACTCAGGACTTATCACCCTGATAGTGCAATAAGTGGTATCAGTCAGAATACAAATCTGACTGACTGGTATGTTTTCTGATTTTTATCTAGTCATCTGATCTTGCGTGCATTTTCCTTATACTGTTTGTTGTATTGTCAAATCAATTTAATTTGTCAAATGATCCGAACCATTCGTTTTAATATTCGGTTATTATTTAATATAATTTATTTGAATTAAATACGGACATGCTCTAATGTGCATTTAATGCACTGTGGGCGGGAACAGTTTTTGATAAAATTTGACCAATTACTTTTGAAAAACTGAAGAGTCAAATACTTTTCACTGCTCAATCTTGACCATTGAATCTCATAGGTCATTATTTTCTAAGCCACCCGATTAAAACCGAATTTTTGAATAAATAGGGGAAGATTGTGTTGTTAAAATCTTTATGCACCTAAATATTTCCCTTACATATTTTCTCTAAAACTCGATTCTCTTCATTTCTTCATATTATTTCAATGGCGTCTCCTTTTGCAGATTCCTTCTTTGGAAATCTTTTCCATCTAAGGAATGAGATACATTATGAACCCTATGGGGATTTTTCTTTTAATCACCCCGACATTTTGCCTGTACAAGAAATTTTCAATAATGCAGGTCTTCTGCAGTTCATTACTGCAAGACCACAGAGACTCCACCCGAGACTTGTTGCTGCTTTCTACTTAAAGATGGCGCAGAACAAGGAGTCCCAGGAGTAGGAAACTTGCATACCCCTGACCACCTGTACAAAGGGGAAGGATGGAGAGGAGGAGATGACCAGGAGATGGGTCACTCTCAACATCCAGAGGAAGATTAAGGAGGTTTTTAATCTTCCCAGTACAGGACGAAGCCCAGTAGATTATGGGTTTGGGAATGAGAAGGACTTTCTCCAGTCCTTATGTGATGGGGATGTCGTCCTGAAGTCGGGCCTGAATAAATCTGTCCTGAGGATTGAAAACCGCCACTTCTTCGACCTGACAAGTCAGGGAGTGATGGGGATTGCCGGAGGATTGGAGCAGATCTCCAGACCAAAGCTTTATACGATGATGGCAATCTCGGACGCCTCTCTGCACAACTTTAACTGGGAGGATTACTTCCTCCAAATGCTGGTGGCTAAGACCAGCAAAATCAGGTACTCGCCAAAGGGGCAGGCAACTTTCGAGGCCAAGATGCACTTTGGCACCAAGATTTCTATGCTCTTGGAGACCCTGGATCTCGGTGATGTGGATCAGGCCCAATCACTCGAGATTCCAGCGAAAATCAATCTATTCAGAGCTTACTCCGATGATGCTGGTACCAGGAGAAGGCCTCGGACTCAGAAGAAGAAGGCCCAGGCGAGCATGACTGAAAGAGTCAAGGCTCAGGCAGGCAAGTCTTTTGAGTCTGATACAGCAAAGCCAGCGGAGGATAAATCTAAGCCCTCAAGACCCAAGCAACAAAAGCTGAAATTTCTCTACTCAGGGTCAGCAGAGTGAGAGAAGAAACTCGTGGAAGAGCGAGAGAAGAAACTCGTGGAAGAGCGAGAGAAAAAGCTTGTGGAAGAGAGAGCTGCTGAAGAAGCTGTTCAACATGCAACTCCGGAGAGGGAACCAGCTCAGGCGCAGGCCATTCTTGAAATTGCTCCCATTTCATCTGTTCCGGATGTTGTATCCCCTGATCCCAATCAACTGATCCTTAACATCGCTGAAACTTATCAGAATTTGGATTAGGTGGAGCCTGCTCAGGAAGGAGGAGTTGAGCAGGAGGCTGCTGAACCAGTTCAGGCTGAAACACCATGGCCGTTCCCTGCGCCCGATGTAAATATTCTTTCTGACTTTGAGATAGTAGCAAGGGGAGCGGCAGCTGAAATGGTGGAAAGGAGATTTCCAGATCTCACTGAAGCTCAGAAGGAGGCAGTTGCGCAACTCCACACTTTTGCCATGATCAGAAATGCTACATGGTCTGAGCTCAGTCAGCTAGGAGAGTCCAGAGGTTGGGACTGCATTGCAGATTTAGAAGCCGCCCTCTTTGATCATTTTGATGAAAACTCTCTACATCAATTGATTAAGATGGTGGATTTTATCAGAACAGTCCGCCGAACCTATCCTGAGCCTGAACCTCAGAATGCTGAAGAAGAGAAGGGAGAGGTGAAGGCAGCTGAGCAGGAGGTAGTAATGATTGCTGATGGTGATCAGCAAGGTGGCACTGAGGGAGTCAGTGCACCGGCCGATGAAGCAATCCTGGGACCCGGGATTGCGGAGGCTTCAGGAGAGGGTCCACCAGGCATGGTCCGAGTCAGAGGAAAATGGACTACACTCGAAGCAATATATCTTCAGAATTCCTCACGATCTCTTGGCAATCTGCACAGGAGAGTCATCCTCGTTGAGCGAAAAACTAGTAGGGTTGGTTCGAATTCTGAATTGCTGAACAAGAAACTGAACAACCTGGACCGTGACCTGAATGATATGGCCACTGATATGCATGCTGCAATAGATCTCCTTGGGGAAGCTCAGACTAAAATCAATGTAGACCTCACTGTTATTTCTGAGCAAACCAAGGATGCCATTCAGAACTGCAATCAGATGGTTTCAGATGTGCAGACTCAGCAGGAGACTAAGCTTGCCAATTTTCTGGATCAACAACTGTCTGAAAAAGTTGATCAACTGGTTGATGAGAAGTTGGTCAAGCTGAAAGCTGAACTGAAGGAGGAACTGCTGAGTGAGATGTCTGAACAGGAGAAGGATGCAATTGCCACTGCCCTGAACAATCGGATGATGAGCTTTGAAGGACGGCTGAAAGCTGAGCACAATTCAGCCGTCGACAAGCTAAGTGTTGGCCTGAGAGGGATGGCCAGGCAGATTGGGCAATTGCAGGGGAAGCAGACTGAGATGGATGGTCAGTTTACACTTTTGGCGGAGTCAATGGATGAAGTTATCAAACGGATAAATGACGATGATGCCAAAAAGGGGGAAGAAGGGAAGAAGCAGACTGCCAGTACTGGTAAAGCAAAGAAGAAAAACTTCCCCCCTGAACTGATAGCGGCGGAAAGGAAGAGGACAAGGTCCGTCGCTGCCATCGAAGCTGCTGAAGGTTCAGAGCCGAAAAGATTGAGGTCGTTTGAGGACCCCGCTCTGGAGCCTTTGTACAAGGAGATGGAGGAACATATGCAAACTGAGCTGACCACTCAGAAGAAAATGGTGATGACTGAACCTGAAAAGATAGAAAAAATGAAGGAGATCTCGCTCCTCAGTCAGATCCAGCGCCTAAAGGAGTCCAATGAGTATCTGACTTCGCAGGTTCAGAAGAAGAAATCTGTATCTTCTGGATCTCGGATGAAGACTCAGAGGAAGATTGTGGTCAGTTCAGATCAAAGTCATCCTCCACTGAAGTTTGTGGAAGACTTCATTCCGATAGAGATGTTGGAGGTATGGATTCCGATCCGGAATAGGTGGACCTACCTATTCTACGTGGTGGGGTTATGGGACGATCTGACTGAAGAAAAAGACGTCATACTCCATCACTGGATGGCACAGGAGCATCCTAATCTCTGGGCTGAAATCATCAGACATGCTGACACTGAAGGTGTAGAGATCGCTCCTCCGGAATTCATCAAGTACCATCCTCCACTCTTTAGGAACTCCAAGCAACTGGACCGGAAAGCAATTTCTGAAGAAGTCGTCAGAGTAGGATGAGCTGCCGGGGCCATTGCTGATCGGAACAGGATGAAGCAGGTCCTGAACCGGGTACTGGAAATGTACGAGATTCCACTGACTGCTTGGATTAAGGATGAAGACTAGATCAGGAGCTAGTTGTTCAGAAATTTTGTAATAGCTTCAGGATACTTGTATTTTCTTATCAATCAATGAAGTTATTTATTTTTCCTGAGTACAACTTCTTGTTGACTCCTGAATCTACTTTTCTGAATCCTTATCAAGAACTGTACTAACCCATTCCTTGTTTTCATCTTATAGACTAAGTACCTAGTTTGTCAGGTGGTACTGAGTTGTTCACACTGAGTAAGTCAGTTGATTGTATAGATGAATAGGAATTTGCTTAAGGGTTTTGGCATCATCAAAAAGGGGGAAATTGTTGGGACAATCTAAGTGTTTTGATTAGATCCCAAAACCCCTGATGAATTTGCCTAAGTATAGCTGTTCAGGATAAAATAATTCAGGATAGGTAGGTTAGAGATTCAGTACAGGAGGACCATGCTGAAGACTGAAGAATATTGGAGTCGACCCAATTTACTGAAGTCTGAAGTGTAAACCATCCTGAAGGAGTCAGTCAGTCTTGCTGAAGATTGTCTGTTCTGAAGCTGAAGATCGAAGCCTGCTGATTCATCCTGAAGTCAATACTGAAGTACCATTGGCTGATGTTTCTACTCAGTACACTAAGCATACTCAGGACAGAAGTTAGTCAGTGAAGAGTAAGTGTCACCTATCAGGCTGTGCTGAATGCACTTAAGACCTGACTTAGGCCTTGGTTCCGTTCACCTGAATCCTGTAAGTCCGAAGCAAAAAGGTTACACATACTGGGCAGAATAACCTATCAGGCTGTGCTGAATGTACATAGGACCTGACTCAGGCCGTGGTTCAGATCACCTGAATCATGTAAGTCCAAAGCAAAAGGTTATTTATGCTACGGGACAAGAGACAAAAAGAATGTCAGTTAGACTCCATTAAGACACACATTCAGACTGAGTTATTAACAAGAGACTCAGAGCATTGAATGTACGAGGAAGGACAAATGTCTGAAGGTCAACTAGCCGTTATAGCGGAGAGCCAATGATCTTTCGACAAGCATGCACGGAGTCTGTGCAGCATTTAATGCGGCATTTAATGCGTCTCAAAAAGTTGCAGATGATGTGACAACTTGCCAGAATAAGCATGGCTGGTAGGTCAAATAGTATTTCTAGCCTGCAATCTACCTAAAACAGGAAAGATTTGATTTGATCTCCTCCAACGGATCTATTTTGAATCTTGCCTATAAATATGGAGAACCTTGCACCCATTCAAGGTTAACGGGAAATTTCCAAGAGAAAACTCTCAAGAATCCAAGAACTCAAAGCATATCATAAACAACACTCTGCAATTAAATTTCCCTAGTGTTGTAGTAGAATTCACTTTGTATTTGCTTAGATCGATAGCTCTATTATTTAGCACTGTTTTGTATTGCTAGAGCTATCTTAGTTGGAAACCAGAATACCAAACCACTCAAGGTGTGAGATTGGTTGGTTAGAAGGACTGGGACATGTAAAACGCCCAGGGGTCAGTTCCTAAGACAGGAAGTTGGCTACTCGTGTCCCTTGGCACGTAAAACCCAAGCACCTATCCTCAGGGTTTTGAGGATAGCTTCCTGTTAAATCAGGTCGTGGACGTAGGAGTTGGTTATCTCCGAACCACGTTAAATAGTCCCCTGTGTGCTGATTTACTGTTCTGTTCAGGATCATAACTGTCATCATAATAAACTGAACATCCTGCATCGCTTTTATATTCAGGACTGAATCAATCATCCTGAATCTTAACACTGTGCACTCAGCCTTAACCACCAGTTTACTAAGCAAACTCAGAGAAAATGTTTTCAGAAACTAAAAACGAGTAGAACCTAAGGGCTCACTTTCCGCACCCACTCTGACTCACTGAGATAGTAGTCCAACTGACTTGCTTCCAAGCGGTCAGTAGGTTTATTATCTCTACTTAGCTTCCGAGCACTTTGCTCACACTCAGCTTATCTGACTCGTTACTAAACTGTCCCTGCTGCCCCTGTGGACCTTCAGCATACTGAGTACTTCAGAAAATCCTGACTGAGTGTGTTAGAGCATTTTTCTGAGTCTTTCAGAAAAATCTGACATCAGTGTATTCCCCCCCATACACTGATTATACTCGTTTCGGGACCAACACAGTTCTTATGGAGCCGTCAGGACCGTTTCAGTACGAGTACGTAGACAACTTCATTCCACCTGAATTCAATGAGACCTGGATTCCAATCAAGAAGGAATTCGTGGAGAAGTATTATGTCTATGGAAACTGGCTGAAGTGTGAAGGCCATGATAAGAATGCAGTATTCATGTAGTAGATGACCTTGCACTATCCTGACCTTTGGTCTGAGATCATCAGATTTGCTGACAGAGCAGGGTATCAGATCAAAGCTCCAGAGAACATTGTCTATGTACCTCGCTTAGAATTAATCATTATCTCAACTGGACTGTCATCCAAGCTGAAATGCAGATGGTCGCTCAGAATTGCGGAGCAGTTAAGAATGTTGATTTATTCCATGCAGTGAAGCTGAGGGTCCTGGCAAAGTATGGACTCTCATTGGAGAGATGGGATGATGAAGATTGAAGATCAGTTTATCAGGATTAGTTATCAAGAATATTGCTTGTAATAGTTTCAGGATTCCATGTACTTCACTCATATATCAATGAAACTATTTTATATTCCTGAGACAACATCTCGTTGACTCCTGATTTACTTTTCTGCTCTTTATCAAGAACTGTACTAACCCTTTCCTGTTTCCATCTTATAGAACTAAGGACCTGAAATGTTTAAGGTTCCTGAACTGAATACTGAGGTTTCAGTAACTTGTTTAGATGGTAGGATTTTTCTAAGGGTTTTGGCATCATCAGAAAGGGGGAAATTGTTGGGACAATCTTAAGTGTTTTGGTTAGATCCCAAAACCCCTTGATGAATTTGCATAAGTATAGTTCATCAGGATGTTAGTTTCAGGATAGTCAGGTTAGAATAGAGTTTTCAATTTATAGGTATTCAGTTCAGGGGGAACGTGATGAGGATTGAAGACTGATGGTGACGTCCCAAAGGTCTGAAGTCTAAAGCATCTCCAACCCTGAAGGTCTTGATCGTTCTGAAAATGATTTACCTGAAGCAAAACCTGAAAAACCTGTAAAGAGTCCTGAAGCTGCGGAGAAGCCATCCTGAAGACATCCACTGATCCTAACTAAACTGAGTACACTAAGCATGCTCAGAGAGGTCCCTATCAGTGAAGGCACAATGTAACCTTGATCAGGCTGGATGTGTTACTGATGTTCATAATCATGAGTTGGGCCTAGTATCAGTTAACCGGATACTTGTAAGTCCTAAGACCCAAAGGTTACACGTGCAAATGGAAGTTTGAGAAACAAAAGGAAAGTCAGTGTCTCCAACATAAGACAAACATTTATTCTGAGTAAAGAATGAGAGACTCAGAGTCATAAATGTAAGAGGATCAGTAAAGTCAAAGCCGATAAACTAGCCATTGGACAAACGACCAGTAAGGAGGCGACACGTATGTACGTAGACTGAGCACATTTAATGCTTCTCAGAGGTGCAGGCGGCAGATCGGATTTTTGCCATACTAGGTATGAGTTTTGTCAGACAAGGACAACCAGTTCCTGCACCTACCTAAAATAGGAGGGTTTGAAACAGATCTCCTCCAACGGATCTATTTCAAACCCCCCTATAAATACAGAAGACCTTGCTCCCATTCAAGGAAAACTGGAAATTTCCAAGCGATCTATTCTCAAGATTCCAAGCACTCAAAGTTAATTTGAAGCAACACTCTGAAGTTTTAAATTTCCCTAGTGTTGTAGTAGGAATCTATTCTGTGTTTTGCTTAGAGTATTGATCCCATCCTTAGAACTGTTTTGCTTAGAGGGAACAATACACAAGAGTTGGAAACGTGAATACCAAACCCCTCAGTTTGTGAGTTGGTTGGTAGGAAGGACTAGGACTTGTAAAATGCCCAGGGGTCTGTTCCTAAGAGAGGAATTTGGCTACTCGTGTCCCTTAGCACGTAAAAATCAAGTACCTATCCTCAGTGGTAGAGGGTAGCTTCCTGTTAAATATGGTCGGGGACGTAGGAGTTGGTTATCTGCGAACCACGTTAAAAAGTCCCATGTGTGCTAATTTACATTCTTGCTCAGGAACATAATTGTCATTCATATTAAACTGAGCATCCTTGCATTGTTTTCAAACCATCAGGACTGATTCTTCATCCTGATCATTTAAACTGTGCACCAGCCTTAATCACGTTTTCCCTAAGCAAACTGATAAGTTTTCAGAAACCAAAATGAGTAGAAATTTAAGGGCTCACATTCCGCACTAAACTGAGCTTACTGAGATAGCTATCCAACTGACCTGCTTTCGAGATGTCAGTAGGTGGGTTATCTCTACTGAGCTTCTGAGAGCACAACTTTGACTTAGCTTTTTAGTTCATTGCTAATCTGTCCCTGCTGCCCCTGCGGACCATCAGTTTAATTGAACACCTCAGGATCTTCCTGACTAAGTCTGAAAGAGCATTTTCCTGAACTTTCGGGAAAATCTGACATAAGTATATTCCCCCCATACACTGATTATACTCATTTCGGGACCAACATCGATCCTCTAGGTGAAGTAACTCACCCAGTCAACTCTGGCAAAGTCACAAAGTGCTGCCATCAGCCCGAACTTAGGCATTGAGATTCGCTCCATTCCCTCAGTGGAATCCGTGTTGCGGGAGACAACAATCTCAAACAAAAGCTTGTACACTGGCTTCAACAGCTTCTTGTTCAGCATAACCTTGAAGGTTCAAGCTTCACCAAGAACTCATCCAGATATTCCTGTTATTAGCCCTTAGCATAGGCTGATGGCAGAGGCAACTCCTTCCCTTCCTCAGCAGGAGGTAACTCAAACACACGCCTCACAAGCTCTCTAAGGCAGATAGTCACTGGGACTGGTTTAATGGTAACCTTCACAGTCGCTGAAGTATGGCGAGCCTTCCTAACGTAAACCTTGGACGTCCACTCACCGTACTCTCACTTTAGTAACTTTGCATAGAAGGTTGCAACACATTGAGGACAAAGCATAGGGGGCTGCATCCTCATGAACTTCAGCAAGTTGGACTTGCGAATGTACCTCTTGATCTTCTAAACATACGATGTCTTTGATCTAAGGTCGACAATGTGTTTGAAACCCACCTTATCCTTCAAATGCTTCAAGTTATCAAAAAAAATGTGTCATAGATTACGCGTTTGAGATGGTGGATGATGAAGAACTGGCCATTAATGAATGCTTGAAAAGATTTTGAATGTAGAGAAATTAGAGGGGTTTGGGTATTTTTTATTACATGAAAAATACAAAGTGATGCACAAACTGCCTTATATACCCAAAGTTAAAATTCAGGAGCGGTTGAGATTAAAATGGCTTTTGGAATGCAACGATTGAGATTAAAAGAGAGTTTTCTTTATGTTGAAAGGATGCCATGATTTAAAAAAAATAACCGTTCCCGCCTACGTGCGAAAAGTACTTTATATTTAATGTGTGTCAGGGTATGTTTGAAATAAATATCAATCGACGCCATAAATAAAAATTAGAAATACATGAATGGCGGGGGATTAATTAAAAAGCTGTGATCACATGACATGCATTGACACAAGATGAAGACGAAAGGTCTAGAGATCATACTCGTTAGTTAAACATCATAGTTTGACTGATACCACTTATCCTGAAGACAGGATGACAAGTCCTGAGATCTGTGTCCTGATCTTAACCTCTACTAATCCTGAGTTGGAATTTTAATAGTCCTGAACTAAACTTATCCTGAAGTTTCTACTCCTAGGTCAAGCAGTCCCAACTCTACTAAAAACTCAATAAAACTAGACTCAGGCAAGGCTTTCGTCAGTATGTCAGCTCTCTGCTGTCCTTTATGGATCATCTCCATCCTGATATCCTTCTTCTCCACATTATCTTTTATAAAATGATGCCTAATATCCACATGCTTACACCTTGTGTGGAAGACTGAGTTCTAGGATATGGCTATAGCACTGTTGTTGTCACATTAAATTGGGACTTCATTAGCACTCACTTGGTAGTGTCTTAGTTGCTGTCTCAATCAAAGGATCTGAGCATAGCAACTACCAGTAGCCATATACTCAGCCTCAGTAGTGGATATTACAACATATGTTTGCTTCTTCGAAAACCAATAGAGCAGTTTGCTCCCTAGGAACTGACATGTTCTTGTAGTTGATTTCCTATCAATTCTACCGCCTCCATAATCTGATAGTTCTAGGTTGTCTTATGAGGGATACCAAAGCCCTAAGTTGACTGTACCTTTAAGGTATTTCTGAATCTTCTAAGCACTCTCAAGATGACTTTTCTTGGGATCTGACTGATATCTAGCACATACAGCAACTGCTCAGGCCTACTTGTAGTCAGGTACAACAACGATCCAATCAAAGCTCTGTATTCAGTTTGGTTTACTGAGATCCCCTCTTTGTCAGGATTCATCCTTTCATTTGTATTCATAGGAATCCTGGCAAACTTGCTTGACTGACAAGCGAATTTCTAAATCAAATCCTTAGTGTATTTGGCCTGATTGATAAAGATACCTGAATTTGATTGCCTAACTTGTATACCAAGGAATAAATTCCTCTCTCCCATCATCGACATCTCAAACATACCAGTCATCAGCTTAGAGAACTTCTCACAAATCTTATGATTAGGCGATCCAAAAATTATGTCATCCACATACATTTATACCAAGAGAATGTCACCACCTTCAGTGATCTTGAATAGAGTTCTACCCACTGTTCCTTTCACAAAGCCGTAGTCTATCAGGAATTAGGATAGTGTATCATACCAAGATCTAGGAGCTTGCTTCAGTCCATACAATGCTTTCTTCAAGTGGAATACCTTGTGTTGGGATACAATTTGAGTGTTTTGATTCAGATCCTAAAACCCCTGATGAATTTGCCTAAGTATAGTTGTCATGATTCTTTAGCTCCGGATTAGTTAGGTTAGAATAGATTTTCTACTCACAAGTATTTAGTTCAGGGGGAACGCACTGAAGACTGAAGATTGATGGAGACATCCCAAAGATCCCAAGTCAAAAGAGTGTTCAAGACTGAAGGCCAGAGTTCATCTTGAAGACGTCTGGCCTAAAGCTGATCTTGAAAAACCTAAAGATAGTCATGATGAAGTTGAAGACAATTCTGAAGAATCCCACTGATAATGTTCCTACTGAGTACACTATGCTTGCTCAGGACAGGACTTACTGAGTAGTCAGGCTGAGTATTCATCTACTAACACTCATAAGGTCCTGATGAAAAGCTAACTTAAGCAATGACAGTTAGGATTTATGTTAACACCTGAGGACAACCGCGATGCTGAGCATTTACCTAAGCAATGGGAGTTAGCACTTACTGACAATCGTGATGCTGAGCGCGGTTCGCACCTCAGGAAGAACTTGTCTTTGAGGAGATCTCTCTTCAGGAAGAACATAATGCTGAGTTGGAAGCTTGCCGCAATGCTGAACATACTTGTTGGTCCCTAAAGAAGACTTTGAGTCTTCTTGTTTTGAAAACAGCTGACTTTACAATCAGCTGAGTGCGCAGTGATTTTAGTGTGCGGAAACATTTTTAGTTAAATCCTTTTAATTAGTCCAGCAAGTAGGAGTAATTAAATAAAGCAGATAAAAATATAAGATTTATAATGGATCGGACCAACTAGTCCTACATCCACTCTCCTCAATCCAACTTGGAGTTGAGAGGCTCTCTTACTCACTTACTTACTCCCTTACAACTTTCGAGAGAAATCTCTCTTACAACTTGTTAGTGCAAACAACCTTGCAATTAACTGATCGACTTCCATAAATTCTTAAAAATGAATAATAAATGTGTGAACGTGTTTTTGTACAGAGGAAAATATTGTAGCCTATCTGCTAGTGTAATCGTGCATAGGATCGTTATGATTTTTCTCTCTTGTACTCATATTTATAGGTACCAAAAACTAGCCGTTAGAGTTGACTAGGATTTGAAATCCCTATAAATATATAATCAATCAATCTAAGTGATTGATTGATTCTTGATCTCCAGGTTGATACCTTTCCATCTTGGTTTTGATCTTCAATCTGATTTGACTTGATTGATTGCCCATGATTCTGGAAATCTTCTAGCCATTGCTGAGATCTTGTCCTCTTGACATGATTGACTTTCTGTAAATAAAACTTCTATGCAACAACTTCAGATGACCTCAGCTGCTGCTGGTGTTCCTCTACTGATTACATGCTCGTTTGATTTTGGCACCTCAGCTGGTCTGACATCAGCTGACCTGGACCTGAGCTGATCTAACCTCAGCTGACCTCACATCAGCTGACCTGTCCTCAACTGATGTCTAGCACCTCAGCTGTCTATCACCTCAGCTGACCATCTACAGCTAACCATCCTCGGCTGATCTAATCTGACACCAGCTGACTTCCCAAGGTCAGCTAGTTTTAATGTCATCAAAACATAAGGGATTTCCCAATAATACTTCTCGTCAGAATGATCACGAGGCTGAGCTGATAACTCGACATGAAATGCTACAACCATACACCACTGAAATTAAGTCCCTGAGAAAAAAAATGAGTACCTAAACTACCAGCTGGAGAAGTTATACCAATCAGCCCAAGTGGTTGAGAGGTTAACCATGATCTCTCAGCGGACTGACGGTGCTAAAGTTGGGTTGAGCTACAACTCGGAGAGCTCTGAGGACCGAAATGGAGGTGCTTCAGGAAGCAACTTCGAAATGATGATTGTCCCTGCCTAATCTGAGGACAAAGGCAAGAGTATTGCTCCTCAGGCTAGCGGCTCAGGGAAGGATGAAGAGTTCACTAAACCCGTCGGGCAACTGACTGAGGAACCTAGGTCAGAACTTGAGGAACATGTCTAGGAACCTCATTAGGACCCGAGGAAGATGGACGAGAGTAAACTCAAGGCTAAGCCTAGGAGGAATTAGGCCCGGAGGAACTCTACACCGAGCAAACCCAAGGCTCAGCCTAAGAATGCTCAGGACGGAGGGAATCCAAGAAGGAACTCAGCTCCGAGTACGTCTCAGGCTTAGCCTAAGAATACTCAGGGTCGAGGGAACTCAAGAAGAAACTTTGCCCCGACTAAACCTCAAGCCCAGTCGAGGAATACTCAGGACAGAGAAAATTCAGGCTAGAGGAAGCTTCAGGCAAAGCCAAAGGACACTCATATCCTGAAGCCTCTGACGGGGCGCAAGACCCATCAGGAGCGTCTCAATCCTATCAGGAGAAGGACAAACTGAGTGGTTCCTAAAGGGCAGCGGAATCCTGATTCCGATAAGGCTCAGACAAGACCTCATGTGCCTAGAGGTCAGGAACGAGCTGCTCCTTCCCAGGACACACCTAGGCCTATTGCAACCAGGCCAAAGAGGAACCAGAGGCCGGTCCTCAAGAAGAAATCCAGGGCCTCCGCACCTCTGGCTGACACCCATACACCTTCGACTTCCAAGGCACTAAGGAAGAAGAGAACGGTGTATGTAGATGTTTTATAAAGACAAATCTATACCTCTGATACCATCAGGCTAGTAAGATAGGTTTAGATTCTGAAGAGTATGGCTGACACCATAAGACCCAATACAAGATGGGTACCTGAAGCCTGATTCTTTTGAGGTCGCTACGGGCTGCAAGAAAAAGAAGTAGGATCCAAGAAAGAGAGCATGGTATCTGGACTCAGGATGCTCAAGGCATTTGACTGCCTTTTGTGATCTCCTTCAGGACTGCACTGTTCAGGAAGGCCCACAGGTTACCTTTGGTGATAACTCTAAGGGTTTCACCAGAGGGTTTTATACTCTTGTTATCAGCTCAGTTCGAGTGCTTAATGTGTCCTATGTTGAGGGTCTTTGGCATAACCTGTTATCCATTAGTCAGTTTTTTGACCGACGATGTAGTGTAGAGTTTACATCGAATATATGCCTTGTTAAAGATAAATCTACACTGCAGGTTCTAATCACAGGTGTAAGGAGAGGCAACATATATTTTGCTGACTTTAAGAGCATCTCTTTTGAAACCTCTTACTTGCTAAAAGTTCTACGGAACTCAGCTGGCTTTGGCATAAACACCTGAACCACTTGAACTTCAAGATTATTAACAAGATTTCTTGACTTTCTCTTCTAGAAGGTCTTCCCAATGAAGTTTTTAGCAAAGACCACGTGTGCGAAGCATGTCAGGAAGACAAGCAAACAAAAGCCTCATTAAAGGAGAAAGATGCCTTCTCAACGGACAGAGTGCTTCAGCTCCTACACATGGATCTCCTTGGTCAATCACTCCGGTGAAGCTTCCATAGTTACTCAGGAAACTGAATACTGAACAGGGTCAGAACATTGTCACGAATAGATCAGATCGGGGAACGGAGTTTATCAATTCTTATATAACTAATTTTTGCACGGATAATAACGTTGCTCATGAGACTTCTGTAGCTAGGACTTCGCAGCAGAACGGAGTAGCTAAAAGAAAGAATCAGACTCTGATGGAAGCTGCCAGAACTATGCTGGCTGAGTCAGGACTGCCCAAGAAGTACTGGGTTGAGGCGATCAACACTGCGTGTTACACTTAGAACCGCTCTATGCTGAACAAACAACATATTCAAGCACCTTATGAATTGTGGAACAAGAGGAAGCCTTGCATCTCTTATTTCCATATCTTTGGGTGTAAGTGTTTCATCCTGAACAATGGGAAAGAGTAGTTGAAGGCCTTTGATAACAAGTTTGACGAGGGGATATTCTTAGGATATTCCTCAGTTAGAAATGCCTTCAGAGCCTACAACTGTCGGACTCTTGTTGTGGAGGAAACACCTCATGTTGTGTTTGATGAGTCTGTATCAGTGCACACTGAGGGAGTCACCAAGATGGTGACACAACACAGCTTGAAGAAGAATCCTGAATCCAAGGTCAAGCTTGTGCATGCTTCGATGGGATGGGATGATGCTGACGACGTTCAGGATGACTCTCAGGCCAACCCTCAGGAAGTTGTAACCTCGGAGAATGTTGAGTCTCAGACGGAGGCACAGACTGAGGTAAGGATTGTCGGTGATGATGCTTCTGCATATGAGACAGTTACAAAAAAATAAAATGTAAACATCAACGACAAGCTTAACAAGAAATCGTTTCCCCGGCAACGACGCCAAAAACATGTTTGCCTAATTAGTGTATTGCAATCACGCAAGTGTACGTGGACATTGTTGTTGAGGCAAGTCAACCAATTAATAATATCGAACTCAGGGAAACGAGGTAATATTAAGCAAGTATTGATTGTTTACAAAGGTGAATAGCTAATGAAAACCAGAAAATGTCTTGGTTTCTATCTACTTTTGACAAGAAAAGAGGAAATTCTTACTATCACCTTGGTTAAGATGAGCAAGTCTTGGGGTTGTGTGTATTGGAGTACTTCAAGTATGGTTCATCTAACAACTTTCCAATCCTAGCATGCCTAAGATCACTTAATGTCTTAATCAAATATAGAGACTTTATCAAGTCCTTAGATCTCTCTACAATACCTAATACTCCAATTGAGAGGTTCTTAGCTCCTGAGCAATTCTCATTGACATAAAAGCATTAATACAAACACTTGGTATGCACAAATCTCAATTAAGAACTTCAATGAATTAACTCAATTCTCATGTGTTGCTAACTCAAATTGGCTCAAAACATCCAAGTGATTACACCAATAGTTTAATTAATCATCAAATTAGACAATTAATCCATCAAGATCACTCATTCATGCATAGGATCAGCAAGCTAATAGACTACACCATAGTATTCATACACCAATGCAACAAGAGAATTAGCCCATGGCTAATTGGCAAATCAAAACAACAATTTAGCTAAGAACATTCATGATTAACACTAATATGAAAGGAATTACAAAGACACTTACCAATTTTTGGAGAAATGTAAGAACAACCACAATACCTTCTATGGCTAACTTTCATTCCGGAACTCAAAATGCTACATGCTACCGTACAAATGCAGATAATTCAATGGGGGAATTTATTTCAAGAATGGATTAACGATCTAACGGCTGGATCAAAAGTAATCAAAGAGAGAAGACTGAATATAAAATATAAACCCAATTGGTAACTACCACTAATCTCCTAATTCTTAGACTCATTGCCTTTCATTAAACGCGTGAAAGGATGAAGTTACCCTCAACTTAGCCAAATTCCAGAACTGAGCTCGATCATCTTCACACTGGCACTCGATCATGGTTGATCGAGCCCTCCTCAAGGGTGGCTCGAGCGTGGGCTCCTACGGAGTGCAGGGAGAAATTGCTCGATCGTTACCTCACGAGCGCTCGACCATGAGCTAGTCAATACTCGTTCAACGGTTTGTTTTCTACGTCCATTTCTAACTTTTTGTGTTTCGATCCTATGGCTCGTCCAAGCTTTCTAAGGTCTTCCTCTTGATCATCTAAGCTTCCTCAAATGCTCGAATCACGTTGTTTCGCCTTCCTAATCGTGATTTCCTTGATTTTTCCCGATTTAACCTATAAAATCAACCTTCTTGCACAAAAAGGTGAATAACAAAATATATAGCATATTAGGGTCAATAATACAAACAAATTAATCGATATCATGCTAGAATATATCAAATATGATGCAATTATTACCCTAATCAGTGCTTATTTGTGTGTGAAATCCAGGGATTTTGAATTCATCCATCCAAATTGATCCTCATAATTTTTCACTGTATTAAACTTATTATTAGCCTAGAGTAATTAGTCTTTTCACGTGATTGAGAGTTAACCTAGAATAATTCTATTATTTAATTTTTTTTATTTTGCAATTTTATTTTCGTCTATGTTTACATACCTCAATCCTTGACCTACCTAATTGAATGTCCATTTATAGTTAGTTATATATTTTCTTGAGTGTCTTTTGTTTCCTTTCTTAGCTTCTCCCAACCCAAAACTACAATAACATGACGACACATAGCATTTGGGCCTTAACATACTCATAAATTTTGTGGTTCGATACAATATGGTCATATTCTTCATTTCTACTACGGAGATCCCATGCACTTTCGGGGAGTAATGATTAGGGTCATAATTGCATCATTTGGCATCCATTTCTATATGTTTTTGATGAGTTTATATTCATATTTTACCCTAAAATGATATACATTGTCCTATTGACGTCGTGTTGGCTAGAAAGTTGTGTTTATTGAAAAAACGAAGCAAAAAGGTGAAGGGACGAGCAAGTTTGATAAATTTCAGATTTATTAAACTAATAAAAATGGTACAAATGATATACCATGTGAAAGAGCTTGAAGAGAGGGTCGTAACGCAAAAAGAATTGAGTCAATCGGAGTTATAGAGCTCAAGATATGAAGAAAACAAGTTTACCCGAAAAAATTACACAGGGCGCGCGACATAAAACTTCCCGGCGCGTGATTTGACTTGGTCGAGCGCCTACTTTCTTACTCGAGCAAGAACTTGTCATGCGACTTCACACGCGACTTCATGGTCGAGCGGCCAACAGTTCAAAGTCGCGCGACAGTGCAGATTTCCGGATTTTTTTATCTAGCCATTAGATCTTTAATCCGTTCTTTGCATTGTAATCTCCATTGAATTTCCTACGTTTCTACGGTTCATTTTATGTTTTTGAGATTTGGATCAAGACTTAGCAATTTGGAGGTTTTTACCTTGTATTTCAATTCATCTACTCACTACAGGAAATCACACATTCCGTGATGAAATTTTGTGTGACGACACAAAATTCGTCACAATATGTTACCTAAAAGTGACAAATTTAATTTTCGTCACCAAAAAGTGAGAATTCGTGATGAATTTTCTTTTTGTCGCCACTGGTGTTTTTTCGTCACTAATTCGAAATTTTCATGACAAAAACAAGAAATTTGTCATAATAAACTTTGGTGATGATATTCATAATATTTAGTGACGATATTCAACGTCATGAAAAATAGTATTTTTGTGACAACTATACGTTTTGTCATTAATTATTCAAAAGAATTGGTGACGCACTTAATTCGTTACACTATTATTTGGTGACGATTATCATTGTAATTAGTGACGATCATAGTCGTCATATAATATATAATATTAATGACAATTTTATGTTTCGTCGGTAATTGTTCATAGTAATTAGTGACATATTATTTCGTCACCAATATTGATATATATTGACGATTAATAATCTTTTTTTAATGACGCACTTATAACGTCACAATATTATTCGGTGAAGATCTCAATTTTAATTGGTGACGATCAATATTGGTCATATAATATAAAATTTTAATGACAATTTTATGTTTCGTCGCTAATTGTTCATAGTAATTAGTGACATATTCTTTCGTCACCAATATTTATATATAGTGACGATTATTAATCTTTTTTTAATGACGCACTTATTTCGTCACAATATTATTCGGTAACGATCTTCATTTTAATTAGTGACGACCAATATTGGTCATATAATATTCAATTTGCATGACGGTTTTATGTTTCGTCATTAATTGTTCATAGTAAATAGTGACATAGTATGTTGTCACCAATATTTATATATGGTGACGATTAATAAAATTTTCCATATAAAATATAGATTTTACTGAATAAAATTGTGAATATAAAATTTATTAAAAAAATTTATTTATTAAGGTTCGATCACAAAACCTTTCAATTAAACTTGACAAATAGACAAATAACGACCAAATAGCTAGATAATTTTTATTCTACTTTGATGTTTATTATTTATTATCTTTTTGCCAAATAATCTAGATAATTTTTTTTTTAATTTGATGTTTATTGTTTATTATCTCTTTGCAAAATAAGCTAGAAATTTTTTATTTTAATTTGATGTTTATTATTTATTATCTTTTTGCCATTAATTAGTTTTTCCGTATAAAATATAAATTATATTAAAAAAATTGAAAAATATAAATTTTAATCCATAAAGTTTCGAACATGGGACCCTTTTACCTAAAGAGGATAACTACACCACTGGACCAAACACTACATTTGTCTTAGGTATTTTAATAAAACTATTTGAATCAAGTTTGCATAATAAAAAATGAATACATCAATGGCACTTGAACCTATGACCTTTCCAAGGTATAACTTGCCTTTCACCAACTAAGCTACACATAGCTTGTTTATTGAACACGAAAAAATATGATAAAATAGAATCCCTAATTACTCCCAATTAAATTCTTGGAAAGTTGATAACTAAAAATTTGGGATAACAGAGGCTCGAACTCTCGACCTCAAGATCACTCAGAACTATAAGACCTACGCGCTAGCCAACTGCGCCACCCCCACACATGTAAATTTTTTATATATTGTAACAAAAAAATGGATTCTTAATATTGTTTAAAAAAAATATGTTAAAAAAAATCCCCAATACTCGCCCTAGCTCCCCAATTTCGGCATGAATCAAAGAGAAGTTGCGTGAATTGTGAATTTTGGCGCATTCAGCAACCAGAAACCGCGACGAAATTTGGTGAACTCCGACCAGAAATTCAGCAACCAGACACTGCGATGACAATTTGACGAAATATGGCGAACTCCGACCAGAAACTGCGATGAAATTCTGTACCTTAATTTCTTCCAACTGGTTCTTCTGTCAATTGGTTCTTGATGTTTGAATTCGTGATTTTCTTCCAAAAATTGAGCAAATAACAATAAGTACACTCTCTTCATACAAATCTGTTCTTTTTTTCCTTTGTAAAAAACTGTCAATACAACTATGAAGCTTATGTGATTTATTGGAAGAAACTCTCCAATTTTGTTTGTCAATTTGTTTACTTTGTGTAAGATTATAGATGCAGTCTCCTTCAATTTTATTTTGTTCAATAATTTTGTTGGTCTTTATACACAATTTTTTAGCTTAAATTCTTGAAATTTCAAAGTTATAAATGGTTATAACTTATACCTTTAGATTACTGTTGCTGAATAAGGTTGGATTCATATGATGTGGACTGAGATTACTGGGTCCAACAAGCATAACATCTAAAGCAAAACAATTGAAAAGAATTGTTCCCTGAGGTTTTTAACTTTGGATTGCTGTTATCAACTAAAAGCTTTGTTGGGAGAAATCCTAGCAGTCCCTGCCTTGGAGGCGAGCTGCGCTCAAGTCCACTCGTTCGCTCGATTAAAATGCATAGTTGCGTGCCGCCCGTGGCGCTGAAGCTAGATATTGGGTTTAAAGGAATTGATTGTACTACTCATACCAACAAGGTGCATCTTCTTTTCTGGTGCCCATTGTGAAAGAACTCTAAAGTTAAGCGCGCTTGGCTTGGAGCAATTTCATGATGGGTGACCCCGTGGGAAGTTCTCAGGGTGTGTGCGAGTGAGGACGTAAGCACGCTAGAAAAGACCCGTGTTGGTTTGCGAGGATAGTACATCAGTTCAACTCAGCGCTACCGATCCTACAAGCTTCATTATTTATGCTAATGATTTTTAGTGTTTTTCTCTGTATTGGTGTTATAGTTGAATAGTGATTTAGAGTTCTTTTTAGTCAATAAACTTCTTCTTTTGCATAATAAAGCTTGTTTTGAATTCGCCTGTGCTGAGCATTGATATTTTCATTAAAATTGTCTAACTTTAACATGTTCAATTTTTTCTTTTTTCCTTTTTGATGTTCTTTTTGTTTGTTTTCTGTAAGGACTTAGGATTACTTGAATGCAATTGAGGATTAGTTGATGATATGATTTCTGAATTCTAGAGTTTCAACCTAATTCTCAGAATTAATTCTTGTAAAAAGTTCATATGAAGCAAGACATTTCAATATTTATATATTACATACGGTCTTAGATGTTCTATTTTGACTTTTTACAGTATATGATTTTCAAGTGAAATACATTCAGGTGTTTACAATCAACCTAGTTGGGTTTTCTGGTGTCATGCGTCTTACACAATCATTATTGAGGGATAATAAGGGTAGCGTTGTGGACTTATGACCCAGTGAATTAACATAGACAGGCTGTCAAATTTAACATAGACAGGTTGATGAACCAGGTCTGCTTGACCAGAGCGTGATTATTAGCATTTGTAGCTCGGGTTCTTAATGTCATTGGTGCAGCAGAGGATCGTTCTCGACCAGCCTCGACTGGTTGGGATGGTTGAGCAGCTGTCTGACAAACTAACTAAAGCTTTTGGACCTTTGCTTTTTTGCAGTAATATGAAATCAAATGACCCCAGAATGGACAGTTTCCTTTTTCTTTAGGCTTTACTTCCTTTTGCAGTTATATGGTATCAAGTAACCCCAGAAGAAATTTGCTTTAAGGGCACTTGAATAACCCATCATAGTAATCATACATAAGTGAAAATTAGTTCTTAGATCTGATTTAATTCAATGATATCATTATACTCCATGTAAGGGACAGCCCCAGAGAGATTGTTTCTTTAATCTCCATTATTTTTTACACTCAGCTGTTTGTTTTCCAAATTGTGGTTTGTTTACAGCTCATTGCTTTGGAAATATGAATATTTCTATTTTTGTGGGTCTTGGTGGCTTTACACCTTCATTTTTTCACTTTGATTTGTACAATTGGTGCAGTGTAAAATGGACAAGAGTTGGGTGAGTGATATCAAGTGGTCTAACAGTTATGTCAATGGAGTAAAGAATTTTATGCAATTTGTTAGAACTCATATGTGTCCGATGTGTGAGGTTCGATGCCCTTGTAAAAAATGTTTGAACTTAACATTTAAAGATCAAAAAGTTGTTATGTGTCATATATTGGAGAATGGGATAAATGTAGCGTACATTACGTGGTTTTATCATGTTGAGCCTAGATCAAGTGACGTGGGTACAAGAACTGATAGTGATCCGATAGACGAAGACAACAATGAAGAAGATGATGGATTTAGCGAAATGTTGTTCGACCTCGGTCAGCAATACACTGAAGCAAATAATGATAATATACCAACTGGGGATAACGATACTAGTGGTCTCCCTACATATCTTGAGGCACTCATGAAAGATATTCAAGCCGAATTATATCCTGGTTGTAAGAAGATTTCGAAGACATCATTTATCATCCAATTGCTCCATATAAAAGTGTACAACAAGTTGAGTAATAAAGTTGTAGATATGATGTTGGGTCTGATGAAGTCAGCTTTTCCTGATGGTGAGACACTTCCACGCACTTGCTATGAAGCTAAACAGTATTTACGTGATATGGGATTAGGTTATGAATTTATCCATGCGTGTAAGTATGATTGTGTCTTATTTTGGAGTGAAAAAAAGAATTTAGAGGCTTACCCTACTTGTGGGACTTCTCATTGGAAAATCAACAATGGTACGGGGAAAAAGATATCACAAAAAATCTTGAGGTATTTTCCAGTGAAACCTAAACTGCAACGCCTTTTCATGTCTTCAAAAACCTCTACAAAAATGGTTTGGCACAAAGAAAAATGCATCGATGATGATTATATGAAATATCCAGCCGATTCTATAGCGTGGAAAGATTTTGATAGAGAGTTTCCTTGGTTTGCTAATGATCCAAGAAATGTTAGAATGGCCCTAGCTACTGATGGCTTTAATCCATTTGGAAACATGAGCACCACTTACAGCATGTCTCCGGTTATTCTAACGCCGTTGAATCTCCCTCCTTCGGATTATATGAAACAATCATTCCTTATGTTGTCTTTGCTTATACCAGGGAGAAAGTCACCAGGGAAGGACATTGATGTCTACTTACAACCATTAGTTAAAGAATTTACTGAATTGTGTGTTGAAGGTTCCGAAACATTTGATGTCTCTTGTAAATAGAATTTTCAGATGCATTCTGCTGTCCTGTGGACTATAAATGACTTCCTAGCATATGGTGACCTATCCGGATGGGTTACTAAAGGATACATGGCTTGTCTGGTTTGCAATGATCAAACTTGCTCTCAGAGACTACGAAACAAGCTGTGTTACATGGGGCACCGTCGAAATTTATCAAAAGATCATCCTTGGAGGAGAAGTAGAAAGTTCAATGATAAAAAAGAAGACGGAGAACCACCTAGAGAATTGAGTGGGGATGAAGTGTTGTTAAAATTCAATAGACTTCCAGAGCTAACACCTGGAAAATATTGTAACAAGAAGAGAAAGAGGATGGCAGAGGAGTTGAATTGGTCGAGACGTAGTATTTTTTTTATATACCTTATTAGAACAAATTGAAGCTAAGGCATAACTTGGACGTAATGAATATAGAAAAGAACATTCACGAGTCTGTATTAGGGACCTTGATGAATATAGAGGGGAAAACAAAAGATACAGTAAAAGCAAGACTAGATTTAGAAGATATGAAAATACGCAAGGAGTTGCATATGACTAAGAAAAGTAACGGGAAGTATGTTATGCCAGATGCTAATTATGTATCAAGACTTTATTTATTTAAAGTGGCCATATATAGATATTCAAGTTAAATTATAGTTACAATTAAGTATAGCGAGACTTCATTTATTTAATATGGTCTATAAACACTATTATCGAAATATTTAATAATCAATATTTTTTGAAATTCATCCTTTTACATAAAAGAATAATTTACAACTGAAACAACAAATTATAATAGTTATTTTAAATTCGCTTATAAAATAAATGTAGCATGTATAAGTAATGAAAATTTACCCATTAATCAAACAAATAATAAACATGATACATAATAAAATTTAACCTAAAAATATAAACTGAAATTAAAAAAATAATAACCTTAAAAATGTTAATAAAAAAATATATACTAAAATATAAATGAAAAATAGACAATGCAGAGGTTGGGGTTCAAACTCAAGACCTAATAAAGGAAACTCATACACTACACCACTGGGACAAACCTCATTTTATGTGTATGGTTAACATCTATTAGCATTTATGAATTGGTTCTAAAATTAAGAAATATAACATAAATATACAAATTTCTCAATTCATCCCCAAATCAGTTTCATTTGATAATCGACCTCGCGATTTACACTCAGCGTCCACAAATCCTCGCGATTTCCACTCCTTCTATCCCAATTCATCCCAAATCGTTCAATTCCAACTATCCTGCATCTCTAAATCTGATGTTCAGTCATCCTAGCAGTGGGACTTCATCCCAGACCGTTATCAGCCACAGCAAAATGAAGACTACGACCAGTAGCCATGGTGATGATTATCATAAGGGATTCTGGTTCGAAAGACTAGCACTGAGCACTTTCAATCACCCACTGCTGCCCAATCGATTTATGCACTGGCCGTGAGCCAATTCATTGAGGGAATTTCTTCCGTGAAGTTATTCTCCAATGATATAAGAAAGGTAATTAATTCGTATATCAAGAATTAGGTGTTCATTCATTGAATAGGATAGAATTAGCTTATTATGATCTTGATAAATTAAGCTGAATTTGATTATTTTGGCTGACAAAATTAGGGTTAAATTCTTATGAATAATTTTGAGAATTTTTTATTTTGGAAACTTTCGAAATGTGGTTGAGAAAATTAGGGTTAAATTATAAGTCCGCCCATTATTTATCAAGTCAGAATTAGTTTTGTAGCCAAAATGGGCAGCTAGCGGGTATATAAATTTTAAATTAGATTATAAGAACGTGAATTAGGGAGATTTCCTTCTTATTCAGAGATATTAACGTACCCACGTTTTTTATATACTCGATCAACTCTCAAACCCTTCATTTTAATATCATCGCTCAACAGCCCTTCTCTGTAACTGCTTCCTCTCTCATCTCATCAAACAGGTCTCTGGTAACTTTAACTCTTCAATTTAGCTTTTGCTTGCTCTGCTAATATAGTTAAATTGTACTTGTTTCTAAGCTTTAACTGTTAAATCAGAATTGGAATCTCATTGGACAATTCAATTCTGCAAATTTGTATGATATGAGTAATATTTTTTGAAATATATATTGATTTACTGCAGTAAAGTATAAATTTCTTGGTTGTTATATTGTATTGTATGTTGATCGGTTCGCTTAATGTATACAAATCAACAGATTGTCCACTTGTCGAGGTTATTTCTTTTTCAATTTCAACTGTGGAATTATAAGAAAGGACTATGCTTTATCTCTTGTATTATTGTTCTGTAGTGTAACTTCTTAATTATTTTCATAAGATCATCATGTGTTGTTTTGGGGTTATAAGAGCTTTCTGATATCAGTTGCTGCACATTATATTAAAAGACATCGGTTGGCTAAAATTTAGATGAGCTTCACCACTGGAATTTGTAGATTAATATATATAATTGGTGTTTTAGGTTGATTCTATGAGTTTTTCACTATCATTTCTTCTGTACTTTGTGAAAGACTCAACTATTCTTTGCATTTAAAGCTGGGAAAGATTAACTTTTTACTAATATGTTTCCTTTAGTTGGTTTACAAATTAATCAATCACATTTCTTCTTTCTAGTTAACAATTCTTCATTTTTCAGGTTTGTAATATGGCTCCCGGAGGTCCTTCGAACTTGAAACAGAAGCGTAGCTTCATTTCCTGACAATCTCTTTTCAAAGGACTTTTAAATAATGATAGAGTTACAGCAGGTCAAGATGAAACACCTAAAAAATAGCGTCCAAACACTTTGTCAAGCAAACACAACCCTAGCTGTCCAAAAAATCCTCTTACACGTTTGGAAACAATTTCTCAAACTTAGAATCTGAGGCTTCAGAACCCGTGCATGAAACTTCTCAAATTCCATCTATGGAGACCGTCCCGCATGCATCAAATGAAGCTGCGACTGCTGAAACAGGTAAAGTTATTATTTTTAGGTGTATTTACGTGTTCTTCAAAATCTTTAAAATAATAGTAATGTATTAGATAATGTTTATTATAAAATTATTTGTTTAGTCATGTGTAGCTACTATTTCAAAGAAAAGGACTCGGGGTGAAACAACTGGAAAGGGATTCCTAAAGTAATTTGATACTTTCGAGAAGTTAAAGATTAAGGTGGATCCATCAGTTGGGAGACCAATAAATGGGGCCCAATCGGTGAAATTGGCAACTAACACAGGAATAGTAACTCGACAAGTTCTCCGTGTACCGATACGATGGAAAGAGGTAGATGAGAACAATGGATTGAAGCCAAGGTTTGAACATTTGCAGGTATGGCTTGAAAATATTTATGTATTTAATATATTGCTTTTACCTTTTTTTATTCTAATTTGCATGTGATATGTGAGTTGTAGATGCATATGGATTTGAATATTGATGAGGCTAGAGTGAAACGGAGCCTGGTCGATAGGGTGAAAGAAAGTACTAGGCAACAACGTTATAAGTTGCATAAGCACTTTCTTAAATATCCAGATCTACAAGAGGCTAAGGATCACAAACCAAAAGCCTGTCCCGACAAAGATAACTGGGAAAAACTCTGTGATTATTTTGCCTCACCTGAATTCAAGGTAACGTTAGCTTTGCTAATTTTAATGCACATAATTTTACGGTTTTAATGGCTAACACTTTTCAATGCAAAATTTCTGATTTGTTTTGTTACAATTATATTGCTCTTGCAGCGTTTAAGTGAGATAAATACAAGCAACAGGGAAAAAATGTTATGCAAGCATACTGCTCGAAGAAAGCCTTTTTCAGTCCGATTGTATGAACTTGTGAGTATATGTTTTCAGTTTTTGCATTCCTTGCACTAGTTGCATCTACACACCACTCACATAAAATAAGATTAACTTTGAAATCTTGGAACTATTGCATTTTGACAGCAGCTTATTTGATCGGTAGGACGCCTTCTCAAGTTTTAAACAACAAAACTCCTTATGAAATGCTTTATAACAAGGAGCCTGATTATTCTTATTTGAGGTCATTTGGTTGTTTGTGTTATGTACATTGACTGCTAATAGATATAAATTGATCCTAGAGCTACAAAATGTGTTTTCTTGGGATATCCCCAATTCATATGCTCTATTTTGTAATAGACATAAATTGATCCCTAAAACACATAATTGATCCTAGGAGCCTGGTTATTCTTATTTGAGGTAATTTTGATTTTCATAGAGTATTCACAACCCCTATTTCCTAGATAATTGAACATAAGACCTAATAATATGTCAATAATTAAATCAGATAAATATTAAATGAAGGTAATTATGAGTTATGTGAATTTTATATTTCAATATTGGGTATGATGAAGTAGCTGATTTTTTTTATAATTTTTTGTAGACTCTTGAACTTAAACAACTGTGCGATCGAATTTACTTGTATGAGCAAACCCACAGTACAGAGAAAAATGGGTGGAAATCCGACAAGGGAAAAGAAAATTGGGTAAGTCTTGTAGACATTTATGATATTTGATTATGTTATTATTGATGTTAATTTACTTCTTTTTCAATTCAATTGTGCATTTTATTTACTTTATTTATGCTTAAATATCAGGAAATGATGAAATGTAAGCGAGAGGAATATTTGGTGCTCGGAATAGACAAGACTGAAGCTGACATAGCTTAGGTGGTGTTGGGCCATGGGGCTGGATATACCAAAGGTTATGGTTATGGTTCAAAGCCTCCAAGTAAACGCAGTTCATTGTACAATTCTTCTGCCGAATATGAAGATGAACTAAGAGAAACAATAGAAGAGTTACAACAGTTTAGAGCTCAAGTGGAAGAACTGCAAACTCAAGTAACTAACTTGAAAGAAGACCTGGCTACACAAAATGATAACCTGACTGCAAAACTCTCTGAACAAAATGACATTCTCTCTGCAAAACTCTCTGAGCAAACTGCAACTATGAACAAACTAATGGCTTTTATGAGGGAGAAAGGGATTGACATATAATTAAGGTTAGCTTTTTTTTTTTATGAGTCTTTGGTAGCTGATGTTTTTCTTTAGCCTTTACTTTAATATTTTCATTTTTCTTTTAGTACTACTGCTCATATGTGTAGCTTTAAAGTAGGTTGTGTTAGAAGAGGGCATATATGATGAGTTCTTTGTGTTCAACATGTATAATAGATAAGGGAATGTGGTTCTGTTGCTTCTCACTCTCGAGATTAGGTCTTGTAGATGCTATTTTGAAGTGAAATTAAGTTTTGTAGATTCTGATTTTTTGGAGCATTGCAATTGTTGATTTGATTCAAATATAAATGTGGATATGTGTCTGATACAATTTATATTTTTAGCCAATATTTATGTGTATTGCGTGTATGTAGATAGTGGTAGTACTGTACTTTGTATATTTCACTACCAAATTATGCTAGTTATGGTGTGTTAAGTAAAGATTGCTTCATTTTAGTTCGTGGATGTAATGATTAACAGAAGTTAGTTTACTCATTCCTTATAAATTGCATTCGAATGTTTCAAAATTTGGGTCTGGTGCTAGGATTAATTATATTGTTTTGCCGAATGGTGAATCCTCTGGTTCGAATTTTATTTCCATTTCGAATAACGTGCTCATTCCTTATGTGATTTCTAGGGATTTACCTGAATCTGGTTTTCAACTTTCGTAGTTGGAGCCTAATTCTGGTTTGCAGAATGCTGCATATATTGAAAACTTGAATTCTGGTGCATTGAGTATGAAACCAGCTAATGGTTCTTCTAATCTGAATTTGGGGATGATTTCTGATCCCAACCATGTTGCTGTTTTGAAACCTAATGCCTTAGATTTTAATGCTAAATCATTTACTCAATCTTAGATTTTGATTATATGAAGGAATTACTGAGAGACCCGAGATTTAGTATAGCTGAAATTATTTCATGCTTGTGTGTAAAGCTATGGCATTCTGTGTTAACTTGAGTTAAATTTGGGACTGGTGTTTTGATTTTTGTGAACAGTTATGTATTTTTGTTTATTTTTCCTTTTATATTCTGGATTCATCAACTGCTTGGGATTCTTGTTTAACTGCTCCAGTCAATTATGGTGATTGTGATACATTCATTATCTAATATTCTTTTAACAGTCTTAGATCTTGTGTGTCGGTGAAGCTCCATATTTAGCATATGCCTTGAGGGCTTTTCTGATAGTGATTCTTCCACGGTGAAGTGAAAATATAGTGTTCTGTTTGCTGTTTCTTACTGTTGGGGATACCGTTTATCGTGTAGGTTACAAGCTACAAGCATGATTTCCACCTTCAATGCATTCTTGAATGGTAAGTGTATTTGTGCATTTAGAGTTTAGGATTATCGTTTTCTTGATACTTTATGGAGTTAAGCTTTCTTATAAATTCATCTGATATGATATTTTTAATAGGTGATATCTACAGAGGAGAAGATTTCATCATCGTCGTTTGAAGTGCAAAAAGGAATAATGACATGGAAATTAGTTTTGGAGACATATAAGACTTTGATTTTTTTAGTTTATTGTTTCATGTAATATTGATAACAAAGATTGTTGATTGCTTTCTAATTGCTTGAACGAGTTTTTTTATTAATGCAAATTAATTTTTTTTATCTTTAATTAATTTAGATTTTGTTTGTAATATTTATTATTTAGTATTATTATTGATTTAATATATATATAAATTCAAATAAATTGATAATAAAATGAATTATTCCACGATGAAATAAATACGTCACAATACGTATCATTTTTATGATGAAATAATAGTCACGATATGTTGACTAATCATGACGAAATATGTTGTTACTATATCAATTTCTGTAGTGACGATTATCATCATCGTCACTGAATAGTATTTTTTTATGACAGAAAATATTTTGTCACCATTTTTACATCTTTTAATGACGACTTATATTTTGTCACTAAAGTCCAATTTTTTTGACAAAATTTAGTTGTCATTATATCTATATATATATAACCACGATCATTATTTTCGTCATTTTTTTGCAATTCTTTCATGACGAATAATGTCAAATATGACGAACAATATATTGTCACCAAATATGAACTTTTAGTGATGATTATTATTTTCGTCACTAAATAATACTCCCTCCGTCCCGTAGGAATCTGCACCCTACGGGACAGCACATTTTTTAAGAAAAAATGTTTTATATATAAAGTAGTGGCATATGGGTAAATATGTGTAAAGGTTTGTGAGTGTGCACGTAAATCAATGTTTCCTTTTTTGGTAGTGTGAAAATTTGTGTGGGACGTCCCAATAAGGAAAGTGTGCAAATTCCCGTGGGACAGAGGGAGTATATTATAGTGACAAAAATAATTTGTCACAATTTTCACAGCATTTTGCGACAATAAAAATTTTGTCAATAAAGCATACTAATCAGTGACAAATTTCATCGTCATTTTATATGTACACATATACCGACGATCAACATTTCGTCACCGAATAACAACTCTTTCTTGACGAATATAGAAAATATGATGAAATAATCAAGCTAATCGTGACAAAATTAACCTTATTAAAATAACTTGTTTTGTAGCAATTATTTATATCGTCATGTAAAATAGAACTTTAGTGACGAAACATCATATTAAGTGACAAATTTTTTATGACTAAATTGACAATTTATGCGTCACAATAGATGAAAACATATAGTGACGATGACCTATTTCGTCACCAATTGATGCCCTTTTCATGACGAATTAATGTAACGTCACATTTTTCATAATACCACGCACATTAAATGACGATCTATGCCACGAAAAAATTCATCACAAAATATCAATTGTGACAAAAAATGATTTTTCAGTGACAAATTTTTTCGTCGCGATTTCTTGAATTTCCTGTAGTGAATATTGGTAAGTTTTCATTCAATTCTCTTGTTTTAGCTCTTAATAATGATGTTTAGATTCTTAATAGTTGATTTTTATTCCCAATTAGCCATGGGCTAATATCTTGTTGCATGATTGTATGAATACTATGGTGTAATTTAGTTTCTTGTTGATCTTATGCATGAATTAGTGATCTTGATGGATTAGTTCTCTTATTTGATGATTTGTATGAATGCTTAGTATGTTCAATTGGATAGTTTAAGCCTATATGAGTTTGCAACAAATGAGAATTGAGCTTATTCATAGAATCTCTTAGTTGAATGTTGTGCACACAAAGTGTTTGATTAATTGCTTTTATGGCCAATGAGAATTGCATAAAATCATAGACCTCTCAAATAGATTATTGGGTGTTGTTAGAGAGATCTAGACACTTAATAGAGTCCTTTAGCTTGTGTTGTTAGAGAGATCTAGACACTAGTTAGAGTAATAGCTTGATTAAGACACCAAGAGACCTTATAAATGCTAGGATGGATAGGATACTAGGTGAACCATAGTAGGATTACTTCCATGCACACACATCACTCACTTGCTCATCTCTAAGAGGTGATAGTTAGAGTTTACTTTGCTTTTGTTGGGAGAAATCCTAGCAGTCCCTGCCTTGGAGGCGAGCTGCGCTCAAGTCCACTCGTTCGCTCGATTGAAGGCATAGTTGCATGCCGCCCGTGGCGCTGAAGCTAGATATTGGGTTTAAAGGAATTGATTGTACTACTCATACAAACAAGGTGCATCTTCTTTTCTGGTGTCCATTGTGAAAGAACTCTAAAGTTAAGCGTGCTTGGCTTGGAGCAATTTCATGATGGGTGACCCCCTGGGAAGTTCTCAGGGTGTGTGCGAGTGAGGACATAAGCACGCTAGAAAAGACTCGTGTTGGTTTGTGAGGATAGTACATCAGTTCTACTCAGCGCTACCGATCCTACAATTGGTATCAGAGCAGTGGTTCAAAAGACCACTGACTTTGCTGACCAACAGTTTCTGAGGAGAAACTTTTGGTGGTCTACTGAACATATCTTGTTTCTGAAAACTGCATATCATGGCATCCGGTTCTAAACGCCTAGAGGGCAATCTTCCTGAATTCTCTATTGACAATTATGACTATGGAAAATTCAGGGTACTCACTCATCTCTATTCCATCCATGATCAGATGCCTCTGGTGATTTAGCAGGGTCCGATCAAATTCATGAGGAATCTTCAGACGACCTGGCCTATTGCTGGCAATGTTCCTGTTCCAGCTGCCGGAGATGAAGAAGTGGAGAGGTCCGCGCTTAATTCTGATCAGATTAAGCAAATCGGACTGGTTAATGTTGCTAAGAACTTTATACTCCACACCGTTTCTTACGAGAATTCGGTCAGGCTCATGCACCTTAGGACTGCAAAGGAAATCTGGGATGCCTTGAGGGAGATGAGTGAGGGATCAGAAAAGATCAAGGAGAACAAGAGAGATCTTGCAATCAGGAAGTTTGAGGCTTTCCGGATGTTAGAGGGAGAGTCCATCGATTAGATGGAAGCTCGGTTCATTAAGATGATGAACGAGCTAGCAACCCTTGGGAAGGAGTTTCCCAAGAGGGAGGTGTCTTCAAAAATCCTGAACTGTCTCCCTGAAAGATGGGACACAGGAGTGATCTTGTTGAAGAACACTCAGGATCTCACCAATATTACTCACTCTCACCTATTCTCGGAGTTAAAGGCTCTGGAATTCGACCTCGATAAGAGGAAGAAGAAGGGTGATGTCAGTGAGGAAGTTAGTGAGGAGAACACTCCTGAAAAGGAAAAGAGCGTGACTCTTAAAGCTACTCCTGAGCCTGAGGCTGGATCTGGTTCTAAGTCTCTGAAGGACATGAACAAGGATGAGCTAGCCTTGGAATACAGCCTGATGGCGCAGCATTTCGAGAAACTGAACTCTCGATTCGGAAGGTATAAGAAATTTTATACTGACAGACGTGATCGCAGGTACTCCAGCCCCAGGAGATCGAGCCCCCGGAGAGAAAAGAGGAGGGGTTCTGATTCCAGGAGAAATCGTGATGAGCCTGAGCGGCGCAGAGATGAGAAGAGGAGAGATGATGAGCCCAGAAGATCCAGTTCCAAACCTGAACGATCATCAGGGAGCAGGAGGGAGTCATCTGATAAAAGGTACACTGACAAGAAGTTTGCTTCTGATGTAGATCAGTGCTACCACTGCAAGAAGACCGGACACTATCAGTATGATTGTCTGGAGCTCAGTGCTCGTGAGCGAGAGGATTGGAGAGCCAAGAGAGAGCTCAGGGCATCAGACCGGAGAGCATTGCTAGCTGAGGATTCCTCAAATTCAGATGGCCCAGGACGCCGGTCCCCTAAATTCTTCTCCGATGAGGAGTATGGTGACCTCTGCCTGATGGCATATGACGAGGTATGTTCTTCTGCCTCTTCTCCTGATCACGCACCTGAGCTTAGCTCAGATTCAGCAGGAGAACTCGACTTTCAGCTCGCCCTAGAGCAATTGACTGTTGACTTCTCAAGGCTGCAGGAGACTCATACTCACACAGTGGATGTGAATACACAACTAAGTAGGGAGAACGATCTGTTAACTGAGTCTCTCAGAGTAAGAGATACTGAGGAAGCTCTCAGATTAGTACATCTCCAGGAAGAGCTGTTTCATGCTCGGAACAAGCATGATGAAGCTCCACTGGAGGTAGAAAGACTGAAGGGTGTAATAAGCTCGCTAATTAAGACTCGTGATACTGATTTGTTCCTTGCTCAGGAACAACTGATGATTGAGCGAATTGCTCTTAGAGTAATGTTCGAAACTGAGTGGCAAGCTCGCCTTTGTGCTGTGCAAACTACTTGGGATCTTGAGCTGATCTCAAAAGAGAAAGCTCATGAAGAGTTGGTGCTTCAGTACACCACTGAAATTGAGACCCTGAAAGAAACAAATGGGCATCTTGAGGTTAAGCTGCAGAAATTATACACATTTACCCAAGTGGTCGATGAGTTAACAAGTTTCTCTCAACTGACTGATGGTGCTAAAGCTGGGTTGGCCTATGATGCCTCAAAGGACCCAAAGGGCAAGAAGAAGAGAGGTACTTCAGGGAGCAACTCTCAGACGAAGTTTGTCCCTGCCCTAACTGATGACAAGAGCTCAAGTGTTGCTAGTCAGGACAAAGGCAAAGGGTAGGAGAAAATGTCTGTTGAACCTGTCAGGCAAAGGACTGAGGAACCAAGGCCAAAACCTAAGGGAAAGGCCAAGGCTCCTCATCCTGAGTCAAGGAAGACAGATCAAGGGAACTCTAAGGCTCAGCCTAGGAATCCTCAATCTGGGAAGAACTCTGCTCCTAGCACTTCTCAGGCCCAGCCTAGAAATGCTCAGGGCGGAAGGAACTCAGGACAGAGGAAGCCTCAGGCAAAGCCAAAGACTACTGAGGTCCAGACTCCTCAGACAAGGCACAGAGCCCATCAGGAGCGTCCCAATCCTCAAAGGAGAAGGACAAACCAGGTGGTCTCTGAAAGGCAACGGAGGCCTGACTCCGGCAACACTCAGGCCAGACCTCAAGTGCCAAGAGGTCAGGGCCGAGCTGCTCCTTCTCGGGATCAAACTCAGCCCAATGCACCCAGGCCAAGGAGGAACAGGAGGCCCACCCCCAGGAATCAATATAGGGCTCCTGAACCTCAGGCTGACACCCATACACCCTCAACTTCCAAGGCACAAAGGAAGAAGACTGTGTATGTTGATGTTTCAGGGAGACAGGTTTACACTTCTGATGCTATCAGAATTGTTAAACAAATCTGGATCCCGAAGGGTATGGCTGACTCAGTAGGACCCAATACGAGATGGGTACCTGAGGCCTGATTCTTTTCAGGTCGCTGAGGGCTACAAGAAGAGAAAGGAGGATCTGATGAATGACTGGTACTTGGACTCAGGATGTTCCAGGCACATGACCGGATTTCGTGATCTCCTTCAGGATTATGTAGCTCAGGAAGGCCCGCAGGTAACCTTTGGTGATAACTCTAAGGGTTTCACCAGAGGATTCGGAACCCTTGTTATTGGCTCTGTCCGTGTACTGAATGTATCATATTTTGAGGGACTGAGACATAACTTACTCTCGGTCAGTCAGTTTTGGGACTGAGGATATAGTGTAGAATTTACATCTAACATGTGTCTTGTGAAGGACAAATCAGCACTACAGGTTCTGATTACAGGTGTCAGGAGGGGCAATGTATATTTTGCTGACTTCAAGAGCAGTCCTCCTGAAACTTGTTTGGTCGCTAAGAGCTCCTCTGAACTGAATTGGCTTTGGCATAAATGCCTGAGTCACTTAAACTTCAAGATTATTAACAAAATTTCTAGACTTTCTCTTGTAGATGGTCTACCCAATGAAGTTTTTAGCAAAGACTACGTGTGCGGAGCATGTCAGGAAGGCAAGCAAACTAAAGCCTCATTTAAAGAGAAAGAAGTCTTCTCAACTGACAGAGTGCTTCAGCTCCTGCACATGGATCTTTATGGTCCAATTACTCCTGTCAGCATAAATGGTAGGAAATATACCCTTGTTGTTGTTGATGATTATTCCAGGTACACATGGGTTATTTTCTTGCTGAACAAGAAGGAGACTCAGGTCAAGCTTCTAGAGATACTCAAGCAATTGAGTACTGAACAGGGTCAGAGCATTGTCAGGATCCGATCAGATCGAGGAACAGAGTTTATTAACTCTATTATAACTGACTTCTGTACTAACCATGGTATAGCTCATGAGACTTCTGCAGCCAGGACCCCTCAACAGAATGGGGTAGCTGAAAGAAGAAATCAAACCCTAAAAGAAGCTGCCAGGACCATGTTGGCTGAGTCAGGATTGCCCAAGATGTACTGGGCTGAAGCAATCAACACCGCTTGCTACACTCAGAACCGATCTATGCTGAACAAGCAACATGCTCAGACACCTTATGAAACTTGGAAAAAGAGGAAACCTCGCATCTCTTATTTCCATATTTTTGGGTGTAAGTGTTTCATCCTGAACATTGGGAAAGACCAGCTGAAAGCCTTTGATAGCAAATCTGATGAGGGAGTTTTCTTAGGATACTCCTCAGTCAGTAAAGCTTTCAGGGTATATAACTGTCGGACCCTTTGTGTGGAATAAACACCTCATGTTGTGTTTGATGAGACTACATCAGTGCGTAGAAAACAGGTTCAGAGTCCTGACACTGAGAGGGTTACCAACAGTGTAACAAGACTGAGTCTGAAAAATCCTAAATTCAAGATCAAACTTGTCAGTGCTCCCAAAGGATGGGATTATGATGATGAAGATCAGGATGGACCTCAGGCCAACCCTCAGCAAGCCCCAGCCTCGGAGATTGTTGAGTCTCAGACTCAACCTGAGGTACGTACTGTCGGTGATGATGCTTCTGCACCTGAGACAGTTACTGAGTCCAACACTGTAGGGGGAAACAATGTCCCTGATATTGGCCAACCCTCAGGAAATGACTCAATATCCCCTGTTCTTGCTCGTTCCTGTTCTTTGCCTATTATTATCGAGATTAACGTTTCAGGATCAGGTGAGGGAACGTCAGCAGCTCCCAGTGCTCCCGTCAGCAGGAGACGGTGGCTAGATCATCACTCATAGGCTGATATCATTGGTGATATCAATGAGGGGGTCAGGACTAGGTTGTCCTTTGGTGAGAGCGCTATGTTTTGTTGTTTCCTGAGTGATCAGGAACCTAAGAGCATAGAAGAAGCTCTTACTGATCCCAACTGGATCCTAGCCATGCAGGATGAGCTCAATCAGTTCGAATGGAATCAGGTTTGGGAGTTAGTTGAGAGGCCTAGGCGTCAACATGTTATTGGCACCAAGTGGGTCTTTAAGAACAAGAGGGATGAGAAGAATGTTGTGGTTAGGAATAAGGCCAGACTGGTAGCAAAGGGTTACTCTCAGGCCGAAGGAATAGACTATGATGAGACCTTTGCTCCAGTAGCAAGGTTGGAAGCAATCAGGTTGTTTCTGGCATATGCAACATTTAAGAAATTCAAAGTGTATCAGATGGATGTAAAGAGTGCTTTTCTGAATGGTGTACTGAACGAGGAGGTCTATGTTGAGCAACCTCCAGGGTTCGAAGTTGGTGACAAGGTATATCACCTGAAGAAAACTCTTTATAGCCTGAAGCAAGCTCCGAGAGCTTGGTATGATACATTATCCCAATTCCTGATAAACCACGGGTTCATGAAAGGAACAGTGGACAGGACCCTCTTCCGGATATCCGAAGGGGAGGACATTCTCTTGGTTCAAATTTATGTGGATGACATAATTTTTGGATCTCCTAATCTGAAGCTTTGTGAGAAATTCTCCAAGCTGATGACTGGGAAATTTGAGATGTCAATGATGGGAGAGATGAATTTCTTTCTGGGTCTCCAAGTCAGGCAAACTGATTCCGGAATCTTCATAAATCAGTCCAAATATGCGAGGGATTTGATTCAGAAATTCGGAGTTCAGTCCAGCAAAGTCTCACGTATTCCCATGAACACAAATGAGAAGCTGGACCCTGACAAAGAAGGAGTCTCAGTAAATCAGACTGAATATAGGGCACTGATAGGATCCTTATTGTATCTGACTGCTAGTCGTCCTGACATCACTTATGCAGTTGGAGTTTGTGCACGGTATCAGTCTGATCCAAAGAAGAGTCATCTAGAGAGTGCCAAAAAGATACTGAAATACCTGAAGGGTACAGTCAACTTAGGACTCTGGTATCCCTCTGATGACAACTTAGAACTGACTGGTTATTCAGATGCAGATTATGGAGGTTGTAGACTTGATAGGAAATCAACTACAGGCACATGTCAGTTTCTAGGGAGTAAGCTGATCTCTTGGTTTTCTAAGAAGCAAACTAGTGTTGCAACATCTACTACTGAGGCTGAGTATATGGCGGCAGGCAGTTGTTGTTCCCAGATCCTTTGGCTGAAACAGCAACTGAGAGACTACCAAGTTGAGGCCACTGAAGTCCCAATTTATTGTGACAATAATAGTGCTATTGCCATATCCCAAAACCCAGTCTTACACACAAGGTGTAAGCATGTAGACATCTGGCACCACTTTATCAGAGATCATGTTGACAAGAAGGACATCAGGATGGAGAGAGTCCCTACTGATAAGAAGAGAGCTGACATACTGACTAAGGCTTTTCCTGAAACCAGATTTATTGAGCTATCAGTAGAATTAGGACTCCTTGACCCAGGCTTAGGAAATTCAATCTGAATCTCTGATCAGAATGCACAAGGTCAGGGGGAATGACTAATATGGACTCAGGATGAAGGAATCTCAGAGAGATTGTGAATGGTTGTAGGGGGAACATTCAGTATGAAAAGGATGATCAGTATAGACTGACTAAGATTCAGGACTCTGAATTCAGGGCTTGTCATCCTGATAGGTCACATGTGGTATCAGTCAGAATACAAATCTGACTGACTGGTATGTTTCCTGATTTATGTCTAGTCATCTGATCTTGCGTGCATCATCCTTGATACTGTTTGTTGTTTTGTCAAATCAATTTAATTTGTCATTTAATCTCAGCCGTTCTTTTAATATTCGGTTATTATTTAATGCAATTTATTTGAATTAAATACGGACATGCTCTGACGCGCATTTAATGCACAGTGGGCGGGAACAGTTTTCGATAAAGTTTTGACCCATTACTTTTGAAAATCCGAAGAGTCTCCATGCTTCTTGCGCTTTAATCTTAACCATTGAATCTCATAAGTTACTATTTTTCTGAGCCATCCGATTAAAACTGAATTTTAGTATAAATAAGGGAAGTTTGTGCTATTGCAACCTTTATGCATCTAAATCTTTTCTTATTATATTTCTTTCTGAAAACCGATTTTCTTCATTTCTTAATATTATTTCCATGGCTTCTCCTTCGGTGGATTCATTCTTTGGGAACCTATTTCACCTAAGAAATGAAATACACTGGGAACCATTTGGAGATTTTACCTCCAATCATCCTGACATATTACCTGTAAAGGAGGTTTTCGAAAATGCAGGTCTTCTGCATTTTATCATTTCCAGACCCCAGAGACTCCATCCCAGACTTGTTGCTGCTTTCTATATCAAAATGACGCAGAACAAGGACTCCCAGGAGTGGGAAACATGCATTCCCCTAACTTCATGCTTGAAAGGGAAAGATGGTGAGGAAGAGATGACCAAGAGGTGGGTCACTCTCAACATCAGGCAGAAGATTAGAGGGGTTTTTAATCTTCCTCATTCTGGACGAAGCCCTGTTGATTATGGGTTTGGGACTGAGAAGGATTATCTCCAGTCCCTCTGCGATGGTGATGTGGTCCTGAAGTCAGGTCTAAACAAGTCAGTTCTGAGAACAGAGAATCGTCACTTCTTCGATCTGACGAGTCAGGGAGTGATGGGGATTGCTGGAGGACTAGAGCAGATCTCGCGGCCGAAATTATATACGATGATGGCAATCTCTGACGCCTCAGTGCTTAACTTTAACTGGGAGGATTATTTCCTCCAATTGCTGGTAGCTGAGACCAACAAAATCAAATACTCGCCGGAGGGTCAGGCGACATTTGAGGTCAAAATGAACTTTGGCACCAAGATTTCTCTGATCTTGGAGACCCTGAATCTCGGTGATGTGGATCAGGCCCAATCACTCGAGATTCCAGCGAAAATAGATCTCTTCAGAGCTTACTCCGGTGATGCTAGCACCAAGAAACGACCAAGGACTCAGAAGAAGAATGCTCAAGCGAGCACGACTGGAGGAGTCAAGGCTCAGGCGAGCAAATCTTCTGGGATCCCTATTACGAAGCCAGCGAAGGACAAACCCAAGCCCTCAGGACCCAAGCAACAGAAACTGAAATTCTTATATCCGGGGTCAGGAGAGCGAGAGAAAAAGCTTGTGGAAGAGAATGCTGTTCAAGAAATGATTCAGCACGTACATCCGGAGAGGGAATCAACTCAGGCTGCACTTGAAATCGCCCCTATCTCTGCCATTCCGGATGTTGCACCCACTGATCCAAACCCACTGATCCTAAACATTGCATCAACTTATCAGAGTTTGGAGGCCGCCTCGGGTAAGGATCAGGGGGAACCTGTTCAGGAGGAAGGAGTTCAGAAGGAGGTTTCTGAAGGGATTCAGGCTGAAGCTCTGTGGCCATTCCCTGCACCTGACGAGAACACATTGTCAGACTTTGAGATAGTGGTAAGGGGAACGACTGCTGAGATGGTGGAAAGGAGGTTTCCTGACCTCTCAGATGCTCAGAAGAAAGTAGTTGTGCAGCTTCGCACCTTTGCTATGATCCGGAATGCCACATGGCCTGAACTCAGTCAACTCGGGGAGTCGAGAGGATGGGACAATATTGCTGAATCAGAGGCTGCCCTCTTTGATCATTTTGACGTTAACTCTCTACATCACCTGATCAAGATGGTAGACTTTATCAGAACTGTCCGACGCATTTATCCTGAGCCCGAGCCTCAGAGAGTTGAGAAGGAGAAGGAAGTGGAGAAGGAAGCTGAGAAGGAGGTAATTGAGACTGCTGATAATGCTCAGCAAGGTGGCACTGAAGGGGTCAGTGCACCGGCCGATGAAGCAATTCTGGGACGCGGGATTGCGGAGGCTTCAGGAGAGGGTCCAACAGGTCTGGTCCGAGTCAGAGGAAAATGGATCACCCCCGAGTCACTATATGTTCAGAACTCCTCACGAGCTCTTGCCAATCTTCACAGAAGGGTAATCCTCGTCGAGAGAAAAACTAGCCGGGTTGGTTCAAATTCAAAGTGCTGAATAAGAAGATGAATAGGCTGGATCGTGACCTGAATGAGATGGGATCTGACATGAATGCTGCCATTGATCTACTAGGAGAAGTCAGAACTCAACACTCAGTAGATCTCACTGTTATCTCTGAGCAAGCAAAAGGGGTCATTTAAAGCTGCAATCATATGGTCTCTGATGCGCAAACTCAGCAGGAGAACAAGCTTGCCACTTTTCTTGATCAACAACTGCCTGAAAGAATTGATCAACTGGTTGATGAAAAGTTGGCCAAGCTGAAGGCTGAACTGAAAGATGAGCTGCTGAGTGAGATGTCTACACAGGAGAATATGGAAATTGCCTCTGCCCTGGACAACAAAATGACAAACTTCGAAGGTCGACTGAAGGCTGCACACAATTCAGCCATTGATAAGCTCAGTGTCGGCCTAAGAGGGATGGCAGGGCAGATTGGGCAGCTGCAGGCCAAGCAGACTAAGATGGACAGTCAGTTCACTTTGTTAGCGGAGTCAGTAAACAAAGTTGTCAAGCGAATCAATGACGATGATGCCAAAAAGGGGGAAGAAGGGAAGCAAATTGCTACTACTGGTAAAGCCAAGAAGAAGAACTTCCCCCCTGAACTGAAAGCGGCGGATAGAAAAAGGACAAGTTCCGTCGCCGCCATCGAAGCTGCTGAAGGTTCAGATCCGAAGAGATTAAGGCCCTCTGAGGTTCTCGCTCTGGAACCTTTGTATAAGGAGATGGAGGAACAGATGAATCCGGGGTTGACCACTCAGGCAAATATGGTGATGACTGAGGCGGAGAAGTTAGCGAAGATGAAGGAGATGGAGAAGAAGGAAAGCAAATTGCTACTACCGGTAAAGCCAAGAAGAAGAACTTCCCCCCTGAACTGAAAGCGGCGGATAGAAAAAGGACAAGGTCCGTCGCCGTCATCGAAGCTGCTGAAGGTTCAGATCCGAAGAGATTAAGGCCCTCTGAGGTTCTCGCTCTGGAACCTTTGTATAAGGAGATGGAGGAACAGATGAATCCAGGGTTGACCACTCAGGAAAAGATGGTGATGACTGAGGCGGAGAAGATAGCGAAGATGAAGGAGATTTCGCTGCTCAGTCAGATCCAACGGCTAAAAGAGTCCAATGAGTACCTGACTTCGCAGGTTCAGAAGAAGAATATTGTGCCTTCTGGATCTCGAACGAAGACTCAGAGGAAGTTGGTGGTCAATCCAGATCAAGGTCCTCCTCCTCTTCAGTTCGTTGAGGACTTCATTCTGATAGAGATGTTGGAGGTATGGATTCCGATCCGGAATAGGTGGGCTTACCTTTTCTATGTGGTGGGGTTATGGGATGATCAAACTGAAGAAAAAGACGTCATACTCCATCACTGGATGGCACAGGAGTATCCGGATCTATGGGCTGAAATAATCAGACATGCTGACACAGAAGGTGTAGAGATTGCTCCTCCGGAATTCATTAAGTATCCTCCTCCACTCTTCAGGAACTCCAAGCAACTGGACCGGAAAGCGATATCAGAAGAAGTCGTCAGAGTAGGACGCACTGCCGGGGCCATTGGAAATCGGAACAGGATGAAGCAGGTCCTGAACCGAGTCTTGGAGATGTATGAAATTTCTCAAGCTGCTTGGAATAAGGATGAAGACTAGATCAGGAGCTAGTTGATTCAGGAATTGTAATAGCTTTAGGATACTTGTAATTCTCATATCAATCAATGAAGTTATTTATTTTTCCTGAGTACAACTTCTTGTTGACTCCTGAATTTACTTTTCTGAATCCTTACCAAGAACTGTACTAACCCATTCCTTGTTTTCATCTTATGGACTAAGTACCTAGTTTGTCAAGTGGTAATGAGTTGTTCTCACTGACTAAGTCAGTTGATTGTATAGATGAATAGGAATTTGCTTAAGGGTTTTGGCATCATCAAAAAGGGGGAAATTGTTGGGACAATCTGAGTATTTTGATTAGATCCCAAAACCCCTGATGAATCTGCCTAAGTATAGTTGTTCAGGATCAAATAGTTCAGGATAGTTAGGTTAGGAATTCAGTACAGGAGGAACTTGCTGAAGACTGAAGAATATTGGAGTCGACCCAATTTACTGAAGTCTAAAGTTTAATCCATCCTGAAGGAGTCAGTCAGTCTTGCTGAAGATTGTCTGGTCTGAAGCTGAAGATCGAAGCCTGATGATCCGTCCTGAAGTCAATCCTGAAGTACCATTGCCTGATGTTTCTACTGAGTACACTAAGCATACCCAGGACAGAACTTAGTCAGTGAAGAGTAAGTGTAACCTATCAGGCTGTGCTGAATGCACTTAAGACCTGACTTAGGCCTTGGTTCCGTTTATCTGAACCATGTAACTCCAAAGTAAAAAAAAAAAAAAGGTTACACATACTAGGCTGAATAATCTATCAGGCTGTGCTGAATGCACATAAGACCTGACTCGGGCATTAGTTCAGATCATCTGAACCATGTAAGTCCAAAGCAAAAAGGTTATTTATGCTATGGGACAAGAGACAAAGAGAATGTCAGTAAGACTCCAATTAAGACAAACATTCAGACTGAGTTATTAACAAGAGACTCAGAGTATTGAATGTACGAGGAAGGACAAATGTCTGAAAGTCAACTAGCCGTTAGAACGGAGAGCCAATGATCTTTCGATACGTATGTACGGAATCTGCGCAGCATTTAATGCGTCTCAGAGTTGCAGGCGATGGGACAAACTTGCCAGAATAAGCATGGCGATTAGGTCAAACAATACTTCTACCCTGCAACCACCCTAAAATAGGAAAGATTTGGTTAGATCTCCTCCAACGGATCTATTTTGAATCTTGCCTATAAATATGGAGAGTCTTGCACCCATTCAAGGCTAACTGGAAATTTCCAAGCGAAAACTCTCAAGAATCCAAGCTCTCAAAGCATACTATAAGCAGCACTCTGTAATTAAATTTCCCTAGTATTGTAGTAGGATTCACTCTGTATTTGCTTAGATTGATAGCTCTAATATTTAGCATTGTTTTGTATTGCTAGAGCTATCTTAGTTGGAAACCAGAATACCAAACCACTCAGGGTGTGAGATTGGTTGGTTAGAAGGACTGGGACTTGTAAAACGCCCAGGGGTCAGTTCCTAAGAGAGGAAGTTGGCTATCCGTGTCCCTTGGCACGTAAAACCAAGCACCTATCCTCAGGGTTTTGAGGATAGCTTCCTGTTAAATCAGGCCGTGGACGTAGGAGTTGGTTATCTCCGAACCACATTAAAAAGTCCCATGTGTGCTGATTTACATACTTGTTCAGGATCATAACTGTCATCATAATAAACTGAACATTCAGCATTGTTTTTATCTTCAGGACTGAATCAATCATCCTGAACCTTAATAATGTGCACTCAAGCCTTAACTACCAATTTACTAAGCAAACTCAGAGAAAACCTTTTCAGAAACTAAAACGAGTAGAAACTAAGGGCTCACTTTCCGCACGCACTCTAGCTCACTGAGATAGTAGTCCAACTGACTCGCTTCCGAGCAGTCAGTAGGTTTGTTATCTCTACTGAGCTTCCGAGCACGTTACTCACACTCAGCTTATCTGTCTCTTTACTGAACTGTCCCTGCTGCCCCTGTGGACCTTCAGCATACTGAGTATTTCAGGAAATCCTGACTGAGAGTGTTAGAGCATTTTTTTGAGTCTTTTAGAAAAATCTGACATCAGTGTACTCCCCCCCATACACTGATTTACTCAATTCGGGACCAACAAGTGGTATCAGAGCACAGGTCACGGGTTCGAGTCCCTCATGGCGTAAATAGTGGTATGTTTGGCTTCAAGTCAGGCTACTGCTAGGGGGGGATTGTTGGGAGAAATCCTAGCAGTCCCTGCCTTGGAGGCGAGCTGCGCTCAAGACCACTCGTTCGCTCGATTAAAGGCATAGTTGCGTGCCGTCCATGGCGCTGAAGCTAGATATTGGGTTTAAAGGAATTGATTGTACTACTCATACAAACAAGGTGCATCTTCTTTTCTGGTGTCCATTGTGAAAGAACTCTAAAGTTAAGCGTGCTTGGCTTGGAGCAATTTCATGATGGGTGACCCCCTGAGAAGTTCTCAGGGTGTGTGCGAGTGAGGACATAAGCACGCTAGAAAAGACTCGTGTTGGTTTGTGAGGATAGTACATCAGTTCTACTCAGCGCTACCGATCCTACAGCTTTGTTGAGGTAGATAGAAATCAAGACCCTTTTTCTTGTTTTCCTAGCTATTAACCTTTATAGACATTCAATACTTGCTTGATATCGCATCATTTCTCTGTGTTCGATAATTTTAACTTGGTCATCTTTGCCACGTCAACTACGATCACGTACACTTGCGTGAGACACGAAATTGGCAAACAAGTTTTTGCACCATTACCGGGGAAACGACTACTTTGTTTAGTTGGCTTTGTTGTTTTGCTATTATTATTTATCCATTATAGTTGGTGAGTGTTGATAATTCTTTAATTTTGTAGGATTGTGCTTCATCAAGATGGACGGATACAATTACTCCTCATATTCTCCACACTATACAAATCCTTCTATATCTTATACACATAAACCTTACACCTACTCAAACCAAGAATCCTACATTCACCATTACCCATTCCAAGATACATCCTATAATCCATTACCTTCTACATCTTACCATCAATTGGAGGATAATTGTAACCACATTAATGAAACTCTACTCCTCATAGTCAATCAACTAGAGGAAATGAAAAGGAAGACAAAAGGCATTTCAAAGAGACAAACAAGAAATTTGATCAAATTTGCAAAATTCAAGGAGATCAAATCAAGAGTCTAGAGGTACGAATGGGACAAATGTCCAAGCTATGCTGACAAAGAGCTCTAGAATGTAAGTCTTCCTTAATCTAAGCTTATTTAAGTGAGGGTTGCAAGGCTATTGAATTGAGGAGTGGGAGGAGGTATGAAGGACCTAGAATGCCTACTCTTGATGATGTTTGTGACAAGGGGGTAGAAGAGGAAAGGGATGAAGACTTAGATGTTGGAGTTGGTTTGGAATAAATCATTCAATATCACAAAACATTCATAGGATTGATAGGATCACCAAACTACTACATAAACTTCATACACCAATGCATATAGAAATTAGCCCATGGCTAATTGAAGGAACAAACCAACAATTAAGCTATTTAACATCATTATTAAAACTAGAATGAAAAGAAATTACAATTGTCTTACCTAGAACAATGAAATTGAAAGTGCTATCTACTACCTTGAATATCCAACTTGCAATCTGAAACTCAAAATGCGAAATTGAACCGTAGAAACGTAGCTCTAATCACAACTAAGCTAAAGCAACAAACGGATCGTCGATGCAATGAGTAGATTAAAAGTAATCAAAGAAAGAAAATTAAGAAAATCTAAGAACCCACTTAGTAACTGCTCTTAACTGCCTAATCTAATTGAGAATCTAAGTAAATGATTGAAAGTGTGTAGAATGTCCTTGGAAATCTGATGCTTCAAGTATATATAGTGCTCCTCATGCATGGACCATAATACCCTTCATTAAAACGCGCAAAAGATGAAAACACCCCTAAAAATCCAGAAAATAGCACTGGCGCGCGACTCGCAACTGATGAGTGTGTGCGAGCCTTTGCTGCTCGATCCAACAACTGGGCGCGCGACTCTGGCTTGTGGACACGCGACTTGAGCTTGTTAAGATGTCCAATTTTCAATTTTTTCGTTTTCGATCTGGTTTCTCATCTGAGCCTCCTAGGATCTTCCCTTGAGTCATTTGAACATCTCCACACGCTCGGATTACCTCATCTTCTTAACCATAGTTACGAACTCCTCATTTTTGCTCGTTTTTCACTGCAAAACATGCTTTCGAGCCAACACGGGGTCAATAGCACAATGTATATCATTTTAGGAAAATATGAACATAAACTCATCAAAACCATATAGAAAGGGATGCCAAATGATTCAATTATGACCCTAATCAAGTAACAAGAATGTATGTTTTGCTATAAAAATCTAATCAAATCATTTACTAAAAGTATTTTTACTCTTTCACATTTCAGTAAATTCAACTGTACATTTTAGAAATTTAAATAAAATTCATACCTTATCTTTTTTATCTTTATTCAATTCATCATTTATCTACATTTTATTAAGTTAATCATTTATGTATTTAAGTTTTGCAAATTAGGCTCTGATTGGTTTAAATAGGCTAAAGATGCCACTGTTTTAGTCACATGATCATCATGTGCACTTATTTTTCAATGGAAGTGATTAGGGTAATAATTTCATCATATTTGGTGTATTCTAGCATGATATTAAGTGATTTGTATGTATTATTGACCCTAATATGCTATATATTGTGTAATTCACCCTTGTGTGATAGAAAGTTACTTTTCTAAGTGAAAATGGGCAAAATTCGAGGAGATTACAATGAGAATGGAGAAATGATGTGATCCGAGCATTTAGGGAGGCTTAAATGATCAAGAGGAAGATCCTAGAAAGTTTGAACGAGCAAACAGATCAAAATAGAAAAAATCGAATTCGGACGTCGGAGATTAAACTATGATCAAGCGCCGGTTAGCCTGTGATCGAGTGCAAGTGGCCCTTGCTCAAGCAATATCTCTATGCACTGACCATGAAGAATTTCTAGATCAAGCCTGATCGAGCGCCAGTTGCTCCTTGTTCGAGCGCCTGCTCGAGTGCAAAGTTCAGATTTGGCATATTGAGGGCAATTTCATCTATCCATCCATTTATTGAAGGGCAAATGAGTCTTAACAGTTTGGGCACTATAAATTTTACTTGAATCAGATTTGGAGGGAGCTTTTTCATTAGATTTTTAGCTTAGATTCATTCTTAGATTAGAGAGAGATTAGAGGAAGTTACTAAGTGGGTTACAATTTGATTCTTCATCTTAATTCTTCAAATACTTTTGATCCGATCGTTAGATTTTTGATCCGTTTGTTGCAGTAGATTTTTCACAAGATTAGCTACATTTGTACAGTAGGATTTTTTGTTTCAAGCTACGGATTAGATTTTGGCATTTGAAGGTATTTTGCTTGTAATTCAAATTCATCCACAATTGGTAAGCTTTCTTGTATTTTTGTTATTCTAGTCTTAGTAATGATTTTTATCAGCTTAATTGTTCATTGTACTTCTCAATTAGCCATGGGCTAATTTCCATTTGCATTGGAGTTATGGAGATTATGGTTGACTAGAGTCATAATTGCATCTTTTTGCATCCATTTCTATATATTTTTGATGTGCTTATGTTCATATTTGACCCTAAAATGCTATACTTTGTGCATTTAACCCTTTTTGGCTAGACATAATGAGCAAGTTTGAGAAAAGTCCGAAATTCTGGAGTTTAGTCAATTGGTGCAATTGATGTCCCATGTTGAAGAGCTTGAAGAGAGGGTCACAACGAAAGAAGAATCAAGTCAATCGGAGTTCTAGAGCTCAAGATATGAAAAAAACGAGGAAGTCGCGCATCGATCGACACTAAGTGTCTCGGTCGACAAAACCTTTTCAGAAGAAGGCAGGAGTCGCGTGACTAGAGCCCTGGGAAGACAGGCATCGAGGGACTAAGCGCGTGACCAAGCTCAGACAGCAGGCGGCCAGCTCTTGCGTGACAAGATGGCACCCCGCGCAACCAAGCTGTCGACTATGGTCGACAGACACCAAGGCCATGGTCGACAGAAGTGCAAAATACTCAGATTTTCAGGGCTATTTTCGTGTTTTCGCATGATTAATGAAGGGCACTTTGGACTAAATATTGTGGGCACTATAAATACCTCAAGGATCAGATTCTCAAGAATGATCTTCATAATTCCAAGTTCTTAGATTAGATTAGAGAGTGAATTAGGTAGTTACTTAGTGGGTTCTTAATTAGATTCAATCTTCTTTCTTCCATAACTTTTGATCCGTCCGTCGGATTTTAGATCCGTTTTTTCCTACATACTCGTAGTGATTAGAGCTTTATTCTTGCAGTTCATTTTTTGATTTTGAGCTTTGGATCAAGACTTAGCATTTTTGGAGGTTTGTAGATTGTATTCAATTTCTCTACCTATGGTAAGATTTCCTTTAATTCTCTTATTTTAATTCATAATCATGATGTTTAGATTGTTAATTGTTGATTTTCATTTCCAATTAGCCATGGGCTAATTCCTTGTTGCATGGTTGTATGAATACTATAGTGAATTTAGTCTCTTGTTAATCCTATGCATGAATTAGTGATCTTGTTTGATTAGTTCTCTTATTAATGACTTGTATGAATGCTTGGGATGTTTTAATTGGAATTTATGGCTTATATGTTTTAGCAATGAAGTGAGAATTGAACTATAAGAACTTTATGCACACCAGGTGTTTGATGTTTGGCTTGTATGATCAATGAGAATTGCATATTAGCCTAGACCTCTTAATTTGAGTGTTGGAAGTTGTAGAGAGATCTAGACATCTAATAGAGCTTACCCTGTGTTGTAGAGAGATCTAGACACTAGTTGGCTTGATTAAGACACCAAGAGACCTTATTCATACTAGGATGGATAGGACACTAAAGGAACCATAGTAGGATTACTTCCATGTACACTTCACACTTGCTCACTTCTAAGAGGTGATAGTTAGGATTTACTATTTCTTGTTGATTTAGTAGATAGAAATCATGATCTTTTCTTGTTTTCCTAGCTATCCACCTTTGTAGACACTCAATACTTGCTTGATATCGCATCGTTTCCCTGTGTTCGATATTTAACTTGGTTAACTTGTCGCAACAACAACGACCACGTACACTTGCATGGAAATCATCACGATTTTGGCAAACAATGGTGTAGTTTAATTGCTTGTAATTCTCATGCATGTATGAGTTGGCTTGATGTCTTAATTCTCTATATTGATGATTGATTGAACTTTTGGTGTAAAAATTTGAATATTTTGATCCTAGTTGAGTTAGCAACATATTAGAATTGAGTTAATTTAATGATGTTCTTAAGTGATAATTGTGCACACCAAGTGTTTGTGTTATGGTTCTTATGTCAATGACAATTGCTAGGAGCCTAGAACTACTCAAGTAAAGTATTAAGTGTTTAAGTGAGGACTTGAGCATTTGATAGAGTCTTATGGCTTGATTAGTACATCTAATGATACTTATGCATGCTAGGAATTGCAAGTTGTTAAATGAACTCATAATTGAAGTACTCCAATGCACACTACCAACACTTGCTCACTTGAAAAGGTGATAGTTAGTAATATCAATTTGTTGCAAATAGTAGTTAGCACCCAAGCCTTTGTGTTTATTTTTCTTAGATAATCACCTTTCTAAACAGTCAATTCTTGCTTATCAAACATTGTTTCCCTGTGTTCGATATTTTAATTTGGTCAATTGTCAAACATAACAACGACCACGTACACTTGCTTGATTGCATTCCGATTTTAGGCAAGCATGAAGACTATGATATAGTGCTTTTTACATGTGGTGTGCCAAGTGACAATTGTCACTAGTTAAAATAAATATGAAATAATATACGCAAATTATGACCTAAACTGTAAAAATTTAATAGATAATTAAATTGATTAAACAAATAAATAGAGGACCACAAATATAGAATTTTATGCATTTTCTGCCTAACTAATACCTTATTGTGAATGTTTGAATAGATATAAGACTATATTCATAAAGCAAACAAATTTAAGACCATTTTAATAAAGGTAAAAAGAAAGGAGGAACACTCACGTGAAACATTTCACTGTGTGAAACAGGTAAAATTTAAAAAAAAGGCACGGATCCCAAGGCAACTCGCGGGTCAAAGACCGGGTCAACCAAGGAATCCACGGATTCTCTGCCCACAGCTCAACAAACACAAAATCGACGCCAAAAACTAACTTAAACATCAAGAAATCGATGCCAAAATAAAATCAAAACAATGACAATATCATAGAGTGCTACAACGGCGATAAACGACGACAACAAATGAAAAATTCCGATCAACAAAGCAAGAAAATCATTTAAAGGGAGTCAAGAACAACAAATCAAAGTAAAATCAAGGGAAAGAAGACGAAGAACACACATATTATGTACGATTATTTCCCAGATTGCCAAATAATATCAACATCAAATTCTACGGGTTCTACAATAGGTAACATGAATATATAACACATTGAAAAAACTTTATAAAAATATGTGTTATTAAGTGTACAAATATATGTTACTAAACGAACATATATATGTTACTATTCATATTGTGTTACTAAATGAACATATACATTTTACTATTAAATATGTTACTTTATTAACATATGTATGTTACTATATAAAACAAAGGATGTTACTTTTTAAAAATAGTTAAAAATATGCTACAGAATTTAATATATATGCATAGTTAAAAGAATAACACATTGAAAAAACCATACAAAAAATTATGTTACTCAATGAAGAAGTATATGTTACAAAATATAATATGTGGTGTTACATATTGAGATTCTGTTAATTTTCACAGACATTGTGTTACTAAATGAAAATATGTATGTTACTATTAATTTATATACATGTTACTTATTATAACATTGTAATTTAAAAAAAATATTATGTTAGTAAATGAACATATGTATGTTACAATATAACAAACATTATGTTACTTCCATTGATGGATAAATATATTACATTTTAAACACCAAATATATTACATTATGTTACTTCCATTGATGGATAAATATAACAAACATTATGTTACAAAATGAATGCATGTGTTTTACAATATAATATAAATAGTGTTTCTTTAACTAAATTTTCATTTGATATAAAATTAGAAACTCATTATCTATAGTTCATTTCTATAATACATTAAAATGTTGGTGTTGACGAGGCGAACTACCGAGGGATAATCCCGAGATTATCCCAAGGTTACGAAGGTCGCCGAGGTGAGCGAAAGCCAGGCCACTGGTTCGAGCCAAGACCAACACAAGGGAGCTCGGCGAGGTAGATAAGAACCTCACCCGAGCTCCTAATCGGCCAAGGTCGGCGACCAGGGGTGCCACGGATGAGGAGACATTGGGCGAGCTTCCCCTCTCAAGAGGGAGCTCGCCCCTGTCCGAGGAAGCCACGCCGAGCTCCACCACTACATCACCCCCAAGAACCGCACAAGGCAAAAGAGCTCGCATAGTAGCTCGCCTAGTCCGAGGACCCAACTAGTGGGTGTATAAATAGGACGTGTATATGTAGTAGGACGGGGCGTTGTAAAGGTAGCAGTGTGAGGGACCAAGGCAAGGGACTGGAACCCTCGTCAACAACGGAAGCCAAATAGGCTCGTAAGGTGCCATCTCACACTCTCACACCTATAAATAAGACCTCTCTTATGACTATTACACAATTTTCAATCATAATACACATTTACTTTCTCTCTCTAAGCTCCCTATTTACTCTCTCTACATTATCCTTCAAGAACACAAATTCTAAGATTATTGTTTGGTAGAATTAATAAACCATAATAGCCACATAAACAAACACCATTAGTAACTTCTATCAACAATTTTGCGTTAGAAGGAGGGTCCGAATCTGAAAAATAAATTTTTTTCAAAAACCAAAAAAGTGGGTTCTTTGGAGATTTGAAGGTGTTCTTCATAAAACTCAAGAACACTTGAAGATACACATACATTCCCATTTCTCAAGCAAAAACCCAGATTTTCGGGCAAAAACCTAGATTTTCGTGCCCGTACAATCTGCAAAAAGGGTTTTCAAACACACACGTGTACGTGAATAAACTAAATTTTGGATAATTCATTGCACGTAACGCTAGATGAAAAGCCAGGAAAAAATCACCCTGGCTGGAGACCACGACCTCAGCGACCTTCGGCGAGCTACCCCCTGCGAAACCCTAAAATGCCTAAGGAACAGACCTCCGCAAACACCCGGAGATGGAAGGAAGGGAATCAGGACTAAGTCCAGGGGGAGACCTCTTGTCGAGCTCCTTCAATAAATAATCCTCCGCGACCTCCGTGAGTTACGGTAACTCAGGAGGAGCTGAATCCCACCCTGAGGCACCTCGCCAACAACCCTGACGAGCTCCAACGCACAATTGCAACCCTGCAGAGGTTGCAACAAAAGTAGCTCGATGAGCTCGCCCTAGTACCTCGGCGAGCTCCAGCCACCGAGGCCAAGGAGCAGACGAGGCCCACTCAGGGCACCCGGACCCGGGGGGAGTATAGCAACCTCCCCACCGAGCAGGAGGCAAGCTCGGCCCAAGCTCGCCAGCACCAGGAAAGAGCTGGGAAGGCCAAGGTGGTAGAGGAGCCCGCCCCACACACCGGGCGAGCTTCGACCTACACCAAGGCGTCCGCCACGCACCAATCACAGAGGAGGGAGGTCCTCCAGGGCAGACTAGGGCCCAGGTGCGGGGAGAATGAACGAACAACTGCCTTAGTCCCATCTCATGGGAGAGATTCGGACCTACAGGCCCGAAGATCCGTCCACGACCAGTTGAGAAGGCCCGCGACCGACAGGTTGGGTCCCCACGGTGGATGCCAATTCCAGCCCGTCACAGAGAGGTCACCCCAGAGTGAGGCACCTCGAGGGCGTGTGTCCACGAGATGCACGATCTTCGAGCAACCTCCGCCGGAGGTGACCCACATTGATGAGCTGGCCTCGTTGAAAAAGGCCATCGAAATGCTGCAAGCACAAGTGGCAGCCAAGTCTGGAGGACCTGAGGCCACCACTCTCCCCACGTCTCCATTGGCACCTGCCATACTCAGAGCACCGGTCCAGAAGAAAGTCCAATTCCCGGTGATGTCCTCATATGAGGGCGAATCTGACCCAAAGGTCCACCTGGCCAAGTATGTGGACTTTATGATTTCGGTTGGTGCCACTGACTCCACCCAGTGCCGGAACTTCCCGCTGACCCTAGGGGACCGAGCTCACCGCTGGTTCTCATCACTCGCCCAGGGGTCAATCCACTCATTCGGCCAAATCTTGCGGGAGTTCCTGGCCCACTTCTCTGGGTTTGGATCCTACATTACCCAGAAGCACCAACTCGCCAACATTCACCATGGCGAGAGAGAGACCGACCAGCAGTACCTGGAGAGGTTCGACAAGATACTGCTGGAAGGTGAGCCAGTAATGAGGACACCAAAGTCGTAGCGGTGATGGCCGGGCTCAGAAAGGGCACTGATCTCTGGAAGGAGATGCACCTCGCGTGTCCGAACACTTACACCGAATTTTGCCACAAAGCGGGAGTGTTCGCAGCTATGCAGGAGGCACTACTGAAAGAGGTCGGTGCCCCATAGGAGAAGAAGCCCTACGGGAAGAAGTCCGGGAGCACCTACAAGGCTCCCCGGAACTTGAAAGCTTTTGACAACGGGGACGAGTTCAAGGAGAAGCTCAACCAGGTCCTCACTGTCTCCGTCGACCATGTCTTTACTGCGGTCAAAGATAAAGCCTTGTTGGAAGAGCCGAGGAGAATTCGCCAAGACCGCGCGATGCTTAACCCTAACAAGTACTGTTCCTATCACCAGTCAATCGGCCACTTCACCAGCGAATGCCGGGACCTCCTCAAACAACTGTGGAAATTTTACGAGGATGGGAAGTTGGCCGAGTTCGTGAAAAAGGCACCGGCAAAGAAGCCCAAGTTTGAGAGGAGGGAAGCCTCCGACGATGAAGAGGAAGACGTAGGCCAACGGGGTCCTCAGAATAGGCGAAGGGCACCTCCCCAACCCCAACAGAACCTGGAACCCTCTCGAGAACTCCTAGTCCTCGAGGAGGAGATTGGAGCTGCCGGAGGACTCCAGGACGGTGGATTCTCCATTTCCAGGAGGAAGAGGAAGGCCGAGATCCGGACGTAAACCAGGTCTAGGTAGGCTGCTCCAGCTCCAGGCCCATCGCACAACCTACTGATGAGCTAACATTCTCCTCGGCGGACCTGGAAGGGGTACTGACGCCCCACAACGACTCGTTGGTGATAACCGCTAACATAATGAACGTCCGAGTTCACAGGCTACTTGTGAACACCGGCGCTTTCGCCAACATTCTATTCAAATCCACCTTAGATGCCTTAGGTGATTCTGAATCGTATTTAGAGCCTAACAATGCTAGGATAGTGAGGTTCGGAGATGCTGTAACCATCCCCCTAGGTAGTATTAGGTTAAGAGTCCAGCTTGTATCGGCTGAGGACTCGGAGAGGAGGCTAACTAGGTTAGTAGATTTCCTAGTTGTCGACCAACAGTCCTCCTACAATGGGTTCCTTGGCCGCACTTTTATTAATGAATTCAAAGTGGCATGTTAGACCTACTACTACTGTTTAAAGTTTCCAACTCCGAAAGGTGCCGGAACCATCAAAGGCGACCAGAAAAAGTCCCGAGAGTGTTTACTCCAAATTAAAGATGGTCGGGTCAAGAAATCTGTATCGCAGGTCCAGGTCCTTGAGGAGGAAATCCAAATTCCGGTGGACGAGCCAAATATTCTTGACATCATCTCTACGGAGACTGAGATGATGGAGGCAGGCGATCTGTCGAAATCTGACCAAGTGTCAGGACCTACGCAAGAGGCACAGTCGGCGCCAATGGAGGTGGAGGAAGCCCAAGTGCAGGAACCAGTGCAGGGTTCACAACCTATGTCCATGGAGGTGGTCGAAGGTCCGCAAGATGGGGGACCTGTAGAGGACCAAGAACCTGTGCCGATGGAAGTTGACCCAACTCCCCAAGTTACAGGACCTATCCAGACCAACAGACTTCCAGAAGTATTGGCAGTTGAGGAACCCGCCCAAGCTGAGAATCAAGCTGATGACCTCGAGCCACGCCTAGGTCACGAACCTGCGCAAATGTCACAGGAGGAGTGGGATGAGTTCATCAGTGACCCAAGGTGGAAAATTCAAAAAAGAAAGGCCACCCCCATGGAAGAATTGACGGCACTCCCAGTGGACTCGGAAAGGGACTTGGAGCTTTTCATAGGTTCCGAGTTACCCAAACCGTACCGGTCGAGGATGGAGCTGTTTCTGGTGTCCAACTTGGACGTATTTGTCTGGTCACACGAAGATATGATGGGGATCCCGTTGGAACATGCTTGCCACTGACTTAACATAGATCCGACAAGGAGGCCCGTGCGCCAAAAGCGAAGGAAGTATGGACCAGACAAGTACGCGGCCTTAACAACCGAGGTGGGAAAGCTGTTAGACAACAAGCTGATCAAGGAAGCCTTGTGTCCACAGTGGGTCACAAACCCCATCCTGGTAAAAAAACACAACGGGACGTGGAGGCTGTGCATCGAATTCACGGACCTGAACAAGGAGTGCCCGAAGGACAACTTCCCACTACCCCACATCGATCAGCTCGTAGATAGCACAGCAGGCCACGAGATGATGACATTCATGGATGCTTTTACGGGCTATCATCAGATAGCATTGCACCCAGATGACCAGGAACATACGGCGTTCTACACCAACAAAAACATGTATTGCTGGGAAAGGATGCCGTTCGGACTCATCAACGCTGGAGCAACATACCAAAGGTTGGTTAATAAGATGTTCGATCAACACATTGGCGAGTCTATGGAGGTGTACGTGGATGACATAGTTGTCAAGAGTTTGAGAAAGGAGGATCACCTTGACCACCTCAAGTAAACCTTCGGCATACTACGCCACTACAACATGAAACTAAACCCTAAAAAGACTAGCATCGATGTGCATTCAGGAAAGTTCCTAGGTCACCAGCCAACGTGGAATAGAGGTCAACCCGACGCAGGTTCAATGCATAATCAAGATGGGTGTGCCTGATTCCGTGCAGAAGATCCAAAGGTTGACCGGATGCATGGCGGCGCTGAACAGGTTCATCTCAGGTCTGGTGATCGAAATTGCCCATTCTTCGAGGCGATCAAGGCGAACACACGGAGATACAAAGAGGCGGCTAAAGCCACTAAATTACACCTCAAGAACCACTTCGTGTGGACGGACGAATGCCAACGAGCCTTCGAAGATATCAAAGCATACCTGGCGGATACGCAGGTCCTGTCAAAGCCAGTACCCGGTGAAAAACTATACATGTACCTCGCCGTGTCGGAGGTGGCCATCAGCTCCGTCCTGGTCCGAGAAGAGGCAAAAACACACCTGCCAGTGTACTACGTAAGCCAAGTCTTACACGAAGCTGAGTTGCGATACACCCCAACAGAGAAGCTAGCCTATGCACTGGTGATGAGTGTTAGAAAATTGAGGCCCTACTTCTTCGACCACCCGATAGAGGTACTAACGACGTTCCCACTACGTCAAATATTGCAGCGCCCAGACACTGCCGGACGCTTGCTGAAATGGTCACTAGAAGTTAGACAATATGGTATAACCTACGCACCACGAACAGCGATCAAGGGACAAGCGCTCGCCGACTTTATCGTCGAGCTGACTTTCCTGCAAGATCCGACGAGGGGGCATGTAGCTCCGTGACACCTCTATGTTCACGGGTCATCAACCAGCACAGCAGCAGGCCCCGGCGTAGTTCTGATCAGCCCATATAGACAAGTCTTCACCTCCGCAATCCGGTTCGACTTCCGAGCAACCAACAACGAGGCGGAGTATGAAGCTTTGATAGCCGGACTTAGGTTATCATTAGCTGTGGGGGCAACTAATCTTCAAATATTCGGAGATTCCCAGCTAATAATATCCCAAGTCCGGGGAGAGTACGAGGCAAAAGACCAACAGATGATGACCTACCAGAAGATAGCCGTGCATCTGATCTCGATGTTTACGCAGGTTTACATCAATCAGATACCTCGACTAGAAAATACACAAGCAGATGCCTTAGCCCGACTAGCTACAAGTAATGGCGAAGCCGAGGTCATGGAGGTTGTAGTCACCAAGCTGAAGAACCCCTCGACGTCTGACTACAGAGTAAATCAGACCTCGAGTGGGGGGTAGGAACATAAAGATAGTGAAGATTGGCGCACTCCGATCCAAAAATACTTGGAGTGCGGAGCAACCCCCGAAGATACTTGGGAAGCTAGTCGGGTTGTGAAGCAAGCTGCCAAATATACGTTGGTGGATGGCCAACTCTACAAACGTGGATTCTCTCTACCCCTACTCAAATGCTTATCTAAGAAGCAAGGGTTCGAGGTGTTAGAAGAAATTCACGAAGGGATTTGCGGAAGTCACGCTGAGGGGCAAGCCTTGGCATACAAGACGATCAGACAAGGGTACTACTGGCCCACTCTTCGCAAAGATGCCATCAGCTTCGCATGGAAGTGCCGAAAGTGTCAACTTTTCGCACCTAATATCCACTCCCCAGCCAACCAACTAAAGTCGGTTTTCAGCCCATGGCCTTTTGCAAAATAGGGTATCGACTTGATCGGCCCATTTCCACCTGGCAGAGGCGGTGTAAAGTTTGTTGTTGTAGCAGTAGACTATTACACCAAGTGGGCTGAAGCTGAAGCACTTACAACTATAACTCAAGAAAGAATGATCGACTTCATATGGAAGAACCTGGTCTACCGGTTCGGACTTCCGTAATCTATCATAACGGACAATGGAAGGCAGTTCGACGGCCAAAAGTAGAGAGATTTATGTAGTTCATGGAACATCAAGAAACACTCCTGAACCCCGTACCATCCACAGTCAAACGGCCAGGTCGAGGCGGTGAACAAAATTTTGAAACACACATTGAAGCTCCGCCTCGAAGATAAGAAAGGAAGTTGGGCAGACGAACTCCCGGAGGTTCTGTGGTCCTACAGGACATCGTACCGAGCCAGCACCAGAGAGACACCGTTTGCCTTAGCCTTCGGAACTGAAGCAGTAGTACCGGTGGAAGTCCAGAATAAGATCTGGAAGGTGGTAAGATATGACGAAGAAAAGAACGATGAAGCCTTGGCAGTCGAAAAAGATCTGATCGAAGAAACCAGAGCTTCGTCAGAAATGAAAATTCCACCTACAAGCGCAGAGCGGAAAAGTACTACAATTCCCAGGCCTGAGATCGAAAGTTCAAGGTTGGGGACTTGGTGCTGAAGAAGAAGCTGATGGCCCCACCAGGTGCATTCGGGTTAAACTGGGAAGGACCATTCCGGGTTACCGCCGCCTGGGCGAACAACACATATGACCTCGAGAACGCAGAAGGAAAAGCCTCGTCATATACATGGAGCGCAGCGCATTTAAAGAAGTTTTATCAATAAATCGAGATTTTGTAATAGACTAGCCGAAGGTTCACATCAGGAGTGTTGATGGCAACCGATGTAAATTACGTCGCCGTATAAAGTTAGAAGGTTCGCAAAAATGCTCCAACTCTTCGAAGGTTCGCAAAAATGCTCCAACTCTTCGAAGCTTCGCAAAAATGCTCCAACTCTTCAAAGGTTCGCAAAAATGTTCCAACTCTTCGAAGCTTCGCAATGCGCAAGGACCAAGGTCCCGAACGTTATAATCTAAAAGCTCAAACGGCAAAGGCCAAAGTGCCCCAGGTCAGCGAAGGTATCCTTCTTAGAGGACCACTAAGCGCCTACTGCCTAAAGTTAGAAAAATTCGCGAAAAAGATGGAAAACGTCTAAGGCAAGGTTCAAGAAACCCAATTGCCCAACGTGAATTAAACAAAGTACAACTCGCTACCCTAAGTGGTTTAAGACGAGCGATTCGCGGCCCTAAGTGGTGTAAGACAAAGAATACGTACTATACAAATAGAGGTACAATTCGTAGTCCTAAGTGACGTAAAACGAACGATTCGCTTCTCAAAAGTAGAGTAAGACGAACAGTTAAGTACCCATAAAATATATAAATGAGCTAATGAAAAATATAACGTGCGGAAAGAACGTAAGTAAACAAACTTGGAACAAAAATTGAATTTCATTTAAGAAATACTTAAGAAATTTTCAAGTAAAAAAAGATACTTGAAAAATTCCTAAGTATAAGGAGTAGTGCTAGCCACAAAGGTCGGCTAGCTGGCCATCTTTGAAATACAAAAAGCTCCTTCTGGGCGAGCTACACATGCCCGACGAGCTGCAACTACTTAAGCAAAAATGGAAAGTTACAAAAGGGAGCTCCTTCTGGGCGAGCTAGGCAGCCGGGCGAGCTGCTACAACTTGACGAAAAATAAAAACAATGAAAAAGACTAAGTTGCTGGAGCAGTCGAAGCAGGAGTGGCTGAGGCGTCAGCGGGAACCTCGGCAGACATTTTGAGGTTGGCAACCTCGGGAACGACCTCCTCACCGGTGACCTGGGGACCTTGCAGGGACAACCTCGGTAAGATAGTGATGTTGCCGGTGCAACCACTGGTATCGAACTCGCCAAGGTTAAGCATAGCGTCCCCGTAAGCTTCTTGGAGCTGTGCGATGGTGGGTGGAGTTCGCCCTTCCTCGTCGGTGACCTCCTCTTCAACGGTATCCAGTTCTGGCACGGGGATCGTATTGATGATCTTGAACCTTGCCGGAACAAAGTCAAGAGGAATTCTAAGTTCTGGGAAGTCGCCAATATCCAGCTCAGTATCGTGTGGGAAGGGGATCATATCCAAGCAATCTTTGAAGTCACCCACCACGACGGCGACCTCATCACTCTTGTGGGCCCGAGCCCACCAAATGGCCCTCAGGACCTTGGCATAACATTGGACGAATCCTTTGTCAGAGGCCTCGGCCCTTACGGCAGTTAGATCCACCGAGGTGGAGGAAGCGTTGTTACGGAGCTCAACGACTTCATTTATCTTCACCGAAAGCTCCTCCCGGAGATTCGAGCACTCCTCATCAGCGCTCTTGGCCAACCCCCGCTGGAGCTCCAGGTCCTTCTTGGTCACCGTATGTTGGCCGACCTCCCTGGCGAGTTTCTCCGCGAGCTCCTCTTCCTTAGCTTTTATTTGGGCCTCGGCGTTACGCTGGACAGCGGCATATTTCTTCTGGAGCTCACCCAGTTGCGCGAGGGCGCTTTGTTCGGCAGCCAAGGAGTCCGCAACTTTCTCCTCCGCGAGCTCCGCCGATTTCTTGGCCTGGTCAAGCAACTCCGCCATCTTCAGGAGGCTCACATTCTTTTCTTGGCGAACTGCCTCTTTCTCGGCTGCCCGGTCTATCACCTTCTGGTTGGCGAGAAGGAGCCCACTGGCGTAGTGCATCGAGAGCCTCGCATTCTCGATCAAGCTCTGTCCCTCGACGGTCACCAACTGGGGGTTCGACCAATAACGTGGGACTTGGCTCACAGTGTTGCGAGTTAGGCCAGGAGGAAGATTGCGCATCGAGGTAAGTGAGCGAGATCGCTAATAAGAATGAAGGGCCTCGTGCCTTTGAGGATGAGTGATGGAGGCGTAGCTGCGAGGTCATGAAGCTTAGGATTATTGAAACGTTCAAAAAAATGTTAAGTCATGGGACCAAGGGGGCGAGCTACTTACTGAACTCACTCGGGATCCCAGCCGAGAAGGGTGTCGTCTACCACCTGGACCCCGAAGGGCAATGGAGAAGGTGGCGACCTCCGGATAGGCACAATCGCCAGAGGGGCATTGGAGTGGGCCGAACCACCCTGGGCCGACCTCGAGTCAGCTTGCTCGGCTGGCTCGGATCCCTCGTCTTGAGTAGAGGAGCGGACTCTCTTGCGAGCTTGACCTTCATAGCCACGATCAGAAACCCTCTTTGAAGGCTGAGGAGCTCGCTCGGGAGTCGAGGAATCTCGCCTGCCGCCCCTGTGGGTTCTTGAGTAGAGGAATCTCGCAGGAGTTTTGGCCGGAGCCTTGGTCGCTCCCTTTTGAGCCCCGGAGCCCCCAGCATCGCCCTTCTTCGAGGCGAGCTCAGCTTTTTTGCTCGCCTCGGGGGCGAGTGTTGAGGGTAGGGCTAGGCGGTTCGGGCGAGGTAGTGCTATTGCAAGCCGGCGGGTGAGTATGTGATAGGCTTCAGGTATCTCGACGATAGGGAAAGCGACGAAGCTACCACCTGTAAAAATCAGAACAACGAAGTCAGCATCTGAGCGAGCAACGCACCATAGAGGGCGAGCTCCTGGAAGTTCGGGACCTTTAAGGGCGAGGTGATGAGGCAAAGTGTGGAGCCCGGTGAGTCTGAGACAGTGATGTTTGCTCAGATGGGTGACGTCACTGTCCTTCTCACTTCTCAAGAAACAAATGGCCCGCACTAGGTCAAACTCAACCGATACCTCAGGCTTACCTCGGCCGGATTTGTGGCGCTTCAGAGCTGCAAAAAGAAAAAGAATTAGATTAGTAAATCTAATCTGACCCACGCACACCGAAATGGGCGACCTACTGCTGGCTTCCCCGTATTCTTCGGGGGTGAGAATACAGCCACCTCGCCTGGAGTAAGTGTTTGAAGCTCGGCAGTCTCCGCCTATGAAGAAGAATTGTTCCTTCCAATCATGGACTTTGTTCGGCAATACCCCAATAAACTTCTCTCCCGGGCGAGCTTTCAAGTAATAGTATCCCCTCCCATCCTTCACTTGCTTGGTCACGATGAAGAGCTCGCCCAGGTCCGACGAGGTCACCCGGTTCTCATAGCCCTCCAGTCCGAAAATGGACAAGGCCGCAAGAAGGTTGCTCCATGCGTTCGGGGGAAGCTGAGTGATGGCCAAATTGTTGTCGAGGAGGAACTGATCGATGATTGGGTGCAAGGGCAAGGTAACCACGGCCTCGAGGGTATGTATGTTTATGGCAGTCAGCCCGGCAGGAGACGAATCGGCCCGCTCGTTCTTTTCGGGGGCATACATGAAAATGTCGAGCGGGATGCGAAACTTCTTGCGTATGTTGGGGAGGGAGCATTCATTGATGATACTCACGACCTTGCCGCCCTTGTAATCAGATACGGCGACCTCCTCTAAATCGAGAGGGAGTTCTCGGTCCAGACAGGGAAAGCTCGCCACGTGTTCAGCGACATACTCCTCCCAGTCGAAGGGGTGGACGACCTCGTCAGAGACTTGATACTCAAGCAGTTGAGGTTCTAGGAAACCAATAAACGAAGGTACTTAATTGTTACGTCGCTGAGGTCATCGCCTGATTTGTCCAACCCGGCGACCTCTTCATCGACCTCGGCAACTCCCGCCGAGGTCTCGGCAACCCCTTCATCTTCCGCTAGGGCCTCGTTCGAGGTCAGCTCATGACTTTGCCAAAGCTCGCGGAGGTAAGATTCCTCACTTTGCTCAGAGGAGGTGGCTTTCTCCCCGGGATCAGATCGGACTCTCCCGAGGAGCTCACCGGATCCCGGGCGAGCTACGGAGGTCACCTCAGAGCTAGGGCCGGTAGTTATCGGGGTGATGAGAGGCAACAGTTCGTTTCCAGTAATAGGACATTTTTTGGGGTTACGGTCCGACATGGTCCAACTTGAGGATTGATTTGACATGGTTCAGGCGAGGTCCGGATGGTTCCAAATCAGTTCAAAGATTTCGGCCACCGGAGTTACGGTACGAAGACGGTTGGGTATGGTAAAAAGTCGCCGGGAATGTTCGAAATTTCCGGGAACATGAGAGAATGTGGAAAAGAAATAAGGAAAAATCTACAAAAGAGAGAAAAGATGAAAGAAACTCGGATTCTACCTTGAGGAGCCTTCGAAAACCCATCGAACGCAGTAAAATAATCGTCGGAAGAAAGCTCGGGAGAATCGGAAATGCAAAAGTGAAGAAGGAGCTTGCCTCCACCTATTTATAGACGTCGGGGCGAGGTCGAATATTCGAGGAGTGCAGGGACCATTTTGCAAAAAATTCAAAAGGTTGCCATGATGGGCGCAGGAAACCATGCCTAAAAAGACGTGCACGATGCCTTGATTCCCGCACCACGTCGGCCGAGCAACCGCCACGATGGAGCTCGCCCACTAGCTTGGCACCTGCCCAAATGAAGTTCGCCAATGTTTGAGTCCTCGTCCACGGAGATAAGTCAGCTCTCCCACACATTAGATAAATCATGATGTGCGCGAGCTGGGGGGCAAATGTTGACGAGGCGAACTACCGAGGGATAATCCCGAGATTACCCAAGGTTACGAAGGTCGCCGAGGTGAGCGAAAGCCAGTCCACTGGTAGAGCCAAGACCAACACAAGGGAGCTCGGCGAGGTAGATAAGAACCTCACCCGAGCTCCCAATCGGCCAAGGTCGGCGACCAGGGGTGCCACGAATGAGGAGACATTGGGCGAGCTTCCCCTCTCAAGAGGGAGCTTGCCCCTGTCCGAGGAAGCCACGCCGAGCTCCACCACTACATCACCCCCAAGAACCGCACAAGGCAAAAGAGCTCGCTGAGTAGCTCGCCTAGTCCGAGGACCCAATTAGTGAGTGTATAAATAGGACGTGTATATGTAGTAGGATGGGGCGTTGTAAAGGTAGCAGTGTGAGGGACCAAGGCGAGGGTCAGGAACCCTCGTCAACACCGGAAGCCAAATAGGCTCGTAAGGTGCCATCTCACACTCGCACACCTATAAATAAGACCTCTCTTGTGACTATTACACAATTTTCAATCATAATACACATTTATTTCTCTCTCTAAGCTCCCTATTTTCTCTCTCTACATTATCCTTCAAGAACACAAATTCTAAGATTATTGTTTGGTAGAATTAATACACCATAATAGCCACATAAACAAACACCATTAGTAAATTCTATCAACAGTTGGATTCTGTACAAAAAAACTATGTTACTTTTGTCTTGAGTCAGTGTTACAAAATAGCATGAATTGTGTTCCTGAAAATTTATGTTACTTTTCCCTTAAGTTCATGTTACAAGATATAATAAACAGTGTTACACTAAAATTATTTATTGTATAATAATAAAAAATAGGAAAACATGAAGAATACACAACGCAGAAGCCCTAGGATTCACTTACCAACAATATCACCTGAGAAAATAGGAAAAAACTTAAAACGAAACTGAAAAAGAAAAAAAAATATCTCAAACTACAAATATAAGGACGGAAATGAAGAAAACAGTCGGTAAACGTCGCAATAACCGCCGATGATCGAGAAAGAAGACACGGGAACGAGAGGAGCGAGAAGGAAGTCGAGAAACTGAGAATGAAAAGTGTGAAAATAAAATTCGAATACACACTTTTATTAAATGACCCGTTTTGTTGGCCGACCCGCTTCTAATTAACTCGACCCCATCCGCATGGTTAATATTTGAACCATTTAACAATATGGTACCGTTTCACACCGTGAAACGTTTCATGTAAGTTTTTGTGAAAAGAAAGAGGATAAATTTAGTTTATAATACTACACATTTGATTGAAAACAAAGGATCCTATTTAAAAATATTTTTAAATTATATAATATAAATCTAATTCTCAATAAATCTACCAAACATGAGAAGTTATATGCCTATATTCAATATTCATATAGAAGAAGCGAAACGTACGAAACATCAAATATCAAAACAATATTATATCTTCCAACCGGATGAGTAGATGTGAAATATGAAATTGTGAGGTGATCATATCCATATATAGAAAATATATTATTTCAAGGGGAAAATTTTCTTGAGATATTATAATAATAACAATCTTGAATAAGTAATTATTTAGCAAAAGTGAAATATATTTATATAAAAAGAAATATAACGACACTTTTAATATCATTACGAATATATCGTCCAATTGGAATAATTGAAACTGCAATAGATAGAAAATTATTATACTAAGGGGCAAAGAGATCTCGTGTTATCAAAATTAACATTTAAGCACAGGGGAAAAAATTAAATACTTTTAATTTGTTGGACTTTTTATTTAATTACTACCTTTATGACCAAAAAAAATTTCATACTTTTCTTTTTAGTTTATTTCTCAAAAGTTTGCATATTTTTAAAATATAATATTTTTTTAAATTTCAACCATTAAAATTTTTACCTCATAATCTCCATCTTATACATTTACTTATTACACTTTTAAAAAAATATATTATACCATCTAAAGTACCGCAAATTTTTGGGGAACGAGGGTAGTATTTATTATATATAAAATAAAACATCAATGTCCAATGTAAACAGAGCTGCATAATCTTATCCAGAAAAGCTGGGGATTTAATTAAGACAAACACTTATATACAAATTTCTACGGATCTAAACCGGGTCGGGTCGAATTTGAGTATTTTTGAAAAATTCGCACAACTTGTGATTTTCGCCCCCAGGTATGTTACAGTTGGGGCAAATGCATGTTACTTTAAGGCAAAACGTGTGTTACAACCAGATTAAATGTTATTTCTACACATATTCATTTATTTTTGTAGAAGTAAATATTTTTCATGCAATGTAACACATGTATATGTTACATTGTATGTGTAACACATATTTATTCTTAATAAAAATACATTTTATGCTATAGTAACACATATATGCTCATATAATAACACAAATTGTGGAACAAATATGTGTTACAATTAGAGTAAATATGTATTACTGCAAATTTATGTTATAATTGGAGTAAATTTGTGTTACAGCAAATGTGTGTTACATCTAGAGTAAATGTGTGTTACAATTAGAGTAAATGTGTGTTACTGCAAATGTGTGTTACAATTAGAGTAAATGTGTGTTACTGTATGCACAAACATTTATTTATCCTTATAAAAATATATATTATATTTTATATAACATATATAAGGTATTAAATGATGTATTAAGTACATGAATAACATATAATTAACATAAATCAACAAAGAGAATAAAAAATAAATTAAATAACACATATTTATACTTGCAGAAATACATAATTTCTTTATAGTTACTTGAAAAGTAAAAAAAATTATTTTTTTATGAATTTGTAACAAAGATTTTGCCTAATTGTAACACGTCTTTGCCCAAATTGTAACATATCTGGGAGCGAAAAAATATATTATTAACATAAATCAACAAAGAGAATTAAAAAATAAATTAACACATATTTATACTTGCATAAATACATATTTTCTTTATAGTTACTTGAAAAGTACAAAAAATTAATTTTTTAAGAATTTGTAACACAGATTTTGTCTAATTGTAACATGTCTTTGCCCAAATTGTAATATACCTGGGAGCGAAAAACATATTATTAGCATAAATCAGTAAAGAGAATAAAAAATAAATTAAGTAATACATATTTATACTTGCAGAAATACATATTTTCTTTATAGTTACTTGAAAAGTACAAAAAATTATTTTTTTAAGAATTTGTAACACAAATTTTGCCTAATTGTAACACGTCTTTGCCCAAATTGTAACATACTTGGGAGCGAAAAAACCTAGAACTACAAGTTGCGCGAATTTTGGAAAAAAATGTCCAAATCTGACCCGATCCGGTTTTGATCCGCGAATTTTTCAAAAATGGATATTTCTACGGTAGAAATTTGTACACAAGTGTTGCTCTTTAATTAATGTAACATTTAGGAGAGAGGTGCCGTTCAATTTTCTTGTAATAAATTGTGTTCTATACTCCTCGATTCGTTTCATTACGTTTGTTGCATATTTTATTTTATAGAAATAAAAGTATTTTTAATTTAAGTTTTGCAAATTTACACGTTTCATTGACTAGTAGGGCATTTGGGGTAGAACAAATGTTGAAACTAGTTAAATTATGTGTTACATTAATATATAAGTGCAATTAAGCATGTCTATGTTATATAGTGCAATTGGGTACAAAATTAACCCATTTCTTATAGAGATCTCGGCCATAAAAAAAATAGGCCCAGGTTAAATGCACCCACATGGGTTTGGAGTACAAACACTTAAATATATAATTATGTAAATGTTTATAAGCGAACTACCCAAGACTAATTACGAGATTAATTAGTCAAGACTAAAAAGGTCGCTGACCTGCTTAGAAGCTACATCATCAACCTTGACCAGAGTCAACATGGGGAACCTCGCCCAGATGATGTATGACCCGAAGTCAAATGACAGACCAAGCCGAAGAGAGAAAAGCTCGCAGGTAAGGTCGCCCTTTGAAGGGTAGCTCGCCCGTATTTGAGGAGACCAAGCAAAAGTCCACCCCTACATTGCTCCGAAACGGCGCAAGGCAGTGGAGCTCGCCCACAAGCTCGCCTAGGTCCAGGACATAGATCTCAGTTGTATAAGTAGCGAGTAGAGGTGTAATAGGACGAAACATTGTAAAGGTAGCATAGTAGTGAGTAAGGACAAGTGTCAAGGACACTTGTCAACACCTAAAGCCAAGAAGGATCACAATGTGTCACTTCACATATGCAAACCTATAAATAGGTCCCCCTATGTACCTTTCTCTCTCTAAGTTTTCATAATACAACAAACACTTTCTCACTCTAGCTTTCTCACTCTCTCTCTATATTTCCAACTCAAGAACAAAACTTTAATTCTAGTTATTGTTTGGTAGATTTCTACTGATTAACGACCATAATCTTTCTATTAGTTAAATCTATCAACAATTTGGTGCTAGAAGGAGGGGACCGAACCTCCAATTCTAAAAATTCGAGAGAAATTTATGAAGAGTTGCTTGAAGATTTAAAGGTGTTCTTGACAAAACCAAGAACACTTTGAAGATACACTCTGATTTCCAGTTTCCATCCAAATTACCAGATTTTTGGACATAAATTTTAAACAAAAAAGTATTTTAAAAGCATGCGTGTAGACGAATAAACCAGATTTTGGATAATTCGTGTGCATGCAAGGCTAGACAAAACCTTGACAAACTTACCTGTGCTGGGGAAAGACGACCTTGAAGACCTTCTCACAGAAACATTAAAATGTCAAAAGAAAATACCTCAGCTACCACTAGGAGATGGAAGGGTCGCACAAACCAGAACCAGGGCCAGGCAGATGGGGAAACCTCGCGCCGAGCTCCCCAGAGGAATGACGTACCGCGAGCTCCCCAGCGAGCTATCGTGGTTCATGAGGAGTTAAACCCTGCTCTGAGGGAAATAGCCAACGATCTTGACGAGCTTCAGCGAACTATCGCTGCTCTTCAAAGGCTGCAGCAAAGGCAGCAAAGCGACCTTGCCCAGGCGTCCAGGCGAGCTCCCGCTAATGAAATACGGGAGCAGACGACTAGGCTAACTCAGGCCACCCAGGCTCGGGGGCATGCCAGCGACCTTCCCGCAGAGAAGGAGGCGAGCTCCACACGAGCTCGCCAGTATAGAGAACGGTCCGGGAAGGCAAAGGTGGTGGAAAGGCTAGGTTCGCGAGACGGGCGAGCTTCAGCCTATACTGAGGCATCTGCCACCCACCAATCCAGAGAAAGGGAGGTCCTCCAGGGCAGGTTGGGGCGCAGGCAAAAGGCAGATTGAGTGTTGTAGAGAGATCTAGGCACTTAATAGGGCTCTTATGCTTAGTTAATCAATCAAGGGATCTTGCATACTGGGATTGGTAGGCACTAGATGAACCATAATGGGATTACACTAATGCACTTCTCACACACATTTGCTCATCTTTCAAGAACTCAAGACAATTTTCTTGCTTTCCTAGCTATTACTAGTTAAACAACATACTTGCTATTCATTGCCCAATTTTCCTGAGTTCGATACATTTTATTACATGGTTAACTTGCCACGTATACGACGACCACGTACACTTTGGTGAGAGCACGATTTTGGCAAACACCCCCCTTCTATACTTGTGAAACTCTTATCAACTGAGTTCATAGGACCAACAACTACTGTGTCTTTTTTCCTCAGGTATGTGTTTATTAATTCTCAGTATTTACTTCCTATATAATTTATCTTTCTAATTAAATATTAATGCGCGTATATATGCTAGTTAAAGATATTTGAGTGAGGTATATATCCCCAGAGATTTCGAGATAGGTGAAATTTATTCCTTCATCCCCCGTAAGTGTCTTACTCCATGGGTGATAGGACACAGTCCATGGAGGGAATTGTTGCACATATGCAGATACATATTGGGAAACACCATCTCGTTTTTGGCCAACAAATGTGGAATGATCACAACAAATATTTCGTAAAAAATTTTATTCATATAAATATACAGTTAATTTAATATTTTTAATATAATGTAGGGATCATTAAGTGATGTTCGCTATAAACATGAATACACTTATTGTGTATTTTATGCGCCCAACTGTAGATGGGATTGTGTCTCATCGCCATGATCCTAGTACATAATTTTTTGAGTCATTCTCCTGTGCACCCGAGTGCATACTATGCACTCGGGTGCTTCACTACTGCCAAACCATTCACTACTGTCAAACCCTAGATTTGCACTCCGCTGGAATCCTCAAGCCGCCCCCTGTTCTGCCCTGCTGCCGGAAGCAGCCCACACTCGCCTTGCAACCGTCGAAGTCATGCCGGAGAAGAAGAAGCGCACTCGCCGGAACTCGTCAACAACTGTGAAATTGAAATCCCAAGCCACCGCACTCCATAGCCGGAAATCGCAGAAAATCTAGCGCCCCTGTTCTCGATGAAGAAGCACAACCAGCCGTCACCAGGGCCAAATGTAACGCCCCAGTTTTTCCAAAATGTTTCTTGGCATTCTAGAAGCTCGAGTCGTCACTTAATGTCCAAAAATCCGGACTAAATTTTTTTTTTTTTGAAAACTACAAGTAACATCACATGAACAGCGGAAGCATACATTAAGGTTATAAAACGCAGTGGCCATTTTCAAAATATCACACACACGATCGTTATAAAAGTTTGGCGCAAAATAGATAGTTCTGATAAATATTACACACCATCATCGAGGAAATTATAAACGTTTACCGCCTCGGCATATTAGTTAAGTCATATTAAAACTACTAGTCTCGTTTTCACGAGTAATTTAAAACACTTTGGTAGGGAAGTAGTATCACTCCTCCACTGGCGCAAACTCCCCGTCATCGAGACCTGAAAAAGGATTTAAAAGTAGGGGAGTGAGATTTGAATTCTCAGTGTGGGCGACATGTACGCTACTATACATATTGGTAGTATGCAAACGTATCATTTTGTAAAAACACTTTTCATAGCCACAAAGGCTCATCATTCATCATATAGCCCGTAGGCTCTGTCCACCGTGGATCCTTGCTACACAAGCCAGACCACTACATATTATTTGAGATACTTTTAATCATATAGCCCTCAGGCTCTGTCCACCGTGGCGCCTAGCTACACAAGCCAGACCACTACATATCATTTGAGATATAGCCCTGAGGCTCTGTCCACCGCGGCGCCTAGCTACAGAAGCCAGACCACTACATATCATTTGAGATACTTCGCCCGTAGGCATTTGGGCAATAACCTCGTAACTGGACCCGAAGGTCAAAATATTTTCATCCACATACACCATCAGTCCATATAGTATTCAAGGCAATACAGTAAATGTCACCCACCTTAAACGCTTTCCTTTTTGCAAAACAATCACCGTTCCTTTCACCAGTAATTCTCGTCACCGTTTGCACACTTAGACCTAGCACCATTCGTTGTATTTCAGTTATTAATGTTTAAGAATTCTTGTTAAGATTTATACAATTAGTCTGATAAGGACATACACTTTACTTAGCATTTTTGTTCACTTAAGAAGTTAATAAAATGTTTTACGGTAATTAGTAGCTTGAGGTTCTTATCTAGGTGCATTTAGCATACTCAACTTTGTTAGGATCTTACAAGGTTCTTCGTATTTTCCTTTCTCAAGGCAAATAAGAAACATATGGTCCTTAATCTAAAATCAACACTAAATATCATGCCATTCATATAACTCATGCATTCACATAGAATTCACCAAGGCTTTAGACTAGTTTCCTCATGGGAAAATATTTGTTTTCCTTCTAACAAGGAAATAACACATAATCAACAATATTCAAGTACTGCAGTTTGCATGTTGACCCACACTTATACCAACTTGGAGAATTTTCTAAAAATATCAAAACTCATTCAAAAATCATGAAATTTTTACAGTGACTAACCCATCAAGTCTAAATTACATATAAAATTTATTTCATATCATTTGGTTTAGGAAAATATGAGTTCTAGGCTAGTTTCCAAAACATGGCAGATTGTTCCAGAATTTTCCAGAATTGAGCAACTTTCGAAATAATTTTGGTAAAAATATTTACACATCTCCAAAAATCGTGAAATAAATCATGAAGATACTTAACTTCATTTAGTAATTTATAAAAATTTTAAAAGAATTCTTTCATGAACAGATTACTCCCAGAAAATCCATACTTTAGAAATAAGGGGCATTTTGTCACACTTTCTTAGAAAATTCATAACTTATTAATGAAAACTCCAAAAATTCTCAAACTAGATTCAAATGAAAGATAACTTAATGTAGTTTCCAACCATATAAGCATCATCTAAAAATTTATGACATATGAGGTCCGAATTCTGTACGAAATTCGAGGTCAGTGCATAAAGTGTGTGATTTGTGTGCATGCTTTCACTTACATTTTCAATTTCATAACTACCATGCAACCAACATTTTAACTCCTTCAAAAACATCATTCTAGACTTCATTCATCATGCATTTGAACATTGGAAAGTAATAATGTCCTAGGGTTTCATGGTCTCTAAAAATATGGAACAATAAGCACACATAGCTCACATATACATGCAAGAAAACCAAATGTTTTGAGTTGGGGTTTTACAACCTTTGGAGCCTTTTTCTTGTTAACAAAAGAAGCTTTATTGTCCCTTGACCCTTAAGCTTGTAGGAATGGAGCACCACTTGGAGGAATACTTTGGTTTTGAGCTAAAACAAGGCAATGGAGTAAGTTAGGAGAAGTGGAGAGGAAAAACATGAACTTAGAAGAGAGAGGGAGAGATGTTGGCTTCCTCTTTGCAAGGAAATGACTCCAACCTTCAACCTAACTCCATGGATTTCTTGATACTTGAGGAAGGAAGCTCTCTTGTTGTTGGAGATGGGAGAAGAAAATCTCTCTACCCTTTGTAAGTATGGTGACCAAAAGTTGAGTGAGGGAGTTTGTGGATTTTCTTTTCTTTGGGTTTCTTTGCTCAAGGTAGGGAATGAACTAAGATAATTCATATATAGGAAATGGGAGCATATGACCATTCAAAGTTACTCATTTGGAGGTAAGAGAAGTCAAGGTTAGGTAAGGGAATAGGAAAAAAGGTATGACTCCTTAATTTAGGGGTATGGACATTTTTTTTACTTCACATTTCTTCATTCCAGCTGATAATTTCGGTCATAAGGGGATTTAGGAGAGGAATTTGAGTTCTAACTGTATTTTGGGACGCGATATGGCTTTCGGGGTTGAAAACGAATATTATTCGGTCGCGTTTTGGGCTCCGAAAATTAATATTTTGCTCATTTTGTAAGCCTAAAATTTTATATCTTGTATTTGTTAATTAAAACTTATGTTTAACCCATTTTATTACTTAAGTTCTAATAAAGATCCGCAATTACTCGTCGGATCGAAGTTTTTCAAATTTTAGAGTTTTCGGTTCGACATTTGGCGACAAACGTCCAGGGTTTTATTTTTTATAAATCTTTTACACCCAAAGGGTCTTAAAATCCCTTTTAGAATCTTATTTCATTCGTTCAAATGATTTATTAATATTTGATTCATAGTTACGGTGCTAGGAGTGCTTCCGGTTCCGGTTTTGAACCAACCGTTAAGTAGAAATCACTCATTTTAAAACTTAGTGTCCTCAAAGGAGTAAAAGATCAATCAAGCAAAAATATATAAATATAATAACATGAAATGTAATATAAATAGAAAAAAAATCTAATTTGGTTCGGGGTATTACACCAAAACTCACCGGAAATTTGCGACGCAATTCCGAAGCCCTGTTCGAATCAGTCGCCTGAGAAAACGTCTGAAGCCCATTCACCGCAGCACCCAAACCGTCGCCGGAAGTTACAACTGAGAAGCCACAACCACCGATTGATTTCAAGAGATAGTTGTTAAATTGAAAAAGTGCTAACCCATTTGAAGAGTTGCTCAGAGGAAATGAACGCTTTTTCTTTCTTACCCCAAGAATAAAATATAATACCCCAATAACAATTAATAAATACCTCAACAACAAATTTTTTTCTTATCCTATGAGTAAAATATAATACCCCAAGAATAAAATATAATACCTCAAGAGTAAAATATAATACATCAATAACAACTAATAAATACCCCAACAACAAATTTCTTTCTTACCCTATGAGTAAAATATAATACCCCAAGAATAAAATATAATACCCCAAGAGTAAATATAATACCTCAAGAATAAAATATAATACCCCAATAACAACTAATAAATACCACAACAATAAATTTCTTTCTTACCCTATAAGTAAAATATAATACCCCAAGAATAAAATATAATACTCCAAGAGTAAAATATAATACCCCAATAACAACTAATAAATACCCCAACAAATTTCTTTCTTACCCTATGAGTAAAATATAATACCCCAAGAATAAAATATAATACTCCAATAACAACTAATAAATACCCAACAACAATGATCAAGTTGCATACTTGTAAGCAGCAAAAATAAAATTAATAAAGATCTTACACACACAACCTGCAAGTAATACTCATGATTGAAAAATAAATTGAACTCTCACGATTGAAAGAAGTCAAAGAATTCTAACTCAACTTTCAAAAATTTGATAGTTCACAGCAACAGCAAAATTGAAATTGACATTGGAGCCTAATTCCAACTTACATGGACCTCTATTCAGAAGAAAATAATTGAAACTCCCATTGTGAAGCATCCCACAGCAACCCAAGGACTCAGTCTCTCAGTGGTCCCTGGAAACAATGTTCTGTGAGCTAATAATGGAAGTGGATACCTCAAGAACAAAAAATAATACCCGAAGACAAAAAAATTAATACCCTAATTACCAAAAAAACACATAGTGCGGGGTGTAGTGTGTGTTTCTGGAAATAACAAATTACAATTAAAATTGAAGTAAAAATCCAAGTGCATAGTATGCACTTGCATGCACACAAGTTTTTGCGTAATTTTTTATATTAATATAATAATTTATTTTACTTTTAAAATTACGCATATGTAATCTATTTTTATTTTTTAATAAAAATAAAAATAGTGTGATGACGATGTAACAGAGTCTACTTCCGAGTCAAGGCTTAATATCTTTCAATAAAGTGAAATGAGAAAATATTAAGGTAAATCTACTTTAGAAAATTATCAAATTAAAAGAAAATAGTTATAATTTTAGTATGTCACCATAATTGCTAATTAATAGGTTACGATGAAGCGGGATAGCATTCACAATTTATATTTTTTTGTTGCTACATTGAAGATATAATTTACACTTCTCGGACGATCATTCCCTATAACAATGTAAGTCTTTCTATCTATTTATTTAAATTAATATAGATTGATATAAATTTGTACTATCTAATTAAATTTTCAATATTTGATGTTTGTCTATGTACATCCGTTTGTTTCTTACGCCAAAAAAAGAATGAACAAATAAAAAATGAATTGGACGGAATATTTTTATAATCGATTTTTGTATTCTATAGTATAACTTTTGGTAGCATTAACTTATATATTAATGTGTGATGATATATATTTCATATTTTTGGTGAATTTAATTGATGTGCATGTTTATTTATTTGATGTTTTGGTATTGGTTGTATTGATGTTTTGGTATTTATGTTTTGGTGAATTTAATTGCTTTTATTGATTTTATTTATGTTTATTTTTGGTGAATTTAATTGCTTGTATTGATGTTTTGGGGTTGGTTGTATTGATTTATATATATAATATTTTGGTATTTTTGGTTTTGTATAAATAGTTTTTTAAAATATAAAATAAATATGTTAGATAGCAGTTAAAAACCGCTCTCTAAGTGGATAAAAAAATTAAAAAAAGAAAATGACCACGAACCACTCTCTAAGTTAATTAAAAAAAATAAAAAAAACAGATATGACCTTGGTGAGTGTTTCATAATCGCACTCCACTAAGTGAACCCCTAAAGAGCAGTTTTTATAACCGCTCTCTAAGTTAAAAAATAACAACTTTTCAAAGTCAAATATGTATTTGTGGTGGGGTGGCGAAATGGGAAAAATAACTTGGTGAATTGACAAAATGAGGATCATACCTTTATAATGTGACAAATTTAGGATAAATAAGTCGAAATCAATGCAAATCGAGCTAATTAGCCAAACTCGGGCTGAATTTGGTCTCGATTTGCAACTTATAAAAGTTACAATATTTAAATGTGTGATTTATATATATGTTTTAAAAAATCACTATATTTATAAATAGATTCACAATATTTGCACAGAAGCACATTTATTTTCTGCACAGAAATAATTTTTTTTTTCTGCACAGAACCTATTTGTAAATATAGTAATTTTTTTAAACCTATATATAAATTACCCTATTTAAATTGTCAATCTGAAAATTACGGTCGTCTTCATTTTTCAACTTGAAAAGTTATTGTTCTTGCCATCTCTTGTTCTTGCCATCTCAAAAAGTTGCGGTCCTCATTTGCCGTTGTCCTTATCAATATTTTATTTAAAATTTCATTAACGATGACATTATTCGTAGGTGATGTTATGATATTAAAAGTTGTGATGTTGATAAGAAATCGAGAAAAATAATACAAAATATTGTATTCATGTTGTTTAACTTTATGATTTTCTTTGTAATATGAATATTTGTCATCATTGCAAAAATTTTACATAAATTCTTATATTAAATAAGTTGTAATAAAATATTTGAAAATATTAGGAGGCACAAAATGTAGGTATTGTGTGAAAATAGTTCATAAGATATTTATCATTTATTTATTTTAAAATATCAAATATTTGATTAAGTGTATCAAAATATGCATCAAGTGTATCAAAAGTTGAGGTCAATATAACCTTTAGAGAAAACTATAAATTTTAGCCTTTTTTTATGGTACAAACTCTTTTTTGTCCACAAATTTATAAAAACTTTTTTTTGGCCTTTTTTAAAAATAAGTGACCAATATACCCTTAATTCTCATTTCCTTTTTTAATATATTTTTTTTCACCCCTAATCTTTTTCCTATTTCATTTCTTACACCAAATTAAAATAAGTGACTAATATACTTTTAATTATAGTATTTTTTTGACGGAGTTGGGTCGGATTGATTTTTTACGTTCCTTTAACCTAGAAAATTTTAAAAATAACATGATTACGAATAATATTATCTTTATTAATTATTAAGAATTAAATAAGTATTCTTGAAAGGTCGGAAACTGATCGGAGTTCGGTCAATTTTTTTAGAAATAACATATTTAGTAATTTTTTTTGTGACGGAGTTAAGGTCGAAATTAATTTTTAGTTTATTTTTACTTAAAAAATACTATGCATATGTAGAATTTTAATTGACATTATCTTTTTAATTTTTACTAGTAAAATAACTAATATTTTTAAAAGTCGGATATTTCTACAAATTCATTAAAAATATCATTTGCACTAGTATTTTTTTTTACGGAGTTGGGTCGGAATGATTTTTTACGTTCCTTTAGTGTAGAAAAAATTTAAAAGATACATGATTACGACTAAAAATATTTTTTTTAATTTTTAAGAATTAAATAAGTAATCTTGAAAGGTCGGAAACTGGTCGGAGTTCGTTCAATTTTTTTTGAAATAGCATATATAGTAAATTTTTTTTGTGATGGAGTTTGATCGGAACTACTTCTTAGATTATTTTTACCTAAAAACTACTATGCATATGTAAAAAATTTGATTGACGTTATCTTTTTAATTTTTACTAGTAAAATAACTAGTATTTTGAAAAGTCGGATATTTATCTAAATTTATAAAAAATAGCACTTGCAAGAGTATTTTTTTGACGGAGTTGGGTCGGAATGATTTTTTACGTTCCTTTAATCTAGAAATTTTTTAAAAGAAACATGATTACGACTAACGTTATCTTTATTAATTTTTAAGGATTAAATAAGTAATCTTGAAAGGTCGGAAACTGGTCGGAATCCGGTTAATTTTTTTTAAAATAGCATATTTAGTAATTTTTTTTGTGATGGAGTTTGATCGAAACTACTTCTTAGATTATTTTTACCTAAAAAATACTATACATATGTAAATATTTTGATTGACGTTATCTTTTTAATTTTTACTAGTAAAATAACTAGTATTTTGAAAAGTCGGATATTTATCTAAATTTATTAAAAATAGCACTTGCAATAGTATTTTTTGATGGTGTTGGGCCGGATTGATTTTTTACGTTCCTTTAATCTAGAAAAAATTTAAAAGATACATGTTTACGACTAATGATTAGGGTCATAATTGCATGTTTTTGTAATCATTTCTATATGGTTTTGATATTCTTATGATCATATTTGACCCTAATATGGTATAAATTGTGCTATTAACCCTTTTTGGCTAGAAAGTTGTGATTATAGGTGAAAACGAGCAAAACGAGGAAGAAACGAGCAAGATCGTAAAAGTTCAGAAAATGTGAGTTGATGCAATGAAGACAAATGTCATACCATGTCGAAGAGTTCGAAGAGAGGGTCACAATGAAAAAAGAATCGAGTCAATCGGAGCTCTAGAACTCAAGATACGAAGAAAACGAGAAGTTGAGGATCGATCGCACAAGTCGAAGCCGGGTTCGAGCGACCACAGGCCAGACTCGTGCGACCATGGGCAACGTTCGTGCGCCGAACTTCTGGTTCGAGCGACGACGAGCCGCATGAACGCTCACACGAGCTTGGTTCGTGCGGTCACCTGCTGGCGATCGTGCGATGGCTCGGTTGGTCCATTTTCGAAGGGCAGTTTCGTCTTTTAGCGCGTTTAATGAGGGGCATATTGGACCAAGCATTGTGGGCACTATAAATACTCTTAAGATCAGATTCTCAAGGGAGCCAAGTCATAATCCAAGACACATTTCTTAGATTAGAGAGAGAGTGAGGTAGTGACTTGGAGGTTTCTTAATAGTTCTTCTCACAAATTCTTAGATAACTTTTGATCTACCGAAGTGATCGTCGATCCGTTTATTCCTGCATGCTCGTCTGGTTGTAGGCTACATTCTCACCCATCGAATTTCAATTCCATTTGTCGGATTTCAATTTAGCATTTTAGAGGTAAATTGTATCTTTCCAAATGTCATTGTAATAGGTAAATTTCTTTACATTTCTTTCTTAATGATGAATGTTCCTAGCATAATTGTTCTTAAGTTTACTCAATTAGCCATGGGGTAATTTCTTTATGTGTTAGTGTATGATGCCTATGGAGTAGTGATGTGATATGTTGATCTTTTGAATGATTTGAATTGTTAATTGTATGATCAATTCTCTAATTGGAAGGTTTGTATGAATGCTTGCATGTGTAGATGATAATAGGGCCATTAGGGAGTTAGTCTCTTGCGAAAGTAGAGCTTATTTCCTAAATTCTCTTGTATTAAGGCCAATGCATATCAAGTGTTTGATGAAATTCCTAAGATAATGAGAATTATCTTTAGTGAATTAGATTAACAATTAGAGACTTTAATATGTATTAGGGAAACCTTTTTGCATGTTAGAGAGGCTTGTCCATTGATTATACACAATCTCATTGAATGATAAAGTGATACTTCACTCACGAAACATAGGATAATACACTAGCACATTCCCTCACATTTGCTCACTTTGCGAACACAAGGTGATAGGTAGTTTGCTCTTTTGACAAATTAGTAGATAATAGATACCCTTGCCTTTTATTGCTTTGTTAGCTAGCCAATCGAAACAACGAATTATCATTCAAATCCTCGTCTCCTTTGGGTTAGATATATTAAAACTTGGTCAAGCTTACCACGCTAATCACGAACACGTACACTTGCGTGAGGACTCATTTACACCGAACAAGTTTTTGGCGCCGTTGCCGGGGAGACCGCTTGTTTGATTGGTTGTTTGTTGTTTTTTTTCTTTTTGATTGGTTTTTATTGTGAGAGTTTTGATACTTGTGGTGATGAGTGTTTACATGTCTTATCTTTGTTTCTTTGTGTGTTCTTAATCATTCTTGGTGAGTGTTGATACTTGCTTGTTTTTGTAGGAGTGAACTTACTTGAAGATGGGCGAATACAACCAATACTTGTATTCTCCACAATATCTATATTCTCCTAATTTTTATACGTATCAACCTCACCCATATCAACCACCACCTCCACACGAAATTTCTTATTCTTCTAACCCTTACTCATATGAAGATTCCTACACTTTACCCTCTCCTACTCCTTCAAATCATGAAGAAGCTCCTCAAAGCCATATTAATGATACTCTAGTTTACATCCTAAATAAATTTGAAGAAATTCGAAAGGATTCCATAAGAAGCTTTGAGGAGACTAATGAGAAGATTGATAAATTGTTCAAATCTCGAGGAGATCAAATTAAGAGCTTGGAGCTCCAAGTGGAGCAATTGGCCAAACAAGCCCAAGAGATTTGTGAAGAAAAGTTGGAGGATGAAGATGGGGGTAATTTAGATGATTCAAGAGGAGGAAAGGAATATGATCAAGAAGAGGAAGACAAATGTCCACTCATGGACTTGAGCTTAATTGAAGAAAAACAACAAATTGAAGTGGAAGAGGAGCCTAAATTTGAAATGAGCATTTCTCTACCCTTAGACTCTTCTACTTGTGCTTTAATTGATAATGTTGTTCGTTGTGAATATGCCTTACCTCTTGATATAATTGATTACAAGCTTGAATTGAAAATCTTCTTGAATATTTTTTATAGTAGGAGACGGGGGTGGATTAGGTTGAGAAGAAAAGATGAATTTTCTTGTGCTTATAAATTCAAAATGATAAGGAAAGTAGGGGTGTGGGGTAGAAATCCTACTTGTTTCCTTGAGCATTATGCTTTGAGATTTATGTTTGATGGTGAGGAGGCCAAATATATATCCTTGGCCATTTAGCTAACATTGGTCTCGTCCGGCTAGGGGACGTTAAATCCAAGCGCTAGGTGGGAGGCAACCCACCCTTATATCCTTTTCGTATCCTTTATTGTTTGTGTTGATTAGTTTTGCTTTTTTATTTTAGGGGTAGAAGCATGAATGCCATTTTTAGCTCATGATTTTGTGCTTTGATTGCTCTTTTTGGATTTTGTGCTATTTTGTGCAAGAATAGATTTGATGAGCATATTTTGTTTAAGGTTTTGAGATATACTTGTTGTGGGAATTGATATGGTTTGTGCATGGTTTATTGAACTTGAGTTTCTTGATTAATCACTATTTCCAAACTTTATTAGGATTTTTGATCCGAAAAAGTTTGGGGGGGTGTGATTCGTGATTAATTTTTCGATTAATTGCTCATTTTCATGATTAATTTGATGATGTTCAATGACCATTTATGTTACATGTGGAGTTTTAAGTTGTGTTGTGTAGGAAAATGGAAGAAAATGGCTTGAAAAAGGTGAAAAGAGATGAAAAATCGAAGTGGTGCAAAAAGGGCTTTGGTTCGTGCACCCATAAGCATTGATTCGTGCACCCAGAAGCTCGGTTCGTGTGACGGTTCACTGGTTCGGGCGAGAGTGGTTCGCACGAACGCTCGCACGAGTCCAGTTCGTGCGATAAGCTTGCTGGCTCGAGCGACGACGGTCCACACGAACTCTCGCATGATCCCGGTTCGTGTGGCCGTAGGTTCGGTTCGTGTGGCACCTTGTGAATCCAAATTTGACCAATTTTTGGTCCAACTTTGACCACACTTCCCTAGGTTTGTCCACTTACTCTTTGTCTTCATTTCCCACTTATTCCACACACAAACACACACTTCTCTCTTCACTCTTGCACTCCATATTCTCTCAACACCAAGAAGGAGAAAGTTGGAGAACATTTCCATATCTCAATTTCTACAATTTTTCTCATCAATTCCTTCCAAAGGTATGTTCTTTTAACTCTTTTCATTCTATTTCTTGCAATTTTATTGAAATTCCATGGTAGCATTGTCTAGAATAAGAAATTTAATTTTTAGAGTTCTTGAGCTTAGTTTGGGGATTTCTTTATTCTAGTTTAATTTTGAGCAATTGTTGATGAAATAATGCTACATTGTTGATGGGTAATCCATGAGGAATCAGATTGCATACTAATTTAGTGAATTTTGGACTTAAGTGATGATTGATGGATTATTGATGATTTGATCTTCGTGGGCACCAACTTCTTTCAGTAGTGCCTCCTGCATAGCCACGAACACCCCCGCCTTGTGACGGAATTCGCTGTAAGTGTTGGGACATGCGAGGTGCATCTCCTTCCAGAGGTCGGTACCCCTCCTGAGTCCGGCCATTGCTGCGACGACCTTGGTGTCTTTGCTCACCGGCTCGCCTTCCAGTAGGATTTTGTCGAACCTTTCCAGGTACTGCTGGTCGGTCTCGCTCTCGCCTTGATGGATGTTGGCGATTCGGTGCTTCTGGGTAAGGTAGGATCCGCATCCGGAGAAGTGGGCCAGGAACTCCCGCGAGAGTTGGCCAAATGACCAGATGCCCCGGTGTAGGCCGACTCCATTCCGGTGTAAGGAGCGGGATCCTCCTCTACCATCTTGGCCTTGCCGGTCCTCTCCCTGCGCTGGCGAGCTTGTGCCGAGCTTGCCTCCTCCTCGGTGGGGAGTATGCTGTAGTCCCCTCTGGTCTGGGTGCCCTGAGTGGGTCTGGTCTGCTCCCGGGCTTCGGCAGCTGGAACTCGCCTGGGTACCAGGGCGAGCTCGTCCTGCTGTCGCTGCTGCAACCTTTGTAAGGTCGCGATGGTGCGTTGGAGCTCGATGGGGTTGCTGGCCAGGTCCCTCAGGGCGGGAGCCAAGTCTTCCTGGGTCACCGCTACTCGCGGAGGTCGCGGAGCTGCGGTGCTCTTCTGGGGAGGTGGTTGTGATGTTTCCACCACCTGGCGTGAGGTCTCCACCTCGGCCTGGTTTTGATCACCCCCTTTAGACCTTCCCGCAGCTGCGGAGGCCTGTCCCTTAGCGGCTCGAGTGTTAGCCATTTTTGGGTTTCGGAGGGGGTAGCTTGCTGAAGGTCGCCGGGGTTGAGGGAGGTCGTCTGGGTGGTGGAGGTCGCCGAAGTGGTGGTCGTCCAGCTTAGGTAGAGCTCTGCAAGTTTTCATCTAGCCTCGCGTGTGACGAATTGTCCAAAATTCAGTTTATTCGTGTGCACTCGCACGTTTGAAAACTTATTCCGGGCAGATTTCGTAAAATCCGAAAGCTCGGGTTTTTGTCCGGAAATCTGGGTTCTTCATTCAAGGGATGAAGATGTATGTGTATCTTCAAGTGTTCTTGAGTTTTATCAAGAACATCTTCGAATCTTCAAATCTTCAAGCAAACTCTAATGTTTCGTTCTTGAAAATTTTTAATTTTCAGATTCAAACACGACACCCTCCTTCTAGCGCCAAATTGTTGATAGAATTTACTAATCGATGTTTGTTTATGTGGCTTTACGACGGATTGATTCTACCAAACAATAATCTTATGATTTTATGTTCTTGGGGAGGGGGAATAGAGAGTTTAGAGAGAGAAATATTGTAATGAGGATTGTATTGATTGTGTGAATTGTTACAAGAGAGGTCTTATTTATAGGTGTGTGAGTGTGAGATGGCACCTTACGAGCCTATATGGCTTCCGGTGTCGATGAGGGTTCCTTACCCTCGTCTTGATCTCTCACACTGCTTCCCCTATCACGCCTCGTCATACTACTATGCCTTAGACTAGATGGGCCTCATTAAAAATCTCGCCGTAAACCACCCTTGTGGATAAACAGGACGGAGGGAAAAAGAGCGCTCCATCGGGGTCCTATTGACTAACAGGCGAGCTCAGAGGTGGGCTTAGGTGGTTTGGGCGAGCTCTGGGGCGAGCTCTAACACCTTGCGTGGCCTACGAGTGTTGTGCGATGATGAACCTCGGCGAGGTCTTCACGAGGATATGGGGTGAGCTCGGCGACCTCCTAACCTCTCTGATTCACCTCGAGTGGCTCGCCCATCAACAATACTGGTGCAAATGATATTTTTAATGAATTTGGAGAAATATCCGACTTTTCAAAATATTAGTTATTTTACTAGTAAAAATTAAAAAGATAATGTCAATTAAAATTCTACATATGCATAATGTTTTTTAGGTAAAAATAATCTAAAAAGTAGTTCCGACCTAACTCCATCACAATTTTTTTTTACTAAATATGCTATTTCTAAAAAAATTGACCGGACTCCGACCAGTTTCCGACCTTTCAAGATTACTTATTTAATCCTTAAAAATTAATAAAGATAACGTTAGTCGTAATCATGTATCTTTTAAATTTTTTCTAGATTAAACGAACGTCAAAAATCATTTCGAACTAACTCCGTCAAAAAAATACTATTGCAAGTGCTATTTTTAGTAAATTTAGATAAATATCCGACTTTTCAAAATGCTAGTTATTTTACTAGTAAAAATTAAAAAGATAACTTCAATCAAATTTTTTACATATGCATAGTATTTTTTAGGTAAAAATAATCTAAGAAATAGTTCCGTTCAAACTCCGTCACAAAAAAAAACTAAATATGCAATTTTAAAAAAAATTGACCGGACTCCGACCAGTTTCCAACCTTTCAAAATTACTTATTTAATCCTTAAAAATTAAAAAAGATAATGTTAGTCGTAATCATGTATCTTTTAATTTTTTTCTACACTAAAGGAACGTAAAAAATCATTCCGACCCAACTCCGTCAAAAAAATACTAGTGCAAATGATATTTTTAATAAATTTGGAGAAATATCCGACTTTTCAAAATATTAATTATTTTACTAGTAAAAATTAAAAAAATAATGTCAATTAAAATTCTACATATGCATAGTATTTTTTAGGTGAAAATAATCTAAAAAGTAGTTTCGATCAAACTCCGTCACAAAAAAATTACTAAATATGCTATTTTTAAAAAAATTGACCGGACTACGACCAATTTTCGACCTTTCAAGATTAGTTATTTAATCCTTAAAAATTAGAAAAGATAACGTTAGTCGTAATCATGTATCTTTGAAATTTTTTCTACACTAAAGGAACGTAAAAAATCATTCCGACCCAACTCCGTCAAAAAAATACTAGTGCAAATGATATTTTTAATGAATTTGGAGAAATATCCGACTTTTCAAAATATTAGTTATTTTACTATTAATAATTAAAAAGATAATGTCAATTAAAATTCTACATATGCATAGTATTTTTTAGGTAAAAATAATCTAAAAATTAGTTCCGACCTAACTCCGTCACGAAAAAAAAAAACTAAATATGCTATTTCTAAAAAAATTGACCGGACTCCGACCAGTTTCCGACCTTTCAAGATTACTTATTTAATCCTTAAAAATTAATAAAGATAACGTTAGTCGTAATTATGTTTCTTTTAAATTTTTTCTAGATTAAAGGAACGTAAAAAATCATTCCTACCCAACTCCGTCAAAAAAATACTATTGCAAGTGATATTTTTAATAAATTTAGATAAATATCCGACTTTTCAAAATACTAGTTATTTTACTAGTAAAAATTAAAAAGATAACGTCAATCAAATTTTTTACATATTCATAGTATTTTTTAGGTAAAAATAATCTAAGAAGTAGTTCTGATCAAACTCCGTCACAAAAAAATTTACTAAATATTCTATTTTTTTAAAAAAATTGACCTGGACTCCGACCAGTTTCCGACCTTTCAAGATTACTTATTTAATCCTAAAAAAATAAAAAAGATAATGTTAGTCGTAATCATGTATCTTTTAAATTTTTTCTACACTAAAGGAACGTAAAAAATTAATCCGACCCAACTCCGTCAAAAAAATACTGGTGCAAATGATATTTTTAATGAATTTGGAGAAATATTCGACTCTTCAAAATATTAGTTATTTTACTAGTAAAAATTAAAAAGATAATGTCAATTAAAATTCTACATGTGCATAGTGTTTTTTAGGTAAAAATAATCTAAACAGTAGTTCCAATCAAACTCCGTCACAAAAAAAAATTACTAAATATGCTATTTTAAAAAAATTGACCGAACTCCGACCAATTTCCGACCTTTCAAGATCACTTATTTAATCCTTAAAAATTAATAAAGATAATATTAGTCGTAAACATGTATCTTTTAAATTTTTTCTACACTAAAGGAACGTAAAAAATCATTCCGACCCAACTCCGTCAAAAAAATACTAGTGCAAATGATATTTTTAATGAATTTTTTGAAATATTCGACTTTTCAAAATACTAGTTGTTTTACTATTAAAAATTAAAAAGATAATGTCAATTAAAATTCTACATATGCATAGTATATTTTAAGTAAAAATAATCTAAAAAGTATTTACGACCTAACTCCGTCATGAAAAAAAAAACTAAATATGTTATTTCTAAAAAAATTGACCGGACTCCGACCAGTTTCCGACCTTTCAAGATTACTTAGTTAATCCTTAAAAATTAATAAAGATAACGTTAGTCGTAATCATGTTTCTTTTAAAAAAATTCTAGATTAAAGGAACGTAAAAAATCATTCCGACCCAACTCCGTCAAAAAAATACTATTGCAAGTGATATTTTTAATAAATTTAGATAAATATCTGACTTTTCAAAATATTAGTTATTTTACTAGTAAAAATTAAAAAGATAACGTTAATCAAATTTTTTACATATGCATAGTATTTTTTAGATAAAAATAATCTAAGAAGTAGTTCCGATCAAACTCCGTCACAAAAAATATTACTAAATATGCTATTTTTAAAAAAAATTGACCGGACTCCGACCAGTTTCCGACCTTTCAAGATTACTTATTTAATCCTTAAAAATTAAAAAAGATATCGTTAGTCGTATTAAATTTTTTCTACACTAAAGGAACGTAAAAAATCATTCCGACCCAACTCCGTCAAAAAAATACTATAATTAAAGATATATTGGTCACTTATTTTACTTTGGTGTAAGAAACGAAATAGGAAAAAAATTAGGGGTGACAAGTAGAAATTTTTAAAAAAAAGAGAATTAATGGTATATTGGTCACTTATTTTTTAAGAAGGCCAAAAAAGAGTTTTTATAAATTTGTGGACAAAAAAGAGTTTGTACCTTAAAAATAGGCTAAAAAAGAGTTTGTCCCTAAAATTTAATTGACATCAACAATTTGATACACCTGATTAAATGTTTAATACTTTAAAATTAGTTTATAATAAACTTATCATGAACTATTTTCATACACAATTTTGCCCAAAAATATATGGACAAAAGTTTATATGAGATGATCTCATGTATGTGAAAAATCTCATTTGTCATGTTTTAAATATGACATAAATACGAAAATGGAGCTCCATTCCGTATATTAATATTTATCAAACCTCAAAATTTCCTCAAATATATATCATATATTTAAATGTTAAAGAATTATAATACATATTATATATATACACTAATCTTGCATCATAGGGGTAACATACTAATTAATTCAATTTAATTCAGTATCCCAATATATTGTTTCTTCCGGCTCCGCTGATGAGTAGCAAAGTCATTATCAGACGTTAAAGTAGACTACAAATTCGATGTCGTAAGATAGAATTATGAATAGTCACAAACCCCTAATAAACACAAGTTTATATTCTCCATTTCTATATCAGTGACAAATGAAGATACAATGATATCAGTCTATCGAGATGCGATTACATATTTGTATATATGTTGGACTTTTATTCTGGGGAATGGTTTTTTAATTTTGGTCCAGTGAATTATTCAAAATTCTGATTTTTGTCCTGTTAACTTTCGTGTATTGAAAATATTTTGACATCTTGGTATGGTATTCGACCAATTGGTGATCAACTAAACGTTTCACCTCTTATAAACGGTCACCAGACCAAAATGTCAAAAAAAGTAAAAGTTATAGGACTATTTTCAATTTATAAAAATCGACAGAACTAAAATCGAAATAAGAATAACTTACATGACTGATAAACTTATTTCCCTTCTTATTTTCAATAATAAAATTGATAAAACGATTTCAGTTATGTGGCTGCACAACTGTCGTCGGTGTGTGGGCGTCGGGGATGGAATGTGGTGGAGGGTAACAGCCGCGGATGCAAATCCCCCCTCCACAAGCGCAAAAGGGGCACCTTGGTCCGCATAGTGGTTTGCAATCCGAGTTAACCCTACAATATGGGAGAACTGCTTCTGTCCGCAACAACCCTGCACCAACCATACATGCACATATTTAATTTGTAAATAAATAAATTTATCAAAGTGTAAATATAACTAGATGCTGGGAAAATACTGAAAATTTAAGAATATTGCACTTATCAAACTGAAAAATGCTACTCGCTCTGTCCATGAAACTTCATCCCATTTCACAGTTGACAAGAGATTTAATAAAAACTAGTATTATATTGAAATTTTAGATAAAGTAATGAAAAAGTCAGACTATATTGTGGGACCCAAACTTTTATTTGTAAGTATGGATTGTTTTCAAATAAGAAAAAAAAAATTGTGGACAAACAAAAAATAAAAGTAGAAAAAAGTTGTGTGGACGGAGGGAATAATTTTTTTGTGATATAATGACATCTTCGGTTCGATAACAATATGTATATTGGATATGTACCAAAATATAAACAAAAAAGTCTGTATTTTGGATTTCTTAATATACTGAAATTTTGGTAGGAAATGCTACATCAAAATTTCTGTATGGACAGGTACAAAATGATATTCTTAATATATTATGTGTACTGGAATTTCAGTACCGGTCAAGGTATGGGTAGGTAAAATTTTTATATTGAAATTTTTGTATACCAAAAGTTTCAGTTTAGTTATATGAAATTTTATATACCAAAAAATTTTGGGCAGTATGTGTGGAATGGTATTTTTATATATTATACAAAACTATCCCTAAATATAACAAATATATATTATAATTACTATTTATTTGGCGATAATAGAGATTTGTAACAATCTTCTAGTTAAAAGATAGAAGAGATACTAGACCTGTTGCGATGAGTGCAAGAGCAAGCATAAGAAGTGATATTGCAGAAGTGGACTTCATACTTTTAGAAATTTCAAAAGTAATATATGAAGGTGGTGTGATACCGTTTGTGAGGAATTAAGGATTATATAATAGTTAGTGTAGGATGAGTCTAAATCTGCTTTGCTTTTTATGTATACAAATACTTTTTTGTCATAATTTAATTAAGGAGAACTCTATTAGATGGTGGCAACTAATTGTGTAAATGACCAATACGACTCGAATTCAATCAACTTAAAGCATATAATTTACAAATACTTATTGAAATTGTTTGATGTCATTTGTAATTAGATTAATTATGTGACTTCGACTAAGCTCGTGAGTGATGAGTAAACACTGTACTAAATTCGAGCTCGAGAATTGCTTAAGTACAAATATATAGCTCAAGTACAAATATATATTGCTCAAGTACAATTCGAGTGAATGAGAACTTGACTCAAATTTGAATTATTTTTACTTTTTTTTTTTCAAATCAAGCACAAATATATAGCTCGTGAATGTACACTCATAGTAACAGTTTTTATTTGCAAAATTTGTAGCTAAATCAAATTAAACTTAAGTTTGATTATATCATAAATTTAGTGTTAATTATATAACTACAAAAGGTTTTCAAGATCATCAGGAGCTTTCCAAAATTAAGGTGTCAAACTTTTTTAAATTAAGGCATTTACAAATAGATTCAAGAAAATATCGTATTTATAAATAAGTTTAAAATATTTATATACATATATAAATTTTATTTGTACAAAATTAAATTTTTTTTATAAATATAAATATTTTAAACTTATTTACAACACAAAATTTATTTGAAACGTTTCACGGTGTGAAACGATACCATATTGTTAAATGAGGCATATCCATACCCATACCAGAATTCGCGGGCAATTTTCCATTTCGAACTTAAAAAAAGAGGCGGTGGCTTTGTGGGTTTTAAATTGTTAATGACTCTGAGACAACAGAAAGGCTATTAAATTGGAAATATAATAAATTCTTGTCTGCATGGAAATTGCTGGAAATTGCATGGAAACATACCCATGCATAGTAACGATTCTTAGAAAAAAAAAATTGCATGGAAATTTTTTTGCATACATAAATTTTTTATTGTTATTTAATTAGAGAATATATTATAAATAGTAAAAATAAATAAATAAAAAATTAATTTTAAATAAGAAATATATTTTATCCTATAGTAACACATGCTTGCCCAAATAGTAATACAAATTGGGGAGCAAATATATGTTACTATTATAGCAAATGTGTGTTACAATCTTATAAAAAGTTGTTATTTTTGCATATATTCATTTGTTTTTATAGAATAAATAGTTTTTAAAATAACATAAGAGAAAAATCATGTGTGTTACTATAAGAAAACATATTGGTTTTTCATAAATATTTATTTATTTGTATAGAAATAATTATTTTTTATATAATAACACATATAAAATAGTAAAAAAAATGTATTAATATATGAATCAATATACCTAGATTTAAAGGAATGGTGATTAAAAAACACATACTTATTCTTATAAAAATATATTTTCTCTTACAGTAACCGTATTTGCCCATATTGTAACACACATTTTCCCATTTAGTAACACAAATTGGGGGAGCAAATATATGTTACTATTAGATCAAATGTGTGTTACAATCTTATAAAAAGTTGTTATTTTGCATATATTCATTTGTTTTTATATAATAAATAGTTTTTAACATAATATAAGAGAAAAATCTTGTGTGTTACTATAAGAAAACATAATGGATTTTTATAAATATTTATTTATTGGTATAGAAATAATTATTTTTTATATAATAACACATATAAAATAGTAAAAAAAAATATTAATATATGAATCAATATACCTAGATTTAAAAGGAATGGTGATTAAATTAAAAAACATATACTTATTCTTATAAAAGTACATTTTCTCTTAAAGTAACACGTATTTGCCTATATTGTAACACAAATTGGGGGAGAAAATTTGTGTTACTATTAGAGCAAATGTGTGTTACAATCTTATGAAATGTTGTTCTTTATATATATATTCATTTATTTTTATATAATAAATAATTTTTCATATGATACAAAAGCAATATGTGTGTTACTATAAGAAAATATATTATTTTCTCATAAGTATTTATGAAAAAAATAATATTTTTGTAGTAACACATATTTATTATTATATTGTGTGAAAAAATGTTAGTTCTACAAAAGCAAATGAATATATGTAAAGAAAATAACATTTGATCTAATTGTAACACACATTTTGCTTATTAGTAACATGCATTTGGCTAAATAGTAACATACCTGGGAGCGAAAAAATCTGGAATCATAGTTGCAAATTTTTTTTTCAAAGACCAAATTCGATCCGACCCGGTAGAATCCGCGAATTTTTTTAAATTTTCCCGTTTCACGTGAGTGTTCCTCTATTTACAAATACGATCTGTGAATCTATTCATATTTCCCTTTAAATATTCAGTATAAGCATACGATTTGATTATAATATTATATTATATAATATGCTTAAATAATTTCAAATGCTCCGCATAGATTATATTATTTAATATGCTTATACATGTTTACTCATTCATTAAACTATAATTTAAATAATTGGAGATGAAAAAGTATATTATTGACAAAAGTAATTTTCATGATAATTATCCAGAAATAGGATCTCGAAATTCAAAAAAAGTATTTGTTAAGTACCTTGTTTTGATTAGATTTTGATGTGTGCAAAACATATATTTTAATTGGTTACTAACAATTCTTGTAAGTTCTAATGGCTAAGGAAGTTATAGCTGCAAAAGGGAAGTCTACAATTGTATAGTTGCTTAAACTACAGCTAGACAAGACCATGCAGCTGTAATGTTATTCCTACAGCTATAATTGAAATTGCAGGAACTTGCAACAGTAATGTTCAAGAATCTACTGCAGAAATGATTGTTTGAAGCTTAAAGTACAAGGTTAAAGATTGATGAAGATTATCAAGACCCATAAACCTCAAGATAGTGAACCACTTATGCACTCATGTTTGCCAAAATCGTGTATGATTTCCACTCAAGTGAACGTGGTCGTTGTTGTCGTGGCAAGTTAACCAAGTTAAATATCGAACACAGGGAAACGATGTGATATCAAGCAAGCATTGAATGTCTACAAAAGGCTAATAGCTAGGAAAGTAAGAAAATGATCATGTTTTCTATCTACTTCAACAAAGCAAAGTAAATCTAGTTATCACCTCAACGAAGTGAGCAAAAGTGGTGTGTGTGCATGGAAGTAATCCTACTATGGTTCCTCTAGTGTCCTATCCATCATAGCATGCAAAAGGTCTCTTGGTGTCTTAATCAAGCCAACCAGTGTCTAGATCTCTCTACAACACAAGGTAAGGGCTCTATTGGATGTTTAGATCTCTCTACAACTTCCAACATTCCAATTAAGAGGTCTAGGCTAATATGCAATTCTCATTGGTCATACAAGCAATATATCAAACACTTGGCATGCATAAAGTTCTTATAGCTCAATTCTCATTTCATTGCTAAAACATATAAGCCATACAATCCAATTAAACATCCCAAGCATTCATTCAAGTCATTAATAAAAGAACTAATCCAACAAGATCACTAATACATGCATAGGATCAACAAGAACTAAATTCACCATAGAATTCATACAACCATGCAACAAGGATATTAGCCCATGGCTAATTGATAATGAAAATCAACAATTAACAATCTAATCATCATGAATATTAACTAAAACAAGAGAATTAAAGGAAAACTTACCAAATGTAGATGAATGAAAATACAAGCATCAAACCTTGAAAAGCTATCTCTTGATCCAAAGCTCAAAATCATAAAACGAACTGTAGAATCGAAACTAATAACGAGACTAATCTAATGGAACAAACGGATTAAAGATCCAATGGATGGATGAAAAGTAACTGTAGAGAGAAGTATGAAATCTAACTAAGAACCCACTAAGTAACCTCTAATCTCTCTCTAAAATTACCTAATGATCTAAGACTAATGAATAAGATGAAAAAGTTCCTTGGAGAATCTGATCCTTGAGTATTTATAGTGTTGGGACAATCTGAGTATTTTGATTAGATCCCAAAACCCCTGATGAATTTGCCTAAGTACAGTTGTTCAGGTTTGTCTAGTTCAGGATAGTTAGGTTAGGAATTCAGTTCAGGGGGAACGTGCTGAAGACTGAAGAATATTGGAGTCGACCCAATTTACTGAAGTCTGAAGTGCAATCCATCCTGAAGAAGTCAGAGTCAGTCTTGCTGAAGATTGCCTGAACTGAAGCTGAAGACCAAAGCCTGATGATCCGTCCTGAAGACAATCCGGAAGTACCATTGGCTGATGTTTCTACTGAGTACACTAAGCATACTCAGGACAGAACTTAGTTAGTGAAGAGTAAGTGTAACCTATCAGGCTGTGCTTAATGCACATAAGACCTGACTTAGGCATTGGTTCAGTTTACCTGAATCATGTAAGTCCAAAGCAAAAAGGTTACACATACTGGTCTGAATAACCTATCAAGCTGTGCTGAATGCACATAAGACCTGACTTAGGCATTGATTCAGTTTACCTGAATCATGTAAGTCCAAAGCAAAAAGGTTATTTATGCTATGGGAGAAAGAGACAAATAGAATGTCAGCAAGACTCCGATAAAGACAAACGTTCAGGCTGAGTTATTAACAAGAGACTCAGAGTATTGAATGTACGAGGAAGGACAAATGTCAGAAGGTCAACTAGTCATTTGAATGGAAAGCCAATGATCTTTCGACACGCATGTACGGAGTCTGCGTAGCATTTAATGCGGCATTTAATGCGTCTCAGAATTGCAGGCGGCGGGACAAAATTGCCAGATTAAGCATGGTGATTAGGTCAACAGTACATCTAGCCTGCAACCACCCTAAAATAGGAAAGATTTGGTTAGATCTCCTCCAACGGATCTATTTTGAATCTTGCCTATAAATATAGAGAGCCTTGCACCCATTCAAGGCTAACGGGAAATTTCCAAGCGAAAGCTCTCAAGAATCCAAGCACTCAAAGCATACTTTGAACAACACTCTGCAATTAAATTTCCCTAGTGTTGTAGTAGGATTCACTCTGTATTTGCTTAGATCGATAGCTCTAATATTTAGTATAGTTTTGTATTGCTAGAGCTATCTTAGTTGGAAACCAAGAATACCAAACCACTCATGGTGTGAGATTGGTTGGTTAGAAGGACTGGGACTTGTAAAATGCCCAGGGGTCAGTTCCTAAGAGAGGAAGTTGGCTATTCGTGTCCCTTGGCACGTAAAACCCAAGTACCTATCCTCAGGGTTTTGAGGATAGCTTCCTGTTAAATCAGGTCGTGGATGTAGGAGTTGGTTATCTCCGAACCACGTTAAAAAGACCCTTGTGTGCTGATTTACATTTTTGTTCAGGATCATAACTGTCATCATACTAAACTGAACATTCGGCATTGTTCTTTTATTCAGGACTGAATAAATCATCCTGAATCTTAATACTGTGCACTCAGCCTTAACTACCAGTTTACTAATCAAACTCAGAGAAAACGTTTTCAGAACTAAAACGAGTAGAAACTAAGGGCTCATTTTCCGCACGTACTCTAGCTTACTGAGATAGTAGTCCAACTGACTAGCTTCCGAGTGGTCAGTAGGTTTGTTATCTCTACTGAGCTTCTGAGCACTTTACTCACACTCAGCTTATCTGACTCGTTACTGAATGGTCTCTGCTGCCCCTGTGGACCTTCAGCCTACTGAGTAATTCAGGAAATCCTGACTGAGCGTGTTAGAGCATTTTTCTGAGTCTTTCAGAAAAATCTGACATCAGTGTATTCCCCCCCATACACTGATTATACTCGTTTCGGGACCAACAAGTGCCCACAATGCTTGGTCCAATATGCCCTTCATTAAATGCGCAAAAAGACGAAACAGCCCTCGAAATTGTGCCAGACCGAGCCTTCGCACGAATGCATGCAGGTGGCCGAACGAATTGATTCGTGCAATGCCATTCGTTCAGCCTTCAATGCACGAACCAGAGAGTATTCGAATGATCCTTTTCGCAAAGCCGCACGGTCCTACCCTTGTGGGCGCACGATCCCATTCGGTCGATCCTCGACTTCCTCGTTTTCTTCATATCTTGAGTTCTAGAGCTCCGATTGACTCGATTCTTTTTGTGTTGCGACCCTCTCTTTGAACTCATTGACATGGTATATCATTTGCCTTTATTGGATCAACTCACAATTTCTGAACTTTTACGAACTTGCTCATCTTTTGCCGATTTTGCTCGTTTTCACTACAAAACACAACTTTCTAGCCAAAAAGGGTTAAATGCACAAAGTATAGCATTTTAGGGTCAAATATGAACATATGCACATCAAAACCATATAGAAATGGATGCAAAAAGAGACAATTATGACCCTAATCAACTCACTAGAGAGCACTTAAGGAGGTATTTATCATGAAGAATTTGGATGTTTAATGAAGATTAATTCAAAGTCAACCAAAATTTGAGAAAAAGACATATAGTCCAACCAGTACTATTCTGAGTGAAGATGGAGGACCACTTGACACATGCAAAGGCTATAGAGAGAAAGAGGAACCTTATCCAGAATTCAAATTTGAATTCTCCAATGGATAAGACACACCTCTTTATCTATAAATTAAGGAAGATTTCAGAGGAAACAACAACAACAATTAGAGCATTCAGGCATTCAACCTGAGCAAGTCTACAACCAACATTTCTGAGAGAGAGAGAGAGCTTTCTTGTTTTATTCCTTTGTGATTCATAGGATAGTTGGTTAGGATTTTCTTAGCAAGAATCACATTTGTTGTTGTTCCCTCACACATACTTTAATATTTCTACTTAGTGTAGATATCTCTTTGTGAGGTTTTAACTCTTTGTGACTTTATATTCTGTTTGAATAGGTTAGAGTATTCTCTTACTTAGAATATAAATCTGAGTAAATCTAGTTCTGAGGGGAAATTACTTGTATTGATCTTTGTGATCATTTCTTAGTGAATTTGGCACCTAAGTGGTGTAACAGTGGATGTAGGAGGTCTTATTTATAGACTCTGAACCTATATTTATTTTTGTTCATTTACTGCTTTATTTATTTTTGTTTTTCATTTATTTCCTGTATTGCATATTTAATTCTTTGTTATATTCATCATTCGTTTTAACTTGGTGCATAAAATTTTGTGTTTTTCACAAAGGAACTAGACTCTATAGTTGTAGACTTCATAAGTCACTTAGTTGTTGATTTTGATAAGTTCTTATTGTTTTTCATTAACACTTACACATTTATTTTTGCTGCACATTAGAGGTATCTCAATAGACTTTTAAGTGTGAGAACCCCTCTGATCCTATCTACAAGTTGTTAGTTTTATTTTACAAAACTTTATAACTCTGTAGCTGTAAACTTCAATAGTCTACAGCTGTAACCTTTGTGTTCCAAAACTCTTGTAGACTTCTTATTTTTAAACTAATAGAAGGCAATTGTAAGGTTCTAGAATCCCCTATTTCAAAACGTTAAAAAACTTGTTTTATTTTTCAAGGTCTATTCCCCCCCTCTCTAGACCTTGACCACTTGAGGGACCAACAAGTGGTATAAGAGCAGTTGGCTTTCCACTGCTTTGATCAGTACCTAGCTAGATCCCTTTTTTTTTAAATGATTAGGGTCATAATTGCATCTTTTTGCATCCATTTTTATATGGTTTTGATGTGCTTATGTTCTTATTTGACCCTATTATGATATACTTTGTGCATTTAAGTCTTTTTGGCAAGAAAGTTGTGTTTATAGGTGAAAACGAGCAAAACGGTGAAGAAATGAGTAATTTCGATAAAAGTCTGGATTTTTGGAGTCAAGCTAATTTTTGCAAATGATATACCATGTCGAAGATTTCGAAGAGAGGGTCGCAACAGAAAAAGAATCGAGTCAATCAGAGCTCTAGAACTCAAGATATGAAGAAAATGAGAAGTCGAGAATCGATCGGCACGGACTAGCCCAGGTCGACAGCCTAACCCTCTCGCTCGACACCCGAACCCCTTTGCTTGAGTGCCGATCCTTTGGCTCAAGCGACGAAGGCTCTGTCGAGCAAAATATCGACCAAGGTCGACAGGCTATCCCCTCTGGTCGATAACTATGCTGGATTTTCAGATTTTTAGGGGCAGTTTCGTCTTTTCGCGCATTTAATGAGGGGTACTTTGGACTAAACATTGTGGGCACTATAAATACCTCAAGGATCAGATTTTTAATCATCTTCTTCATTATTCCAATTTCTTAGATTAGTTTAGAGAGAGAATTGAGAAGTTTGTGTCAAGATTCATTGAGATACTCAATGAGCTAGACTCACTTGGTAAAGAATACTCACAAAGAGAAATTAACACAAAAGTTCTCAGTGGACTACCTTCAGAATGGGACATGAAAGTGATTGCCATGAGAGAATCAACAGATTTATCTAAGATATTCACCTTTTAACTCTTTTCAGACTTAAAGGCTTATGAATTTGGAATAAGTAGAAGAAAAGAACCTGACAATGCAAAGGTTACAGCTCTAGTAGTTTACAACCTTGCAGCTACAGATTCTGATGTAGAAGACTTGGCTCTTTTCAAAAAGCAGCTCAAGAAGTTTGGCAAGTGGACCAAGAAGAAGTAGTACACACCAAAAGAAAAAGGTAAGATGAAACCTACAACACCTAACTCAACTTATCTGTGTTACAACTGCAGAAAGCCAGGACACTACATCAAAATTTGTCCATACCCCAAGGCAGAGAAGTATACCGATGAGGAAAAGAAAAGAAGAAAAGGTTTGATAAGGAGAGAATTAGATCTCTTCTTTCAGAGTTTGATAAAAACTAGGAAGAAGGTCCCTCTTCTTCTCAAATGTCAACTGCATATTTGGAAGACTCTAATTCAACTGACTCAGATAAAGAAGCCCTTATATGTCTTATAGCTAAAGATGAAGATGTATGCTCATAATCTAGTTATATAACAGAAAAGAATTCTCCCAGTGACATGCTTGATGCAATCCAAAGACTCCAAGAAGAAAATGAAGATCTTAGAAGAGATAATCACATTGGAAGAGAGCATGTGAAAGCTCTATTGGCTGAAATTGAGGATACTGAGAAATAATTGCTGGTTCTAGAAGAACTCAAAGAAGGTTACAGTTGTTTGCAAAATGACAATGAAGAACTCTTTAATGAGGTGAGTTGTAGAGCTGCATATTGTGCTGAATTACAAGAGACTATCAGATCACAAGAAATAATGATAGCTAATCTTGAAGAAAGAAATGCTAATCTTTTAAGTAAGTTAGATTGTTTTGAAAAATTATCTAAGCAACTAAGGAAGATGATGTCTGAACAAAGACATACTGGTGATTTAACTGATCTAGGACACAATCCTTGTGACTGGATGAATCACATCCAGAGGTCAACCTGAAAGAAAGTTTACCAAAGGTTCTACATCAACACCTGAAGAAGTTGTAAACTCAAAGCTACAGCTGGAAGATATTCAATTTCTTAATATATATTCAAAGGATTATCCCCTAGAAGACAACTGAGAATCAAGGATATTATGCATGCTACCTAAGATGAAGTTACCAACTTGATGCATGACATGACTCTAAGGACAACTGCAGAGTGTGTGTTGAATATACAGGAAGAACACAAAGTCATCAACAAATTCAAGAATGAAAGAAGGCACAATTTTGATAGATTCTAAAATGGAAATGTGTCTAATGTGTCTCCCTCTTCAAACATTCAAAAAGGAGGATCAAGCAAGAACTGTAGAAAGTCTACAGCTCCCAAAAATCCTTGGATTGCAAAGAGTATCACTGAAGGAGATCCAAATCTCTAGATTCCTAAATAACTCATTCTATTTTGCAGGGAAAAAATATAACCACTAAAAGAGAGATGAAGTTAGCTGGTTATGGCAAAAGAGAATGAATCACATTAACTTCAAAACCATTAATTAGCTTGTGAATAATAGACTTGTAAGAGGTCTGCCAAACACAAAGTTCAAGAAAAAACATATATGTGATGCTTGTGTTAAAGGGAAGCAAATCAAGAGGACTTTCAAGAGCAAAATTCACTCAAGCACATCAAGAGTACTTGACCTATTGCACATGGATCTATTTGGACCTATAGAACATGTGAGCATTAGTGGAAAGAAGTACACTCTAGTGGTAGTAAATGATTACTCAATATTTTCTTGCACTTTGTTTCTAAGAAAGAAGAGTGAAACTCTACAAAGACTGTCAGAGCTGATGAGGAGGATTCAGAATGAAAAGAACTTGAAGATTGTAAGGATCAGACCAGACAGAGGAACAAAATTTACAAATCAAGTCATTGAAGAATATTGTTCACTTTATGGCATTATGCATGAGTATTCTGCAGCCAGAACCCCACAGCAGAATGGTGTTGTACAAAGAAAGAATAGAACACTCAAGGAGACAACCAGAACAATGATAGTAGAAGAAAATCTACCTAAGAGATTTTGGGTAGAAGCAACTAGCACAACATGTTATACCCAGAATAGATGCTTAATTGTTAAAGATCATAAGAAGACTCCATATGAGTTATGGAAAGGAAGTACTCCAAACATTTCTTATCTACATGTATTTGGATGCAAATGTTACGTACTGAATAATGGGAAAGAACACCTCAAGACCTTTAATTCTAGTCAGATTAAGGTATCTTCCGAGGATATTCTAATGTAAGAAAATCATTCAGAGTGTTTAATAAGAAAACAATGCTTGTGGAAAAATCACACCATGTTGTTTTTTATGAACAACATAACAACAACGAAGAAATAGTTGAATACTATAAAAAGGACAACTCTACAGTCACAAGTCAGTAGGCATATGTTGAGATCAAAACCCCTGTGGAATTGACTAACAAAGACTTTGGCACTGTGATAATTGAGTTACCACTTAAAGAGAATAATGAAGAACAAGTCTATGAGAATGTTCTAACAGAAGTAGACACACCAACAACAAGACTTGATGAGTCTACAGTAGGTGAATCAACAGCTGCACAGAACAATGATCGAGGACTTGAACCAGACTTGAGATGGCTAAAAGATCACCCCCCTTAAGCATGTAATTGGAAACATATCTGATAATGTGAAGACTAGAAGACAAATCTATGAGGCAATGTTTGCTACATTCCTCTCATCTTCAAAACCTAAAAATATTCATGAAGCACTGCAGGATGTAAATTGTATCATTGCAATGCAAGAAGAATCGAATGGTTTTGAGAGAAATCAAGTATAGGAACTTTTACTAAGACCTAACAATCATAAAGTGATTGGCACTAGGTGGGTGTTCAAGAACAAACGTGGTCAAGATGGGATTGTTAGGGTTATACTAGAAAGTGTGCTTTTACTTTGTATAATTAAACTGAATATTCGAAGCTTTATCTGAAATAAATCTTTTATCACCGTGCTTTAAATAATATGAATGTTATTTATTTATTGCAACCCGTTCAAATAATAGTACAAGTTACACTATAGATAAATGTGGTCATCCCCGAATAACTCACAGCAAGATCACATTATCATTGTCTTGTAACAAGTACTAAATTCACAACGTAGATGGGATTTGAACACCCATTGGTAAACGGTTGATGTGTAAATTCCAGATTGGCTTATCTTGACCAAGGGATTACACTAGTGCATGATGATGCATTGAAGAGGACCTACAGAGAGGTAATTCTTCCGTACTGATTCATGGGATGAATAATTATACCTCAGTGGTCGTTTATTTCTAAACCTCTGTCCCTTATTTTGTGTGTAATCCGTGCGTGGCGCTTTATTTTATAATCCATGCGTGGCGCTTTATTTTGTAATCCGTGCGTGGCGCTTTATTTTGTTATGGGTAGAGAGTCAATGAGACTCAATACTTTGCATCTTGGGCGACACCATTGAGAACATGACAGTTGCTAAGATTTAATACAGAGGAACGTGTGCTTGGAGAGTCTTACATGATTAGTCCCCTTGGTGGGCTCTAAACGTTAGTCATACTAAATCTTACAAGTGGAATTTGTTTCCAGTATGATGATAAAGAAGAGCTGTCCTTACTCCAAGGTCAAGATGTTAAATTAATTAAAGTGTTCAGTGGCTTGATTAATTAACGGACAAGAGAATCTTAAACACGGGAAATAATGACCGGGATCCATATGATTGTAATATGGGTTAAGATGGATAGTACAACATTAGTCCTATAGTGGAGTGAGATTAATGTTAATGGGTTGAATGATATTGGGCTCAATGTTAGAATTCAAGGCCCATTGGGAGGTCCAATCTTAATTCTTCTAAAGGCCCCTCAAGTAGCCCAATTAATTGTTCAACAATGAACAAGGTGATTAAAAAAATAGAAATATTTTGTACCCATGATAATGTAATTTTCAAATTTTAGTGTATTTAAATTCATGAGATATTTTATGAAAAATAGATATGTATTTTGAATACAAGAATACCTAATAAAATAAAGAGTTCATTGAATTAATACATATGTATATAATTTTCAAAAATTACCCATTAAAATAATAAGGAGGATTATTTCGTGAAAAAATTAATATTGGTAATTGGAATATTTTGTATTCAAGACTTTCCTTATAAGGAAATAGACTTTTACCATATTTAATTTTTGGCCCACAAATTAATCCTAGAATCATTATTATAAATATGAGTCTTGAGAGCTCATAAAGATATAAGAATATACATTATTTTCTTGGTGATTTTCAAAAATCACCAAGACATTGGGCAACAAAATATTTTTCTTTTTCCTTGTGTTGTAATTGTTCGTGTGGCCTCTCTGATGCTCCAAACTTTGGCTCTTGGAGACTTGGACAAGGAAAACTTCACTGCCCTGACTGGCAAGCAAGTCCTTTTTCGTAGCTTGTCATCTGGGAAGGGCAAGGCAGTGAAGAAGAAGAGTGAGAAGAAGCCTTCAGAGAAGAAGGAATCTGAGAAGAAGGTCACATCCATCAAGTCCATAATTGTGAAGTTGAAAAGCTCCTCTGCAACCAAGTCAACATCTCCTTCTAAGGAAAGACTGACAAGGAAGCCTTCAAAGGATGAGGTGTTGGAAGATGAGATGGTAGTGGAGGATCCGAAGGAAGTGGAACAGACTGATCAGGCTTCTGATTCTGAGACTACTCAGGAGCCTGCCCAGATGGATGTTCAGACAGTTGCTCCGGTGAGTGAGCAAGAAGCTGATGTGCCTCAGGATTCACTTGATGCTGCACCAATTCAGGAACAAGCTTTTGTTCTGGAAAGTGAAAAGACTGATGAGCAGATTCAGTCTGCCCTGATCACAGTTCCCGAGTTGGTAGCCGGGTTGGAGATAACTTCGGAAGGATCAGAGGAGAAGAAGGAGGAGAAGGGAATGGAAGAAGAGAGGGATGTAGAGGTTCAGTGGGAACCCACAGATACTGATGCTCAGGGGGAACCCGACAAGGGGGAACCCATGGAAGCTGAAAGGACTCATGCGGAGTTTGAGCATCACCCTGAACCGTCTACTGCTGAGGAAACAACTTGGAGATTCCCAGCTCCAGCTGAAGGGAGCCTGGCCCCATTTGAAATACTGACTCGGAATCAGGCTCAGAAGATTGTTTCCCAGCATCTCTCAGACCTGACTACTGCTCAGCAAGAGGACACTGTTCAGCTCCGAACTTATGCCATGACACGGAGGGCCACCTACTTTGAAATGGCCGCCTTGGTGGAGAGGAAAGGTTGGTCACAACATGCTGAGGAAGAAGTTGCACTCTTTGATGCTTTTCAGGTCAGTTCCATCACTCCGCTTCTTAGGATATGTGATTTTGTAAATACTATCAGAAAACTCTATCCCAAGGTTGTCATTGCTGATCCGGAGAGGGCTGAAGGTGTTGGAATGGATATGGTGAGAGTTCCGGAAGTTCTGCCAGAAGGAGAGAGGGAGACGGGATTGGTGATGGTTGTTGCGGATAGTCAGCAAGGTGGCACTGAAGGGGTCAGTGCGCCGGCCTATGAAGCACTCCCTGGACCCGGGACTGCTGAGGCTTCAGGAGAGGGTCCATCTGATCTGATCCATGTCAAAATTGGTCGGCGTTCAGCTCAATCATCTCTTGTGCAAAACTCTTCACATGCACTTGCCAATCTTCACAGGCGGGTAAACGTTGTTGAGGGAAAGACGAAGAAGTTCAGTAACTCTACTGATCTCATTAGCAAAAAGTTGATATTGCTGAATCAAGATCAGGTTCGCTTGGATGCAGAATGGGCAGAGGCGATGGCCAGTCTTGGAGTCTTTGTTGGCATTGAGGTCACAGGTATTGCAGCGCAAACATCAGAGACACTTGAACCCTGCAACAAAATGACAGTTGATGCCTTATCTGAGCAGGATGCAAAGTTCAGTTCTTTGCTAAGTCAAAAGGTGGAAGAAAAATTTGCTCAAATGAAGGGAGAAATCAAGGCGGAGTTGTTAACAGAACTGACCGCCAAGATTCAATCAACTGTTGCTCAAACATGTGCCCCAATGACTACTGACATCTCCAAAGCCGTTTCCACTGAGGCCAAGGACCAACTGAAGCACTGAAGTGAACTTTCTCACTACCCGTATGCAAGATTATGAAGAAACTCAGCATGATATGTCTAGCGGATTTAAACTTATGGCCCAAGCCCTAGAGGAAGTCATCAAGAGAGTGAATGATGATGGTGCCAAAAAGGGGGAAGGAATAAGGAAGAAGAAGTTGATTCAGACCGTGCTGAAGAAATCAGGTCTTGGTCCCGGTGGAGAGGAGAAGAAACGGACGAGGTCCTTAGCGGCGGCTAAAGGAAGTCAGAGTCAGCCCGCTCAGAAGAAGCTCAAGCAGACTGAGGATCCTTTGGCTACCATCTGGAAAGAATCGGAGGAAGCTCAATTCCCAGGTTCGACACAGAGTAAGGTTCAAGAAATGACTGAGAAGGAGAGGATGGCGAAGTTAGTAGAAATTACGCGCCTCGGTCAGGTTCAGAGGCTGAAGGAGTCCAACGAGTACTTAACTGCTCAGTTAGAAAAGTACAAGTCTGCTCAAGCTCCGAAGAAGAAAACTCAGCGGAAGTTGAAGGCTGTTCAGGGTCAGGGACCTCTGAAGTCCATGCTGATTGAGGAAATCATTCCAGTGGAGATGATGGAGCACTGGATTCCTGTCCGGAATAGGTGGAGTTACCTTCTCGACGTAGTGGAGATATGGAGTGATTTGAATGAAAATAAGGCAGATATCTTTCACTACTGGATGACGGAGGAGTGTCCTAATCTCTGGATCAACATCATTCGACATTCTGATGCACAAGGCGTCGAGATTACTCCTCCTGACATGGTCAGGTACTCCCCTCCGCTCATCAGGAACACAAATCAGCTGGACAGAGTAGCCATTCACGCTGAGGTTATCAGAGTTGCCCAAGTTTCGAATGTCGCAACTGATCCAATCAAACTGGATCACTGCCTGAGGAGGGTGCTCGACATGTATGGCATTCCGGCCAGCCGCTGGGAAGGTGATGAAGAGTGAGATAGATCAGGAAAATAGTTGTTCAGGAACAAACATGTAATAGCTTCAGGACATTGTACCTTGTTGAAAATTAATGAACTTATTGTTCCTGAGTACAACATCTTGTTGACTCTTGATCTATTTTCAGCACTCTTATCAAGAACTGTACTAACCCATTCCTTGTTTTCATCTTATAGACTAAGTGCCTAATTTGTCAGGAGGTACTGAACTATTTTCACTGACTAAGTCAGTTGATTGTATAGATGAATAGGAATTTTCTTAAGGGTTTTGGCATCATCAAAAAGGGGGAAATTGTTGGGACAATCTGAGTATTTTGATTAGATCCCAAAACCCGTGATGATTTACCTAAGTACAGTTAGTCAGGATTGTCTAGTTCACGATAGTCAGGTTAGGGATTCAGTTTAGGGGGAACGTATTGAAGACTGAAGAATATTGGAGTCGACCCAATTGCCTGAAGTCTGAAGCGCTACTTGCCCTGAAAAAGGTCAGAGTCAGTCTTGCTGAAGATTGCCTGGATTGAAGCTGAAGACCGAAGTTGGAAGATCCATCCTGAAGATAATCCGGAGTTCCATTGACTTATGTTTATACTGAGTACACTAAGCATGCTCAGGACAGAACTTAGTCAGTGAAGTGTAAGTGTTACCTATCAGGCCGAGCTGAATGCTCGTAAGACCTGACTCAGGCCTTGAGTCAGTTTATCTGACTCATGTGAGTCCAAAGCAAAAAGGTTACACATACTGAGCTGAATTACCTATCAGGCCGAGCTGAATGCTCGTAAGACTTGACTTAGGCCTTGGTTCAGTCTACCTGATCCATGTAAGTCCAAAGCAAAAAGGTTATTTATGCTATGGGACAAATAGACAAAGAGAATGTCAGTAAGACTCCGATAAAGATAAACATTCAGGCTGAGTTATTAACAAGAGACTCAGAGTATTGAATGTACGAGGAAGAATAAGTGTCAGATGGTCAACTAGTCGTTTGTACGGAGAGCTAATGATCTTTCTACACGCATGTACGGAGTCTGCGTAGCAGTTAATGCGGCATTTAATGTGTCTCAGAGTTGCAGGCGGCGGGATAAAGATTGCCAGATTAAGCATGGTGATTAGGTCAACAGTACATCTAGTCTGCAACCACCCTAAATAGGAAAGATTTGTAAAGATCTCCTCCAACGGATCTTTTTCAAATCTTACCTATAAATACAGAGAGCCTTGCACCCATTCAAGGCTAACGGGAAATTTCCAAGCGAAAGCTCTCAAGAATCCAAGCACTCAAAGCATACTTTGAACAACACTCTGCAATTAAATTTCCCTAGTGTTGTAGTAGGATTCACTCTGTATTTGCTTTGTCTTGATAACTCTTATCTTTAGCATTGCTTTGTATTGCTAGGGCTATCCTTAGTTGGAAACCAAGAATACCAAACTACTCAGGGTGTGAGATTGGTTGGTTAGAAGGACTGGGACTTGTAAAACACCCAGGGGTCAGTTCCTAAGAGAGGAAGTTGGCTATTCGTGTCCCTTGGCACGTAAAAAACAAGTACCTATCCTCAGGGTTTTGAGGGTAGCTTCCTGTTAAATCAGGCCGTGGACGTAGGTGTTGGTTATCTCCGAACCACGTTAAAAAGACCCTTGTGTGCTGATTTACATTCGTGTTCAGGATCATAATTGTCATTCATATTAAACTGAGCATACTGCATTGTTTTGATATTCAGGCTGAATCAATCATGCTGAGTCTTAATATTGTGCACCAGCCTTAACCACCAATTTACTAAGCAAACTCAGAGAAAAGTTTTTAGAAGCTAAAACGGGTAGAAACTAAGGGCTCACATTCCGCACGTACTCTAGCTTACTGAGATAGTAGTCCAACTGACTTGCTTCTAAGCAGTCAGTAGGTTTGTTATCTCTACTGAGCTTCGGAGCACATTACTCACACTCAGCCTATCTGACTCCATTACTGACTTGTCTCTGCTGCCCCTGCGAACTATCAGTTTTGCTGAGTAACATCAGGATCTTCCTGACTGAGAGTGTAAGAGTATTTTTCTGAGTCTTCAGAAAAATCTGACATCAGTGTATTCCCCCCAAACACTGATTTAACTCGTTTCAGGACCAACAGACACCTTGACATTGATTTTGAAGAAGATGGACAATTTTGAAGTGGAATTTAGAAAGATGAATAGTGAAATGAACAAAAGGGTTGATGACTTGTACACTTCACAAGGAAATCAAATTAAGAGCTTGGAATATCAACTTGGGCAAATTGCTTCGTCCTTAAGTCCATAAGTCAACAAAGGTAAATTCCCTTCTACAACCAAAATTAATCCTCGTGAGCATTGCAATTCTATTTCTTGTATGGAAGTTGCGAGGGAGGTGATAGGGAATGATCCTTTGAAATTGTTTCATGATGAGATAGTGGAGGAAGCATTTTGTTGTGAGAATGTGAAATTGGTGAAGAGTAATGAGAAAGTCTTGGGGGTAGAAGAGAGGGTGATTGAGGAAGAAGTTAAAAAGAAAGGGAAAGTAGAACTAGGGGGTGAGGAAAGAAAGGTAGAAGAAGGGTTGGTGGTTGAGAAAGAAAAGTTGGAAGTTTCAGAAGGAGTTAAAAACAAGCTTGATGAGAGGCTCAAGAAATTTCTCGATTTGTTCACGAAGATGTATGCTAATATGCCTTTCAAAGAGGCTATTGAGAAAATGCCGACGTATACAAGATTTTTGAGGGATCTCATGTCAAAGAAGAAGAAAAAGGAGCCCGATATTGTTAAACTCACTCAAGAGAATAGCAAGCTTATCATGAAGCATCTTCCTAAAAAACTCAAAGATCCGGGTAGCTTTGTTTTGGATTGTCATATTGAAGGGAGCAAGAGTATCAAGGCTTTATGCGATCCTGGGGCTAGTGTGAATGTTATGCCTTAATCCATAGCTCAAAGGCTTGGATTGAAACATATGAGGCCCATGTCTAGTGATCTTTATATAGCGGACAATTCAAAGGTGCAACCGATAGGGAATTTAGAAGATGTGGTCGTTCAAATTGGTAAGTTCTTATATCCGATTGATTTTGTTATCTTAGATGTAGAAGAGGATAAGCATACTCCTCTAATTCTTGGGAGACCTTTCGTTGCGACTTCAGATGCGTTGATAAATATTCAAAAAGGTGAGGTTACCTTGAGGATGAATGATGAGAGAAATACTTTCTCTATTTACGATTCTTCAATGAGTTCCCCAAGATGTGAGGGTGAAAATGCTAGCAAGGGTATGAGAACTTGTGATCTTGAGAGTGAGGTGAATGAAGAAATTCTTTTTGAAAAGAGGAAAAAAGTGAATGAAGGTAAGGGGGTAAAACAAGTGGTGAAAAAAGTGGTGAAGAAGGGATGTTTTTGGAGAAGGAAATTGAGTGATGTAAGTCACTCAACCCTTATTGATTTTGATGTTCCTTGAGCTTTATAGCGTCCGGCTAGGGGACGTTAAATCCAAGCACTAGGTGGGAGGCAACCCACCCTTATATCCTTTTTCGCATCTCTTGATTTTTATTGTTGTGATTAGTTTTGCTTTTTTATTTTAGGGGTAGAAGCTTGAATGCCATATTAGCCTATTGATTTTGTGCATTGATTGATCTATGTGGATTTTGTGCTATTGTGTGCAAGAATAGATTTGAGGAACTTATTTTGCTTAAGGTTTTGAGAAGTTCTTGGTTTAGGAGTTGCTATGAAGTGTGAATGGTTTTTTGAGCTTGAGCTTCTTGATTAATCACTCTTTCCAAACTTTATTAGGATTCTTGATCCGAAAAGTTTGGGTGGGTGTTATACGTGATTAATTTTTTGATTAATTGTTCATTTTCATGATTAATTTGATGATGTTCAATGACCATTTATGTTTTATGAGGAGTTCTAAGTTGTGTTGTGTTGGAAAATGGAAGAAAATTGCTTGAAAAATGTGTAAAGGGATGAAAAAAGGAAGTGGTCCAAGGAAGCCTCGGATTCGTGCACCCATAGACTTGGATTCATGCACCCATAGGCACACATTCGTGCTGCAGCCCTCTCGTTCGGGCGACGAGCCACCACACGAACACAAGGAGGAGCTCACACGAGTCCAGTTCGTGTGGCAGCAGAAGGCGACTCGTGTGATGCCTAGCATTCTCAGTTTTGACCACTTTTTGGTCCAACTTTGAACACACTTCCCTAGGTTTGTCCACTAACTCTTTATACTCATTTCCCACTTATTCCACACATGAACACACACTTCTCACTTCACTCTTGCAGTCCATTCTCTCTCAAAACCAAGAAGAAGAAGGTTAGAGAAAATTTGCATATCTCAATCTCTACATTTCTTTTCACAAATTCCTTCCATAGGTATGTTCTTCTAACTCTCCTCTATCTATTTCTTGCAATTTTATTGAAATTCCATGGTTGCATTGTCTAGAATTAGAAATTCAAATTCTAGGGTTCTTGAGCTTAAATTGGGGATTTTTTATTCTAGCTAATTTTTTAGCAATTGATGATGGAATAATGCGTTATTGTTGATGGGTAATCCATGGGGAACCCAATTGCATGCCAATTTTGTGAATATTGGGTTTAATTGAGGATTAAAATTTTGGGGGTAGGCATAGTGATGAATTTTGGGAAATGTTATGCCAAATTTTGATTTACATGATAATGTTGTGCTAATTGTTAATGGGTATGAGTATATTGTTGCTAGGTTGAGTTAATGATGTTGATTCACCTATGATTTTTGCCTATTTGAGGTTTCATTGATATATGACATTGGCATGACTATGAGTGGTATGATTTTTCCTTGATTCTAGAATTAGACCCATTATGTTCAATCTATTCTCCTTAGTGAATGAAGTTGATAATGAGTTGAGTGTATTGTTTTTCTCTTGCTCATGTATAGAATTCTTCTAGGGAATGTGATGGTTGAGCTCTTTTTTGTATATCTAGCTCATGCTTAATATTTTTGTATGCCATGTCTAGTAAAGGTAAGAGTATCGCTTCAAGTTCAAGTTGGAAGGATGGTAGAATTATTGAGCTGGAAGAGGAATGTTATAAAACTTTTCGTAATAAACCTTTCTAGTTTGGAATGTCCTTTGAAATCAACACGAGGAGTTACGTCAAGTTCGGAAGATTCGTTAACACAGATTTCCTTAGTTCAAGATACTTCCTCAAATAGACTACGGAGCTTCTTAAATTTGGAGAGGATGTTGAGTACTTGTTTAACAATGTAGGATGGAACGGATTGCTAAAAAACCACGATAACTCGTACATAAATCTTAATGTTGAATTTCTTAGCACAGTGCAAATTACTGAGAATCGTGGTATTCCTAAGAGGATTAGATTCCAGATTGACAACAAAGCCCATTCACTTACTACTCAAGAGATAAACCGAATGTTCAGTTGTGAAGAAGATGCTCCGCCTAGCCATTTTTACAACAAGGAACGGTTTGGGCAAGATCAATCGTTTTGGAAGGCTCTTGCTAATGATGATGACAAATAGTTTATAGCCTATCAGTCAAAAGCTACTAAAATTGGTAATCCCATCTTTATTTATGCGCAGAAGATTTTGGCAAACACGGTCTTTGCTAGGAATTATACGGAGGAAATGCAGCATGAGGAACTCTATATCCTCTTTTCTATGATTACGGGCTTGAAAGCTAATTTTGGAGCTTACTTTTGCAAGAATCTATTCTACGTAATGTCCAAAGGAGATTGTGCTTTTGGTGGGATGATTGCTCACTTAGCAAGATGCTTAGGGAGGGAGCCGAGAGAGGAAGGTAAGGATTTTTCTCACCTTGATTTGAGGTACTTGATGGACATTCACATGATTGTGATGCGGAAGAAGAAGCTCTATTTAGCACATCGGCCATCCATTGAATTCCCGTTTCCTCTTGTGGATTATGAAGCGATTTCTATTAAGAATGAGGAAAATTGGAGCATGACTAGCCAGCTGCACTTTGACATTGCTTGGGGATTCCATCAAGGTAGGAAGAAGGCAACAAAGAGAGCAAGAGGAGGAACTAATGCCCAAAGAGAGATTGAAAGAGAGCATGCTGAGGAAGAGGATGAGTATGATAGAGGGTTTGTAATCCACAACGCTTGGGGTCAAGAGATGACTTCTCTTAGAACGGATGTTTCGGCCCTTCAGGTGGATTACTCTATTCTTCGCTCCGATGTGACAGCTTTGAAAGACAACTACACCAACCTCAATGCCAATGTTGCTTAAATTAATCAAAATGTGAGTTCAATGTATACAAGCATGAACACTATGGGAACCAACATTGAGGAGATTCTGGAGGCACAAAGGGTTATGATGCAGTGGCACATCGACGAAGTGCACTTCACTCATCCTCGTTATCCTCCTTCGTGAAGTGATGATTTCTATCTAACTTCATAAGGAAGGGTAACTCATTCTCCTATCCCTATCATGGTTTCTATCTCGAATTCTTTTTTTTTATTTGGTTTGTAATGATATTGCTTGATGATTGTGGTACTTTTTAGGTAGTTTTATTTTGTTATTTGCTTTGTGATGGATTATGATGACTTTGATCTGATTGCTTATGATGCTTATGAGTTTGTGCTTTATTATTGTGCATTGCTTGATATTGTCTCCACTTCTTTGCCAAACTTTTTAGACCCATGGTCCAAAAAAGTTTGGGGAGTGTGATCGTTTTGCCATTCTCTTCGCAATGCTATTATTCTCATTGATTTTTAGTGCTTCTATGATGTTTTGGACCATATGCTTGGGATAAGGCCTTGTTGCTTGTTATTTTTTGCCATATTGTTGTTTGCTTTGAGTAGGGAATGCATGAGATATGCTTATTGTTGTGAAGATGAGTTGATAGTCTTAATTAGTGTAGTGGATTTATTACTAATTCTTGTCTTATCTTTGATACTTTTGATTTCATGATTCTTGAGATTTCATTGATATGAGCATTCTTGATACGATATGAGTCGTGATCACCCTAAACCAGTGAGTTTTGAGCCTATTATACCCATTTCAATCTTGAACGGATGACATTTCTTTGATGTGAGTTCCACACATGTGCATTATACTCTAGAACTTGGCTTTAATCTTATTTGAGGCTACATTAGATAATGATTTCACAGGAGATGATATGAGGCATTTTCTTTGATTTATATTGAGCCACTTAGCCCTATGAGCCTACCATTGATATTGATATCCTTTGCTACCCATTTTGTGCTTATGATCCTTTCATTTGGCTAACCACACTTTAAGCCATTTTCCTTCCTTTTTGGAACTCTCTTGTCCCTATGATTAGTAGAGTGAAAAAAAGGAAGGAAGATTGGTGATTTGACGAAGAAATTGGTGGCGAACGTGGAAAGAAATTATATGAATGGTTGATGTGAAAAGAAGGTTCAAAGGCAAGTGCTTGCAAGAAATTGAAAAAGGTTGACTTTTTCAAAAATTATGTTCAAGTTTGACCTTAGTGTTGTGAGTATGTTCACAATTCATAAAAGGGTATATTGATTCTTTGAAGTGTGATTTTTAATAGAGCGTGAAGATGAGATTGCTATTTGCATGAAGATATGATCTACGTGATGATTCCTTCTATGCTTTACTAATCATACTTAGTCACTTTTATCCATATGTTCCTTCCCTACCAAAGAGCCAACACTACAACCTTTAAAAGTCCTCATTGATGTGTGATTGATTTGTCATTTCAAGTGGTGGAGAATGTAGACTGGAGCCAAGCTTATGGTAGTATGTGTATGTGGTGTGATGTGTGAGTGAGCCTAAACACTTGAGGGTTGAGTGAAACACTTATCTTGTGAGGATAATGACTCATTGACTTCATATTGTGCTCATTGATGTGATTTTGATAGTTGATTTGATGATACTGTATCTTAGATTTGCTAGATATTGAGTGATGATTCTATGACATTGATCTTGTACTTGATGCTTCTTACATACAATTATTCCCCTATCTTATCGCTTCGTTGCTCGAGGACGAGCAACAATCTAGTTTGGGGGTGTGATTAGGGTCATAATTGCATGTTTTTGCATTCATTTTTACATGGTTTTGATGTGCTTATGTTTATATTTGACCCTAAAATACTATACTTTGTTCATTTAACCCTTTTTGGCTAGAAAGTTGTGTTTTGTAGTGAAAACGAGCAAAATCGGCAAGAGACGAGCAAATTCGTAAAAGTCCAGAAATTGTGAGTTGATCCAATTGAGGCAAATGATATACCATGTCGAAGAGTTCGAAGAGAGGGTCGCAACGAAAAAAGAATCGAGTCAATCGGAGCTCTAGAACTCAAGATATGAAGAAAATGAGGAAGTCGAGGATCGATCGGATGAGTCTAAGCCTGGCTCGTGCAACCACAAGGCCGGACTCGTGTGAAAATTCTCTGGTTCGGGCCAGACTCACACGAGTGACCACACGAGCCAGACTCGTGTGACCACAGGCTTGCACTCATGCGATGGCTCGGTTGGTCCAAATTTCAAGGGCGGTTTCGTCTTTTCACGCGTTTAATGAAGGGCATTTTGGACCAAGCATTGTGGGCACTATAAATACTCCAAGGATCAGATTCTCAAGGCATCTAAGTTACATTTAGTTCATAATCATAGTTAGATTCTTAGATTAGAGAGAGAGAGAGGTAGTTACTAGTTGGGTTCTTAAGATTTCTTCTTACAATTTCGTCGACTACTTTTGATCTACCATTTGATCGTTGATCCATTTATTCTTGCATTCTCGTCTCGACTAGAGCTACGTTTCTACCGATTGAATTGCGATTTCCATTGCAGGATTGTTAGATAGCATTTTAGTGGTAAATTGTATCTTTCCAATTTCCATTGTAATAGGTAATTCTCTTTACATTTCTTGTATAATGATGATTGTTCCTAGCTTAATTGTTCTTATGTTTACCAAATTAGTCATGGGCTAATTCCTTTATGTGTTGGTGTATGATTCCTATGGAGTAATGTGGTGATCATGTTGATCTTTTGAATGCTATAAGTTGTCGTATGATCAATTCTCTACATTGATGGATTGTATGAATTCTTTGCATGTGTAGTTTATCATAAGGGCCATTAGGGAGTTAGTCTCATACGAGAGTAGAGCTATTTTCCTAATTTCTTGTATTAAGGCCAATGCAGGCCAAGTGTTTGATTAAATTCCTAAGATAGTGAAAATTATCTCTAGTGAATTGGATTAACAATTAGAGGCTTTAATGTGTTATTAGGGAGACCTTTTGCATGTTAGAGTGGCTTGCCAATTGATTGTACACAATCTCATTGCATGTTAAAGTGATACCTCACCATGTGAACCATAGGATAGTACACTAGCACATATCTCTCACACTTGCTCACTTTGCAACCCAAGGTGTTAGGTAGTTTACTCTTTTGACGCATTAGTAGACAATAGATACCTTTCCCCTTTATTGCTTTGTTAGCTATCGAATTGAAACAACAATTTTCCTTACAAATCCCCATCTCCCTGTGTTCGATAAATATTAAACTTGGTCAATCTTGCCACGACGATATAGCGACCATGGCAGCTTGTAAGCTCTTCCAAAAGTGTGAAGTAAATCGTGTATCCCTATCCGAGATGATCGAGACGGGAACTCCATGTAATCTTACCACTTCTTGGACGTAGGCTTGTGCAAGTCGATCCATACTCCATGTCATCTTTATTGGAATGAAATGCGCCGTTTTGGTTAGCCTATCCACAATCACCCAAATCGCGTGATTTCCTTTAATCGAGCGAGGCAATCCCACAACGAAGTCCATGGAAATATGTTCCCACTTCCATAGTGGAATTTCAAGTGGCTTCAACAATCCGGACGGCCTTTGATGCTCCGCTTTAACTTGCTGACAAGTTAAACACTTCTCCACGAACTTTCCAATATCGCCCTTCATATTTCTCCACCAAAATGTAGTCATCAAGTCCCTATACATCTTGGTTCCACCGGGATGAACCGTATAAGGAGTTCGATGTGCTTCTTCTAGGATTTCCCTCTTCAACTCCCCATTGTTCGGTACACACAGCCTTGTCTTGAATAAAAGAGCACCCTTATCGTCGACTAAGAAACCCTTCACGCCTTTTTCTCTTGTTCGTGTCTTCAACTTGGCAAGAACCTCATCTTCGTCTTGAGCTTCAACGATCCGATCTCGTAGGGTAGGTTGGATCGTCAAGGCTGCCAAAGTGGACTCCATCTCCTTGGTTGATTCGACAACTTCTATATTCATCCGCTCAAAGTCCTTCACTAACTCATCTTGATCCGTTAAGGCTGCCAACACGCCACCTTTCCGACTTAGTGCGTCCGCGACTACGTTCGCCTTCCCCGGATGGTAGTTGATAGTGCAATCGTAGTCCTTGACTAGTTCTAGCCAACGCCTTTGCCTCATGTTTAGCTCCTTTTGTGTGAAGATGTACTTGAGACTCTTATGATCGGTGAAGATCTCACATTTCGCGCCATAAAGATAGTGTCTCCAAATCTTAAGTGCATGAACGACGGCTGCAAGTTCAAGATCGTGAGTAGGGTAGTTCATCTCGTGCACCTTCAATTGTCTTGATGCGTATGCCATGACTTTCCCATGTTGCATCAAAACACATCCTAGCCCTTGCTTCGAGGCATCGCTATAGATCACAAACTCCTTCGTCGGATCGGGAATGGTAAGGACCGGGGCTGAGACCAGCTTACTCTTCAACTCTTGGAAACTTCTTTCGCATGCTTCGGACCACACGAACTTCTCCCCCTTACGAGTCAACTTGGTCATTGGTAAGGCTATCTTGGCGAAACCCTCAATGAAGCGTCTATAGTAACCGGCCAAGCCAAGAAAACTACGAACCTCATTCACATTTGTTGGTGCTTTCCACTCGCTTACGGCCTCCACCTTTGATGCATCTACCTCGACTCCCTCTTCTGTAATTACGTGGCCTTGAAAATTCACTCGATCTAGCCAAAACTCGCACTTGGAAAATTTTGCAAACAATTGTTCTTTGTGCATGACTCCAAGTACCATCCTTAAGTGCTCCTCATGCTCCTCTTCACTCCGGGAATAGATTAGGATATCATCAATGAACACTATGACAAACCGATCTAAAAAGGGATGAAAGACTCGGTTCATCAAGTCCATGAAGACAGCTGGTGCATTGCTCAATCCGAATGGCATCACCACGAACTCGTAGTGTCCGTAGCGTGTGCGAAAAGCGGTCTTTGCTCTATCTCCTTCCTTGATCTTCAATTGATGGTAACCCGATCTCAAATCGACTTTTGAGAACACGCTCGCCCCTCGAAGTTGATCGAACAAATCATCAATCCTTGGTAAAGGATACTTGTTCTTAATCGTGAGTCGATTAAGCTCGCGGTAGTCAATGCACATCCTCCATGAACCATCCTTCTTCTTCACGAACAAAACTGGCGCTCCCCAAGGTGAAACACTTGGTTGGATGAACTTCTTATCCAACAACTCTTGCAATTGCATCTTTAACTCCTCGAGTTCCTTCGGCGCCATACGGTATGGTGCTTTCGAAATTGGGGCAGCTCCCGGTATTAAGTCGATTGTAAATTCCACTTGTCGGTCGGGTGGAATACCGGGCAACTCCTCGGGAAAAACATCAACGAACTCGTTGACAACGGCTACATCCTCCAAGTTTGGTACTTTAGTGTCCGTGCCCATGTCAAAGCTTGCCTCTCCTCGACCGGGCGAATCCTCCAATAACTTGCCCACCAATGGTCGGCATCCTGAACCAATTGGAAGGCTACGCAAGCAATTCGTTGTGCATCGGTGCACTCTATCAACTCGAAGACTCTTTCCATCGAACGGAACCATTCTTCAACGGCATCGGGTCCGTCACGTCCATTGAAAGTAGCCGGTTTGTACCTCCTAAATTGTTCTACCACTTGCGCGGTATTGTTGGCTATGGGTGCATAAAGAGGTTCACGTCTTGGAGGCATCTAAACGCTCAAACCCGTAAGACAAACGTAATTGCTCAATCAATTCTTACCACTAAAAACAGTCCTATAACTTATTCTTAGAACTATTACTATATCTTACTAAACATTCATACTTATCAAAAATCCTAGTGATGTCTTCTTAGGCCATCGTACGAGCACAACATTTTCTAAAACATTTTTCATAAAACATTTTCTTAAAACATTTTTCTTTTAAAACATTTTCTTTTCGAAAAACCTTGAAAAGAATTTCTTAAATCATTTAACCAAAGAGTGGTCCTTCATAATTTTCATAAATCCTTCATGACTAGGTCATGCCATTCATCATAAATCATTCTTTGAATAATCCTTTCACTTGGAACATCATACTTGAGCTTTTGAAAACTTACTTGCTTTAGGACTCGGAGATGGCTACGGCGGTGGCGATGGATGGAGCTTTCTCTTTTTATTAAACTTTTCATGAAACCATTCCATAAAACATTGCATACAATCACATAAGGCACATAAAAAATATTTTATTTTTTTACAAGTCTACAAGAACGTAAACCTGCTCTGATACCACACTGTCACGCCCTAAAATTCTATACATTTCAAATAAGCGGAAGTCTTGATTTTAAACAAACAATTTAATAAAAATATCCTTTAGAACGTGCTCCCTTTATTCTCGAAATAAAATTCTTTTCTTTGAAAACCCTCTTTTGTACTAAAATCAGAGTAATAATTTAAAACAATTAATTTATACAATAAAAATAAATAACTCATCCAATACATCCATAGAATTCATAATATATCATTCCAAATATTCATAACATTTTTCAATAATATTCACATGTGAATCAAACTTATTCAAATATCATTCAACACATAAGTCATCAATTAAATCATGCAATAACTCATAAATAATTCATGAACAGCAGTTGATACCTAAAAATTTCGAAAAACAGCTTGGGTGTACTCATCAAAAGCAAATGTGTATAAAAATAGTCCATTAACTAATACTAAATCCATTTTCTTTAATACTATTCTCTTGCCATTCAACATTGACCTCTAAATACTCAATAAAATCATATTAGGCATAAATTAAACACTTTCCAAAACAATCACTTTTTAAAACACATGAAAAGATCGTAAAACAAAGTTATAGGTCTAAAATTCATGCTGAAACTTTAAAATCAATTTTCCTCCAAATTTTGATGACCAAAATACTCAATATCTTATGGCTATTAAACTGCCAAATTTTCGAAAATAGGCTGGCATATATTTTGGTATTTCTAAAACAAGAATTTTGACGACTAGAATCACATAAAGGACTAAAATCAGTTTCTCGACTTCTACTAAGCAAAAACTCACGAAAATTGGTCAACATGCATCTTAAATCATGGTAAATATTCTGGTAAAATTTCATAATTTTTGGAGTTATAAAAATTTAACTTATCGATCATGCAAACTAAGGACAATAACTATTTCTTAAGAACAATTAAACATATAACTCAAACACTTAAGCATGCTTCTAAATTCGAACCATCAGCTGCCAACATAATAAATAAGTCCATCAACTTAACTCCTTAAATTCATGCAATTTAACACTTAATCATAATAATAATAATACCTCATAAAAGTTATAATAAAATCCCATAATTCATCAAACCATAATAAATCCTAAATCAAACATCTACGTGTCCGTGCACTCAATGAAATAAAACATGCATACGTCAAATCTTGTGGCAAACATAAAGGTGCCGACAATCTTAAATAAAACTCTTGCAACTTAATAAAATAAAAGCCTACTTGGTAATTAATAAAAAATCTTCATTCTTTAACTTGCATCACATCCACCTTCCTCCGCATCGCCGATCTCTTCATCTTACACTTGAAAATCTGAAAATATAATTCGGTGAAGGGGTGAGCAATTATAAAATAATCACTCCGTGGGGATAGTTTAGTTCGAAGTCTAAATATAATGGACATGTAAACATGAAAACATACCAATCATTCTTAATCTTTGATACGACTTAAGCGTATCCCTTTTGACACTACATAAGAGCATCCATTCTTTGATACCACATAAGGATATCCATTAATTTGGCACTACTTAAGAGCACCCATTGGTTGATACTACATAAGAGTATCCATTCTTTTAGCACATAAACACATAAACACATCAAACATAGTATTTAAAAATCGAACTAGAGTTACCACTTTTCACCGTTTAAACCCCCACCTTTTCTTGACTTGAAAATATAGAAGTGTTGTACGTTGGCTTGCTAATTCCTTGCTCTAAGAACTCTCGAAAATCTGCCCTCCTTCTACTTCTACAAGCTGCTGAAAACTGGTCCTCTAACTTCAATACATGGCCAAAGTTTGGTGCTAGGTGGCTGCCAATTTTTCTTGGGTGTCTAAGGGTTTTTGGGACTTGATCAATACATATTTATAGAGTTGGAAAAATAGGGTTTGGGGCTGTAAGAAGGGCTGGACGAAATTACAAGAAAAAGGTAAGAAAATTGGACCATAATCTTGGTGTATCTCTATTTCCTTACTTGGCAACTTATTTCCTTATTTAACAAATCCTTACCATCTCTTTATTCTTATGATACTTAACCTTCAAGCATATAATTCTCTTGCATAAGAATATGACTTATTTCCATAAATAAAGATACTAGAAATCAAAGTCTTACACTCTCCTAATTTTCGAAAATTACTTAAGGTCTAAGACTCCTATTTTTCGAAAATAATACTAATACTATCCCAAGTATTAATTAATCCTATTCCTGGTTAAATCCTCATAAGGTCAAATCCCTAAATTTAATTCCTCAATTACTAACATGCCCTTAATGAATTAATACCTAAGGAAATACTATTCTTAGAGGACTAATACTATAACCTCAACAATAATATTATTCTCCTCATCTCTTAATAATATTCGAAACTTAACACTACTTAGTGGTCCAAACAATACTAATTGGGACAACTAATACTAAGCAATTAATTAAGAAATACTAAAGCTTAACAACTCAAAGGACTAAACCTAAAAAAACACGCCAACTCACGCCTAAAACTAATAATTAAAGGACTGAAAAGCTGCTGCCTATGCGGGGTGTTACAACTGGGCTAGCTCTCACCATGCTTATTACCTTGACTGGTCAAATGTGGTGATGTGGCATTGGGCCACCCTGGCGAGCTCCTTAGCCTTAAGTCATTTATTTTGTTAATCTTCCCTTAGTAGATCGCTTTAGTTCGTCTATAAACACAAATACCTGCAAACACGAGGCATAAATTTCTAACTTAATTTCACCTCCAAATTCTCTCAAACAAACTCACAGAAATAAAAAAAGGAATTAATTAATTAACAGAATCCACAATTGAAATGACTTCGAGCGGATACACCTAGTAAATATACTAGCAGCTGTGAGCATCAGATTATAACATATAGATTTTTCAGTATGATATCCATCTTTCAGAATAAATATTTTCTGGGAAACATAATGGGAAAATTCAAGCAAGGGATGCATACGCCGAGTGAATAAGTAAGGGAGGCGCGTAGACTCGAGGGCAGCTACTGAGCGGCAGTCTTTTCAAAAAATGTTGGTCGCATCCCCTGCCTTGCTACCTGAAATAACACACACTCTCTCTCTCTCTCTCTTTCTCTCTCTCTTTCTCTCCCCCCCCCCCCCTCTCTCTCTCTCTCTGTGAATGCTTGCTTTTCATCTTCTTTTCTTCTGCGGATCCCACATAATCTTTTATATTCACGGTTTACCCGGTCAAAGACTATCGATTTGCAATTATGACTCCAATGTCATAGTAAACCAAAAGAGACCCAAATACACAGTTTTTTTTGCATCAATACCCCCCAGGGTTTAAGTTGGTTTCATGTGCATTTGTTTCCATTAAAATCTTGACGTTCTTTATTAAATTCATTATAATTATAAAATAGGGCCAACGTGTTTTGACAAAAGATTTATGGTTAACTAGATCAACATGAGAAATTTTGAATTTTATAATTTTTGAAATTATTTCTTAAGCTTAATTTTTTTTAAATTGTAATTAATTCCGTCAGCATACGTAATTATATAAAAAAATACCATTCATTTAAAATTTTCAATTACTCTTATTTCAAATCCAGAACCAATACACATTTCCCTCCCCATAACCAATATAGATTTCGTCATTTATCAGAATTTATTACAGATAACACAATCAAAATTTCGGCAGATTTTTATAGAAATAAATTAAATTCTGCGCCATCCCCAACAGCAGCCAACGGTCATATTTTTCAAACCTGCCAGATCTCGAGCCTCATTGCGTTCTGAAATGCACACATTTTCTCTCTCATTCATGTCAAATAGTTCCATTTTGCTCAAGAAAATTGTCCACAATAAACATTTGAAATAAAATTAAAATTGGTGAAGGGCCAATTTTAGGTAGCTCAAGATGGGATGTTTTCCTGCCCGTTGTCACCGTTGGAGGCATAAACAAACCATGAAAAATGTCTAAGATCAGGTATTTCCTCCCTCTCTCTCTCTCTCTCTCTCTCTAAAAATTGGTTGTAGTTTTGCTAATGTCTAATTGACTTGTTTGGTTGCAGTGTATGTCTTCCAGCCATGAATCTTCGAAGCTCTTACCAGTTACCATGGAATCACTGAAAGAAGAGGACATTGTTAACTCCATAGGAGTTGTTCCATTATCAGAGTAAGCTATCATCTCTTTCTTAAATGAACCTCATAATTAGTCTCATGCCACTGTCTTTTAATTACACCATTAATTCTCAAAACATACATATTTGGTTGGTTTTTCCAATGATGAATTAAAGCAAAGGAGAAACAGTCGTTTCAGATCAGTCAACTCTCAATAACGGCAGCAATGAGCTCACAAGCAGCAATAACAATGATGATAAGTTGGAGGAAACTGAAAATGAGGAAATTGAACACAAAGATGATGAATCAGAATCATTTTTTTTTAGTTTTTTATCGATGACAAGGATTGTGTCCCTATAGAAGTTGAACTCAAAGATGATGGGTTAGAATCGAAATTTTCGAGTCTTCTGATCAATGACAAGGGCTGTTTTGCAAAAGAAGTTGAACGCAAAGATAATGGCTCAGAATAAAAAATATCAAGTTTTTTGTTCAATGATGAGGATTGTGTCACGAAAGAAGTCACATTTGTTCAAGAGGAATCTTCCGATTCTCTGTTTTCTATATCTGTAGATTCTTGAAGACAAGTTTTTGCCTTGGAAAATGATGAGAAAGAGGTGAGCAGTATTCCACTGCTGAGAAGTTGTCACGTTTTGAAGAATGATGGAGATAAAGGGATCGATTGATCAGTAGTTGAAAAAAAGGGAGAGAGACATAGCAGTTGATACCAGTCTCCCTCGCTGGCTAGTTGCATCAGAAAAATCAAATAAGAATACGAGTATGGATTGCTCCCCTCAGAGTGAGAAGAACTATGGAGAGAGGGAGATTTTAGGAGAAATCACTTCTGCTACAGGGTTTAAGGTCACTTCTGCTACAGAGTTTAAGGAGCTAAATGGAATTTCATCCGGTGGAACACCTCACTGTAGTGGTGATGATCATGATGGAATCGGTACAGTTGGCGGTTATTGGCGGCAGAAAGGCCAGGCAGAGGTGGCGGGCAGAGCTTCTTGCAGTGTGTTAACTGTTTGTACCAAAGTATGAAACTTATTTTGAATGGAGGGTGGTTCTTGTTCCCCAGAAACATCAATATTTTTCTGGTTGCTTCCCCTGTACATGGTTTTTGTGAGATCTAAATGTGTGTTTTTTATGGGAAAAAATGGAATCAAAATTCATTACCTATTTGCAAGCATTGGAGGAAATAAAAAATTGCTATTAAGTGATTTTAGAGGTAAAATTTAAAATAAGAGGTATTTTAAACTAAAGAGATTGTAAATAAATGTATTTAAAAAAAAATCAAAGTGAAAATGAGTATCAGAAATAAATGATAAAATTTCTCTCAAAAAGTGCGAGAAATGCTTTGTGAAAAGACAAAAGTAAAAAAATATGTATTGCTTTAGCAAAATAGCTTTTAAGTGCTTAAATAAGTGGTTAAAAGGAAGTTATAAGTGATTTTTTTTTAAAAAAAAGGTACTTCGTTGAAAATAGTCCTTCAACAATCTGAAAAAAATAGATGCAATGATCACTTGTCATTTTACTAACTAAGAGTTGTACCGTCTTATTCTGGATCTCTCCCTTTCATGGTGGTCATGCATATATCAACTTGAGCAATGTGTTAAATATTATAATAAAAGAATATAAATAAAACGGAAAAACAAAAATTGTGAACCTAGGAGAGCAGTTTACACTTTACACCACCAGAATTAAGAAAAGATTTCATTTTGACACCCTGATTAATATAAAGGAACTGAACCCCATATCCATATGGGTGAATCGACCGGATATGATACTCTCACTCTAAGATAGAGACAGCATCAAATGGGTTGGGGCATATTTTTCATCAAATTACGGAGTCCACAGTGAGGCATACAAATGACATGTACACTCATTTTTTTTGTTTTCTTGGGAGTGTGGCTGTTATACATTATGAAATAACCTCCTGGTTTGATCCACTGTTGCAGGCATTAATGTAACCGCACAGCGTTTGTACTGTGGCAATTAAGAAAAAGAACAGAAAAGGTTACATTAGAGAATAATGATAAAAAGAGTAATACCCAAAAGTTGTGGAACTCAGTGAGAATCTAGTACTGCTGCTGAAATCTAACGCAAATAACCATGAGAAAGAGAGACATAAACATAAGTGTTTTATTCGGACACTAGTGATGACTTCATCTTCACTCAGAAATATGGTCAAATTTTCCTGGGACTAGGTAGATGAAGAATTACCACAGGAAGGCCATAGATGGAGCTCCCACCTGATTGACATATTTGAATATGCATGTATAGCAGAAAACAAATCCCTAAACTGCCATCACTGTAGGATTTGTATGCTTCTGCAAACTCAAAGGGCATAGTGTCCTATCTGGGGGAAGAGGAATCCCTTCCTTGGCAACCTGTTTGAAAGCGAATGCATTATGACTGGTTGTATAAAACAAAACAATTGCAGTATTTGTGTCATGATGTATTAGACTAATAATAATGAAATACAGGAAGTGGATCAAGATTGAGTTTTAATTGACCACTTCACTTCAATTAATTTATCTCGAATTCAATCAAATATATAATTTAAAAAGAAAACAGTAACCTACAATACATATATATATATATATATATCAGTTTGCGACTAAATATATTTTAGCTACATGCAGAGAACTACCACACCAAACACAAACCATTACAACCAATTTTCCAGGGATATTAATATTAAAATAATAATAATAAAATAGAAGGAAAACAGATTTTCTTTCACAGAGATGCATTGACCTTCGGAGAAGGGGGTGGAGGGGGAGGGGGATATACAGTTGGGGCTGGCATTCTTTCTTCTGCAGACTGGTACCACCATTCCATCATCTGTGCAATACATGTAACATTAACTTAGATATTCTTGTATAGTGAGCAGTTTGCAAAGGGTATTGAAGATTTGACGTTTGGAAATAAATTTAAATTTCAGACAAGATTTGTTGACATGAAATAGAAATCATAGTATAATTAACTAAAGATCCATAAATTTCATTATCAGGTCTCGGTTTAAAGTTTTAAAATCTCATTTTCTTGACTAGGAATTGATGAGTGGTGTAATTAGCTAGTAGAGTCTGGTGAAAGAAGGATACTCTTAATCTTACTTATTTTTAAGAACTTTATACATCATACCACTCTGAATTAAAGTAACAAGGCAGTGAGTATGCACATTGTGGTACTCACTTTGAAGTAAAATACAGCTGCAATTAAACTAGTCTGGGCATAGTCAAGCACCGCATATGCACAGGTGAGCAATACACCCTGTAGTGCCTGAGAAGAAGATTTGGATTAGACATATTCAGTTTAGACTTTAGCCAGCTAAATCACAGAATGAAGTTTGAAGTTTCAATGGATAGAAAGAGATGCATAAGATTTTAATGAAAGAGAGAATTCCAAGACATCCCTAATCATCATGAATTAAAGACAGCAATCCAATAATATTCTGCAGCCACTACGAGCAGATAATGATATCACCAACACCAGGACAATAGACTTTACCTAAAACATCAAATGATATTAAAACTAGAACAAAAACATACTGCTTAAGAGGCCCATTAATGGATTGCCTATATTCAGTTTAACTAAATCTGTTAAAGAAAACTCAGACTATGCAAACTCAGACCAGATATCTTTGTAGTGAAAATTAAATAACAATATAACTGAATTGTGTGTACACATCATATATATATATATCCATCTAACATATGCACCTTTAGCCAAGGGGAACCACGTAGTCTCTCGCGTTCATGGTTTCTTATCTTTGAAATTCGGGAAGATGTATCCATCTATCTTGACATCAGAAAAAGAAAAGGCTAAAAAAATAATCTATAAACATAATCCGAGGAATATAAGAACACATAACAATAAGACACTAGCAGAATCTAGAGAGGATTAGCAGTTTATATGACACGACAATTGCATAAAATTGCTTTATTTTAAAGATTGTATTATGGATTGCCTACATGTTGTAATGTAGATATTAGCATAGAACTGTGTGAAAACTAGGAACACAAACCTTAAAAAGTAGAACTATCAATTACATGACCAGTCAACTGCCAACTTTCAAGAATATAATAATAGACTTGCCTTCTGCTAATATTTGACAAATACAAGAGACATAAACAGATGACAGATGAATTTATTAGCTGATCTTTATATACAATTGCTCCTCATAAAGGAATTTAATTATATTTAGCTCAAATATTCTTTAAATAGATGAAATGTGGAGAATAAATCAAGCATATGAGAAGCCATTTGAGATTTGAAGAAAAGATAATTCTACAGACTACAGAGTTGAAATATTGAGGCTATAATGCACATCTTGAAAAGTTTTACCAGCTCCTGCCCTGTAGCTCGGCAAACATGAATGCCAAGTGCATGTAGCCCGAAAGAGTAGAACTTAGTAGCATCCAACAAATATAATAGCTGGTAAGCAAAAGAAGACCCTGCACATCACAAATTTTGGTCACATCAGAAAACTGATAGAAATATATTCAAGCAGAAAACATAAGTTGACAGTTGCTCCATGATTTGTATCTTATTCTGATTGATGGGTTTACAGGTTTACGCTTGTATATGGATTGTGGTTGAGTTCAGTACAAATAGTATTTTCATTTGTGATATCCAGGTCCAGTTGCATTATACTACCTCTGTCCACGAAAAATATGCTCACATATTTGCACGTTGTTTAATGCAATATGTCAGAAAATATTGCGGGATATTGTGAGGTCGGATATGAATAAAGAGAATATCTTTGGAAAGTATATGTGAGCTTATTTTTTGTGGACGGAGGGAGTATTATTCTTGAATCAAAAGAAAATAATATGAAAGAACATCTACTAAAACTTGTACCGAAAACAGGAGAAAGAGAAAGTAAACCAAGGAAGCCATGCAATAAGGAGTCATATGCTTACTAAGATGGATAATTTAATAATCATAGTTTTCAATGCATGCAAGTAAATAAAAATGATGTATTTTACATATCCAGATTCTTCTCCTTCTAATAGGCCAGTGAATCCATCAAAACAAGCTAGCCATCCAGGAGCTTAAGTTAAACTGATAAAGTTTTTATGTGAAGAACATGTTAAAGGATGTTTAAGGCCTTGTCTAGAAGGATTTTGAAAAATGACATAAGAGTCACAAGCTTGTTAACGAAAGATCTAAGATCTTTGTCTCCTATTCAAGCTTCTCACATGGCCAGACAAGAGCAATATTAACTAAATTGGCTATAAGATATAATTTCCTTTTTTCACAACACTTCCCTCCCCAAATTCCCAGTCCGATAACATCAGTTCAGCATATAACCGGGGGTGGCAAGATAAAGAATATTCACTAAGGAACATGTAACGCAACAATGAAATAAATCCTATCATCACTCCTCAAACACAATCAAAGAATAATTAAGGGCAAATTTATGCTACAAGGACCTTCATTTCCAGCGTGCAACCAAGGGTAGCAAGGACCAATAGTCTTCTGTAGCCTCTTGACCAAGCGAGCTCTAGTTGAGGCTTCAATATCAAAGCTTTCCCTTGACCCAAAGGAAATATTTCCTCCACCAACATACTCAGTAGCTTCCCTTTCTTTGTTGTAGATCGATTGCAGTTTTGACCTTAAATATGGTAAAACCACCTGAAAAAGAGCAGAAAAGGCATTCGTTATTAACAAATTAGAGAGTATTATGAGAGGAATTGTGCATCATAACAAACAAATAGGAACTATAGTTCCAATTGTAACTGATGTTACATGAACTATTTTTGCGTATCTTTGGACAAATGTTCATTCATGCAGATACCATGAGGTCCGTAGGCCCAGGTACTAGATACAATATCCTAAGGAATTCCAACTTTTCGAATAAACTGTTTGCTCAATGTTTTTCTCTGAGTTACCTATCCAAGGAAGGTCGATGCCAATTAATAAAGGGCCTAGAGTACATTAGAAAAACAATTAATTTATTCAAAATTTCAACATATTATTGACAGGTTAACCCCCAACAAAGAATTCAGATGAATAGATAACTGAAGACAAGATTTTATCCGGCATGATCCAAACCACTGCTGCATGCTGGAAGCCCATAAAATGACTTTTTTAATCCAAACACACGTCAACCAAATTTGGTGTTAGCCACTAGACTTAAACATAGATAACATAGTGCTTTAACACCACACAGGTATAAATCAATCCCACCCTTATTATCATTTCAAATTCCCTTCAGCTGACATAATATCGTATGATTTCAGAATTTGCTAGCCTGGTTTGCAGCCAGATAACTGCTTGCAAAACATTAAAACATCAGGGGAGTCTTTGGGATTTTATCAAAACATTTTACAAGTCATTTCCCAACAATATATATCAGATGACTTTCACCTGTAGTACGCAAACTGTGAGTTTCGAGGACTAGCATGAGGATAGCAAAAAATTCATTTTCGTAGTCCAAAATTTTATGAATGAAAGGTCTTCTTAAAGCGAATACCTGCAAACACAAGGCAAAATTTTCTGACTTAATTTCATTACCAAATTCTCTCAAACAAACTTACAGAAATAAAAAAGGAATTAATTAATTAACAGAATCCACAGATGAAATGACTTCGACCGAATACACCTAGTAAATATACTAGCAGGTGTGAGCATGGGATTATAGCATATAGATTTTTCAGTATGATATCCATCTTTGAATAAATATTTTCGGGGAATCATAATGGGAAAATTCAAGCAAGGGATGCATACGCCGAGTGAATAAGTTAGGGCGGCGCGTAGACTTGACAGCAGCTGCTGAGCGGCGGCCATCTCAAAAAATATCGGCCACGTCCCCTGCCCTCCTTCCTGATACAACATCCTCTCTCTCTCAATGCGTGCTTTTCATCTTCATTTACGATTAGAGAAATGGTTGTTTTGTGTGAGGTGTGAAATAGTGGGAGGCCATTATATTTATATTAGGGAAGCTCCACACATAGTTGGTGCTTTGTTGTTGGTGAGAACTGAGAAATGAGAATTCTGCTCTCCACTTTCAAAGGTTGACTATGAAGTCTTATCCTGAGGAGGAGTTTCTCCATGTTAATTATTGTAATTTCCTCCAAAAGAATGTTTAGAATGGTACTTGAAATTTGTTATATTTTGGGAAATGGGGGAACATGTAGTGTAGGGGTTCTAATATTGGGTTTATAATGTAAGATACAAACATAGAACAATTTTACAATTTGTTTGTGGCGGGGGGTGGTTTTAAATTGGTAAATTTACTTACATATGAGGAGCTGGTGAGAATACACGAGTGCGGAATGTAAGAATTACGGGGACGTGAATTTTAAAAATATTTGATTGAATTTGTAAAAAATATGTATGTTCATTTTTATTTTATATATATAACAATGAAAAATTATATGTTTATTTTTTTTTCACTTAAAATTTAAGTATATTCAATGATTTAATATAATTAAATAACAAAACAACAACTCCATTTTTATCATTTCAATACGTAAATTAGAATAGTGAAATTAATCAAAAGCAAGTGTTACATTATATACTTTCTCAGTTTTTTAACACTTTGCACATTTTATTTCGGTCTGTCCCACAACTCTTTACATGCTCTATAAATGAACATATTCTTATAATATTCATATATTTATACAATATATCACGATTTTAATATTCAATTCAACTAATTTTATTATTTTAATAATATAATTTTACACATCACACTACATATTTTACTAATTATACAATTTTTTTTTAAAGTGTGTAAAATAAGTCATGAAAAGTGCTAGGGATTAAGGGAGTAATATCATATGGATCAAGGCATGTGTGCCTTTGATTGGATCTGGATATACGAGGTCAATTACGTCTGGCCCAGGTTATATGCAGTATCTAAATTGGTAAAAACACTATCTTTAAAATTTTTGGAAAAAATATTAATTTTTTTCAATTTTTATTATTTCTAAAAAAAATAAAAAAGAAAGAATCCAAAAAAAAATGTTCATTTCAGCAATACTTTGCACAATTTGGCTAGAGGGGACATTATATCCACACCAAACTTTACAGCTACCCATTGTGTCCAGTTGAAGGGGCCCATTAGCAATTTGGTGGCCCACAAAATTACAAATACATATTCACATGAGCTGCCATTTTCCAACTTGTGAAAATAAAAATGTCCAAATAAGATAAATGTACAGGATAGAGGAAATATAATATCTTGCATATTTATTCAACCTATTTAGTTTGTGTAATTATTATAAAATATCAAATATTTGATAAAAAAATATCAATATTTGAGTTAAGAAAATCAACAACAAATAAAATATAACACTATTGACCTAACTTTTTATACTTCTGTTGAAATGTATACTCTCATCTGTCCATTAAAAATATTTTACAAATGGTTTAATGCAATATGTCGGATAATATTGTTGTGGAAACAATAATTAATTAATATGAGCCCAAGCACATAAATTACTAGATGAGGTCCAAACTCAATATTGTAAATCTTGGGGCGCGAGTGATTGGTGTGTAAATTACTCGAAATTCGTGTGTCTAAATGGCTAATTTTGATAGGATTTCTTGTATTTTTATACCTAAATTGATTAATTTGAGCTTAATTGTCAAGATGCGTATTATTTGCTATTTTTATAGGTATTGGAGCACTTTTGGAAGCAATACATTATCACTTTGAATTGATTCAATTGATGGGCCCCACATGACATTTTCACATCTCTGATACACAGTCATTCTCAACGTTGGTAGTCACAAAGTTTCCACAAATCGCACAAGCCAACACCATTGCCAGTACACACACCACACTCAACCGCGAAACAGATTCCAAAATAGCGGATTCGCACAAACGACGCCTGAATTGTGTCACACAATCGTATCCAGATGCCACAATGCCACAGCTCAGTCGTCGTCCCAATTTGAAACACCTCTACAACACGCCGTGCGAAACCTTTCAACCACTGCTACCTCATCGTCGATTCGGAATCGCGACACCCACACACTGCAGCACAGACACACTGCGACACCCACACAGCACAGCACAGACACACTACAGCACAGACACACTCCTAATGCGCTGACAAGTGTTCCTAACACCTGTCATTACTCACTACTATGCTCTAATTACATTGTTTTGCCCTACTACATCACTACTGATTCCCTGCGTTGCTATCAGCTTCACTTCGGACTGGGCGAGCTTCTTGGCGAGCTCCCTTGCCTTGTGTCATTCTGGGATGTGTTGATGGTAGTAGGATCAGGCCATCATTACTGGTATTGGGTGAGCTCTCCCTAGCGAGCTTCTCTTCTTCATGATGGTCACTTGGTTAAGGATTGATGACATGTCACTAACCATCTGGGCAAGCTACTAGGCGAGCTTTCTCTCTCTTCAGAACGTTGACTGGTAATAGCCATCAATCTCCTTGGCGAGCTACTGGGCGAGCTCTCACCATGCCTATTGCTTTGACTGGTCCAATGTGGTGACGTGGCACTGGGCCACCCTGGCGAGCTCCTTAACCTTTAGTCATTTATTTTGCTAATCTTCCCTTAGTAGTTCGCTTTAGTTCGCCTATCAATATTTGCCCCCCAGCTCGTCAACATCATGATATTTTTAATGTGCGGGTGAGCTAATGTGTCTCAATGGGCGAGCTCTAGTGAAGGCGAACTCTTTTTCGTATAGTGCCGAGCTCTGTGGCGAACTACCCTTAGACGGCGTGCATGCTAACATGGCGCGGATCTGAGGCATTACGCACACCTTTCCACGCCTCAATTTCCGCGCCAATCATTTCAAACTTTCAAATTCCTTGCAAGTTAGTCCATGGACTTTCTGGAAACTACACTTTGCCTCGTCTCTTTCATATAAATAAGAAAAATCAGATTCATTTCTTACTTTCGTATCTTCAAATTCTCAGAGCATTTTCAGAGCAACCCAAGCATTTTCCGGTGATTAATCCCTAGCATTGTTGGATTTACGTTTGATTCTCCAGGGTAGTAAACCGATTCTTCTTATCCCTTATCTCTTTCTTTGCAGATCTTCAGTTTTCTTCTTTTTCTTAATTTTTCCTGTTGAACACCATAACTTCCGGCCACCCTCAAGCTTTCCAGCTGCCGGAATTACAAACTCCGACCACCCTAAAAACCTTAATCAACCAACCCTTTAGACTTCTCACCCACTAAACACCATGTCGACCGGATCTTCGAGCCGAACCGTTTCAAACCGGAACCCAGAGAAAAGACCTGTGACCAGTGACACACCTATCCCTCAACTGACACCAATAGTAATTGGATCCAGCTCTGAGGTGACCTCGGTAGCTCACGCAAAATCTGGCAAAGAGGAGGAGTAAGTGGAGAGGTTCCAAGCGAGCTTTTCTACGCCCGAGCGAACTATTAAGGAGGCGGTCGGACAATCTGAATTCAGAGCGAACATGGTTGAGAGCGTCATTTCTGAGTTTATGCTCCATTCGCTTCGCAAACGATTCCGGATAGCGCTGGACCTTCATTTCTATGCCCCGGCCCAGACGAGTGAGCTGATATGCCTCCGCCCAGTTTGACCGCCATCAACGTTAACACATTGGATGCCGGGCTTACACTGCCCTTGCATCCAATCATTGGTCAATTCCTCGCAGACACCAACCTCGCTATCACCCAGCTTACTCCACACGTTTGGAGTAGTATCCTGGCAATGCTCACTGTTTTTGGGTTGGAGGGGTATAAAAACTGGTTGACCATGCCCGAAATCAACCAGGTCTTCAGTGTAACAAAGTAGTCTAATGAAGGCAAGGGGTATTATATCTGAAGGCCCGACTTGGTGAGAAATTTCTGGAAAGCCTCCCCAACAAAATTCGCAATTGGAAAGAGAAAATCATCTTCATCGGCGGAGACTGGCAAGCTTCTACCAATTATACCGGTCAAGAAGGACGTATTTTCTCCCCTGAGGAATACGGGGAAGCTAGTAGTAGGTGGATGAATTCGGTGTGTGTGAGTTGAATTAGATTTACTAATCCAATTTCTTTTCTTCCTGCAGCTCCGAAGCACCACAAGCCCGGTCGCACGCCTTCCGATGAGTCCAAGGCATTCGAGTTTGTGCACACGGTGTGCTGTCTGATGAACTGTAAGGACTGGGACATCAAGCACCTGAACAAACACCATTGCAGGTGAACTGCCCTTGTCCTTACTTCACCTCATCATCTCACAGCGCAAGCTCTGGAGCTTCCAGGTAACAATCCTTCAGTAGCTCGCCCAGATGACATAGTTTGCCAAGTTTATTGTTACCTCACTGTTCATCTGATTTTGTTTAACTCCTTGCACTTGTGCAGATCAAGGTGTCACAGTCTCTAGCCCACCGATTGAGGTCCCTGAGGCTTACGATACCCTTTTGCGCAAAATACGAATGGGGCCTTCTCATCCGAATAAGAAGGGAATGCCTTCTACATCCGTTCTGGCGGCCAACAAGAAGGCAGAGCTCACCCACCTTGCCTCAAAGGAAAATGTTGTGGGCTCCGGGACTCAACAAAAAGTGCCCCCCAAGGCTCCGGCGAGTACGTAAGTCGCCAAGATCTCCCAGGTCTACCACCACTCCAGAGCGAGCTTCTCAACCTCCTCCTCCTCCTCCTCAGACAAAAAATAATTTACTGCGTGGCGACGGGTCGCCAGTGATTGACGAGGATGCCCAAGCTCAGAAGAGGTCCAAAGTCACCTTGATAGATCTGGACTCTAATCGAAGTGGGCGAGGTGGCTCTGGCTCAGGTCAGGGTGGCTCCATGCATTCCACCGCTCCTCCGTCTACAACGCAAGCCGTCTCTCCGGTCACTCCTCCACCTCCCTTTGGTGTCCAAGAGGTGGATGACACTCTCCTGGGTTCGGACCCGACTCGTGTTGGGTATGAAATTTTTCTTTAAAGAAATTTTTCGATACAAGTTTTCTTTTAACATTTCATCTAAGTGTTTTTACTTGTGTAGGTATGCTTCCATCGCTCACCCCAACCGGAACGGGGTTCTCCATTAATACAAGCGATCCAGGTCTTTATCCTCTCTGTGTAACCTTCATGATGGGCTCACCGTTCAAGCAATAAGGGAGGTCCCAAGACATTGGATCAACGCCCAGCTGGCCACCGTCAAGAGGCAATCACCCGTAGATAATATTCGATTGGCAATGCATCATGCCAATAGGATCTTGCTCGCGGGTCAGTGGGTGATCGAGCAGGTGTCGGATATGGAGAAGGCCTGACTGGAAAAGAACCCTTCCTATCTAAGGATAGCTGAGGAACTCTCCAAGGCAAAGAAGGCGGCGGTAATCGCGGAAGAAAAGGCCTCGGCATCATTGGCGGCTGAACAAAGTACCCTCAACAAGCTTGAGAGGGTCACTCTGCAGTTCGCCCAGATCCAGAGGAATGCTGAGGCGGCCGTAAAGGCTAAGGATCCAGATCCAGATGAATGCTGCGCTCCAAGTGTATGATGAAGTTTTCCCGTCCATATCTTCAAGGTCATATGTCCCGTTTGCCCAGTTTGTCGTGACTCAGAACTGTCCTTCCCCGTTAGGCCCGAACACACCGGGTAGTGTTGCCAACTTCCTTCTCAAAACCAACTCTCTAACCTTGAAACTTTTGTTCCGTACTTGGGAATTGTAATACATTTCAGCTCTCTGCTGGTTTCTTCAAGTAAGTCCTTCTCTACTGCCAAATCTTCGCCATTATTTTCTTCATCGTATCCTACTACCTTCCATGTCTGGTTCTGGACCTCCACCGGGACAACTGCTTCTACTCCGAAGGCCAAGGCAAACGGGGTTTCACCGGTACTTGCCCTGTATGATGTCCTGTAAGACCACAACACTTCAGGGAGTTCATCTGTCCAATGTTTGCCAAAATTGTGTATGATTTCCACGCAAGTGTACGTGGTCGTTGTTGTCGTGGCAAGTTAACCAAGTTAAATATCGAACAGAGGGAAACGATGCGATATCAAGCAAGTATTGAATGTCTACAAAGGTGGATAGCTAGGAAAGTAAGAAAAGATCATGATTTCTATCTACTAAATCAATAAGAAATAGTATATCTAACTATCACCTCTAGGAAGTGAGCAAGTGTGAAGTGTACATGGAAGTAATCCTACTATAGTTCCTCTAGTGTCCTATCCATCCTTGCATGCAAAAGGTCTCTTAGTGTGTTAGTCAAGCCAATGGGTGTCTAGATCTCTCTACAACTCCCAACACTCTAATTAAGAGGTCTAGGCTAATATGCAATTCTCATTGGTCATACCAGCCAAATATCAAACACTTGGTTTGCACAAAGTTCTTATAGCTCAATTTTTGTAACACCCCGCATAGGCAGCAGCTTTTAGTCCTTTATTTATTTGTTTTAGGCGTGAGTTTTAGTGTGATTAAGGTTTAGTCCTTTAAGTTGTTATGCTTTAGTATTTCTTAAATGTTTGCTTAGTATTAGTTATCCCAATTAGTATTAATTGGACTCTTAAGATAGTATTAAGTTTCGAAATATTAGAAGGAAGGAAGAGAAGTATTATTGTTGAGGTTATAGTATTAGTCCTCTAAGAATAGTAGTATTTCCTTAAATATTAATTCATTAAGGGCATGTTAGAATTTGAGGAATTAATATTAAGGATTTGACCAAGAATAGGATTAAATAATACTTGGGATAGTATTATTATTATTTTTGAAAAATAGGGAGTCTTATACACTAAGGAATTTTCGAAAATTACAGATCATTAAGACTTGGATTTCTAGTATCTTTATTTATGGAAATAAATCATATTCTTATTGTTTAGCCAAAAGGTGTCTACGTGCAAATGTACACGATCGTTATTGCAATGGCAAGCTTAACCAAGTTTATTTTATATCGAACCCAAAGGAGACGGGGATTTGTAAGGTGAGACTATTGTTCTTGATTCAAAAACACAAAGCAAATAAAGGGGATATGGTATCTATGTCTACTAGTGTGTCAAACTTGTAAACTACCTATCACCTTGGGTTGCAAAGTGAGCGAGTGTGAGAGATATGTGCTAGTGTACTATCCTATGTTTCATATGGTGAGGTATCACTTTCTCATGCCATGGAATTGTGTACAATCAATTGGTAAATCACTCTAACATGCAAGAGGTCTCCTTAATAACACATTAAAGCCTCTAATTATTCTTCCTATTCACTAAGTATAGCTCTCACTATCTTAGGAATTTAATCAAACACTTGGCATGCATTTGGCCTAGTACAAGAAGATTTAGGAAAATAGGTCAATTCTCATTGAGACTATCTCCTAATGGCTCTTATGATCAACTACACATGCAAGGCATTCATACAATCCATCAATGTAGAGAATTGATCATACAATAATTCATAGGGATTAGCCCATGGCTAATTTGGTAAACATAAAAGAAATTGAAGCAATAGCAATCATCATTATGCAGGAATTATACAAAGTATTCAAGAATTTACCTATTACAATTGGAATTGAAAAGATACAAGATTACCTCTAGAAGCTAGAAAATGATCCGACATAGAAATTGAAAATCAATCCGTAGAAATGTAGCTTGAGCTATGCTAAGAATGCAGGAGAAAACTTATCGTCGATCCAAACGGTAAATCACAAGTAATCGTCGAAATCGTAAATGGAAATCTAAGAACACCACTTGGAAACTACCTCTAACTTCTCCTAATCTAGTGAGAGAATATGAATCTAAGAAAATGATAAAAGTTTTTAGAAAATCTGAGATGGAAGTATATATAATGCCCTTGGATCATTGACTAAGATGCCCTTCATTAAAACGCGTGAAAATACGAAAATAGCCCTGAAAATCCGAGAAAACTGAGCTGCTGTAGGCCTGTCGACCACTTGGGCGACAGCATGGTCGACACGGGTGCCTTTTGTCGTCCAAGAGAGCTAGGTCTGTCGACCCAGCTTGGTCGACACTCCACTCGACAAATGGCTGTCTTTCCAGGGATGTTGATCGCGCGAGGCCTGTCTTCCGAAGAAGGAACGTCTGTCGCCCGAGGCCTTAGTCTCGGTCGATGCGTGACTTCCTTATTTTTGTCATATCTTGAGCTCTAGAACTCTGATTGACTCGATTCTTTTTGCGTTGCGACCTTCTCTTCAAGATCTTCAACTTAGGACAGTAATTTCTTCATTTTGCTCAACTCCAAAATTTGGACTTTTCTCGATCTTGCTCGTTTCTTCCTTATTTTGCTCGTTTTCACCTACAATCACAACTTTCTAGCAAAAAAGGGTTAAATACACAAAGTATCACATAATAAGGTCAAATATGAACATAATATCACCAAAATCATATAGAAATGAGTGCTAAAACATGCCATTTTGACCCTTATCACACCCCCAAACTAGATTGTTGCTCGGTCTCGAGCAACCAAGCGATAAGATAGGGGAATAATTATGTGTATCAAGCATCAAGTACAAAATCAATGCCATAGAATCATCACTCAATATATAGCAATCTAAAATACAATATCATCCAAATAACTATCGAAATCAAATCAATAAACATATTGTCAAGTCAATGAGTCATAATCCTCTCAAGATAAGTGTTTCACTCAACCCTCAAGTGTTTATGCTTTCTCGTACCTCACACAACATGCAAATACTACCATAAGCTTGTCTCAAGTCTCAAATTCTCCACCACTTGAAATGACAATTAACTTACACATCATTGAGGACTTTTAAAGGTTGTAGTGTTGGCTCTTTGGTAGGGAATGATCATATGGATAATAGTGACTAAGTATGATTAGTAAAGTATATAAGGAATCATCATGTATATCATCTCTTTATACAAATAGCAATCTCATCTTCATGCTCTTTTAAAAATCACACTTCTAAACATCAATCTTCCCTTTGCAAAATTGTGAACATACTCACAATACTTTGGTCAAACTTGACCAATTTTTAATGAAAAGTCAACCTTTTTCTTTAAAGCTCTTTTAGCACTTTCCTTTGCACATTTTTACATCAATCCTTGCATATTTGAATATCTTCCCACCTTGGCCACCCATTTCTTCATCATATCACCAATCTTCATTCCTTCTTTTCACTCTACTAATCATAGGGACAAGAGAGTTCCAAAAATGAAGGAAAAATGGCTTAAAGTGTGGTTAGCCAAATGAAAGGTCAATAGGCACAAAATGGTAAGCAAAGGATATTAATATCAAGGTAGGCTCATAGGGCAAAGTAGCTCAATATAAAACCAAAAGATGGCCTCAAATTATATCATGTGAAATCAATGTCTAATGTAGCCTCAAACAAGACTCTAGCCAAGTTCTAGAGTATAATACACATGTGTGGAACTCACATCAAAGAAAATCATCCGTTCAAGATTGAAACGGGCATAATTTGGCTCAAATCTCACGGGTATAGGGTGATCATGACTCATATCATATCAAAAGTGCTCATATCAATAAAATTTCAAGAATCATGAAATCAATAGTATCAAAGATAAAAAAGAATTAAGCAATAATTCCACTACACTAATCAAGACTTTCAACTCATTCACACAACGATAAACATATCTTATGCATTCACTACTCAAAACAAGCAACAATGGCTAAAATTAACAAACAAAACAAGGGCTCATCAATACAATAGGCATCAAATCATAAGAATATTTCCAAAAATCAATCTAAAAATAGCATTGCCATGAGAATGACGAAACGATCACACCCCCCCAAACTTTTTTGGACCAAGGGTCTAAAAAGTTTGGCAAAGGAGTGGAGGCAAGAATCATGCAATGCACAATAAAGCTCAAAACATACAAACAACCATCAAATAAGATCCATAGCAATAAAATCCATAAATCAACATCCATCACAAGCATAATCTATCAAGAGACCACTACTAAAAAAAATATAGCACAATCTTCACGCAATATCATTACAAACCAAATTGAAAACTAAGAGTTTGGAATAGAAGCGAGGGATAAAGATAGGGTTAAGAATGAGTTACCCATCCTTATGAAGTTAGATCGACATCATCACTTCACGAAGGAGGGTCCATCGGTGGGTAGGTGAAGTGCCCTTCGTCAATGTGTCAATTCATCATGGCATTTTGAGCTCTTAACAACTCCTCAATGTTAGCTCACATGGTTGTCATTGTCGATTGCATCGAACCCATATCTAGGCTTATTGTAGCAACATTGGTGTTGAGAGTGGTGTAGTTGGCGTTTAAGGCAGTCAAGTCGGAGCGGAGAGTAGAGTAGTCCGATCTAAGAGACGTAATCTCATGACCCCACTCATTGAAGCTCCCAGACCCTCTATCATACTCAACTTTTTCCTCAGCTTCCTCTATATCACTCTCTCTTTGTACACTAGGTCTTCTTCTTGCCCTCTTTGTTACATTCCTCCTCCCTTGATTGAATTCCCGAGCAATGTCAAAATGCAATGGGCTACTCATGCTCTAATTTTCCTCTTTCATGATAGAAATTGTATCATAGTCCATAAGAGGAAACAGAAGTTCAATAGAAGGTCGATGTGCTAGACAAAGCTTTTTCTTTCGCCTTACAATTATTTGAGTGTCCATCAAATACCCCAAATCAAGGTAAGAAAAATCCTTTCCTTCTTCTCTCGGTTCCCACCCTAAGCATCTTGCCAAATGAGCAATCATCCCACCAAAAGCACAATCTCCTTTAGAAATGACGTAGGATAGATTCTTGCAAAAATATGCTCCAAAATTAGCTTTCAAACCTGTAAGCATAGAAAAGAGGACATAGAGTTCCTCATGCTGCATCTCCTCCATATCACTTCTTGCAAACACCGTGTTGGCCAAAATCATCTGTGCATATATGAGGATGGGATTACCGATTTGAGTAATCTGTGATTGATAGGCGATGAACTCATTGTCATCATTTTTTGTAAGTGCCTTCCATAATGATTGATCTTGCCCAAAGTGTTCCTTTTTATAAAAATGGCTAGGTGAAACATCTTCTTCGCAGCCGAACAATCGGTTTATCTCTTGAATGGAAAGTGTGTGAGCTTTGTTGTCGATATGGAATTGAATCTCTATAGGAATTCCACAATTCTCAGTAATTCAAATTGTGCTCAGAAATTCAATGTTCAGATTCCGGTATGAGTTGTCATGGACATGTAGCAATCCACTCCATCCGATATTATTGAACAAGTACTCCACATCCTCTCCAAATTTCAGAGGCCCCGTAATCTCCTTGAGGAAATATCTTGAACAAAGGAACTCCATATTAACAAATCTTGCAAACTTGTCGTAACAATCTCTGTTAATTCCAAAAGACATTCCAAACCAAGACGGTTTATTATGACAAGTCATAAAACATTTCTCTTCCCACTCAACAATCTTTCCATCCTCCCAACTTAAACCTTCAGCAGTACACTTACCACTACGATACATCGTCTGCAAAAGATTTTAAGCATGAGCAAGATATATGTATAAAAGGCTTCAAACAGCACACTTCCAGCAAAATTCTAACACATGAGCAAAGGAAGAACAATATAATCCAACCATCAATTCCATTTACCAAGTAGAATTAGATTGAAAATCAAGGGCTTAATTCTTAGAATCAAGGAATTCATGCCTCAAATAGTCATGCAAATATTAAATGCCAATGAAGACTCAAGCAAGCAAAATCATAGATGAATCAACATAATCAACTCAACCTAGCAACAATATACTCATACCCATTAACATTTAACATAACATTATCAAGACAACTCAATTTTAGCATGAATTTTCCTAAAATTCGTCACTATGCCTACCCTATTTTTCAATCCTCAATTAAACTCAATATACTCAAAATTGGCATGCAATTGGGTTCCCAATGGATTACCCATCAACAATGTAGCATAAATGCATCATAAATTTCATAAAGATTCAAGAAAATTAAAAAGCCCCAATTCACATGCTCAAGAACCCTAGAATTTAAATTTCAAATTCATGACAATGCAAACATAGAAATCTTATAAAAGTGCAAGAGATAGGTAGAGGGGAGTGAGTAGAACATACCTGTAGAAGGATTAATCGAGAGGAAGTGTAGAATTTGAGAAGCAAAATATCTTCTTCTTTCTTCTCTTTTTTTTTCGTGAGTTTGAGAAGGAGAGAGTGCAAGATTCTTGAATTCAAAGTGTGTGTTTGTGTGTGTAAGAGTGTATAAGAAAGAGTGAAAAGTGAGTGGGCTTACCTTGGAAAGTGTAGTCAAAGTATGGCCCACCATGGTCAAAATCCGCCCTCCAACATGCGTGTGTCGACCAAGAAGGCTCAGCCTGTCGACCAAGTTGGTCGACACCTCAGTCGCGCGTCCCCTTTCGCACAAGAGTGGTAGGATTGTCGACCAAGCTGGTCGACACCCTGGTCGACAATTGGCCCTCATATCGCACAAGAATAGATTGTCGACACCTCAGGCGATAAATGCCTATCTTTCCAGGGATCCCAGGCACGCGAAGGCCGTCTTCCGAGGCTTTAGATGCTGTCTTCCGAGACCTTCAACTCCTACTTCGAAAATTTTCAATTTTTTACCCTTTTTCTTACACTTTTCCTACACAACATCACTTAATTCTCAAAATATAACAAGAATATCCACAATCATGAATCAAATATGGTAGCAAATTGACGAAATTTAACACGAACACACCCCCCAAACTTTTTCGGATTGTAAATCCTAATAAAGTTTAGAAAAGTGGTAAATTACACATTTGCTAGCACATAAAACCATTAATCACAACTCTTAACTCAAAACCAAATATTCATCAAGAGTATATCAAAAATTCACTTCTCAAACTCTTCCTAATCATTAAGCACAAAACCAATCAAGCAATGATCATAAGAAATTGGCCTAAAATACCAAATAACCTCATGCTTCCATTCCAACACAAAAAAAAAATCAATCAGATCAAAACTAAAATCTAAAAGAAATAAAGGATACGGATAGGTTGTCTCCCATCTAGCACTTGGATTTAACGTCCCCTAGCTGGACGACTCTTAAGCTCAAGTAACATCAAGATCGATAAGAGTTGAGTGACGTACATCACTCAATTTCCTCTTCCAAAAATAAGCTTTCTTCACCATTTGTTTCACCCCCTTGCCTTCATTTACCTTCTTCCTCTTTTCAAAAGGATCATCACCACTAAGCTCACTCTTGAGATCAATTTTTCTTGACTTATCCTTTTCTTCACTTTCCATATCATCTCGTACAACTTTGTTCATCAACCCTTCAATCTTCTTTGGGGAACTCTTGGAATTACCATGGATCGAAAAAGTTACTTTCTCACCATTCATTCCAAGAGTAACCTCTCCTCGCTTAATATTAATTAAAGCATCCGATGTAGCAAGAAAAGGTCTCCCAAAAATGATAGGACTCTCCAAATCTTCTTCAATATCTAGCACAACAAAGTCAACGGGATAGATAAACTTACCAACATGAACAACTACATCCTCTATAATTCCCCTTGGTCTCACTTTTGAACCATCGGCCATTTGCAAATTCATTTTTGTTGGCTTCAAGTCATGCAAGCCCAACTCCTTGGCAATAGAAAATGGCATCATGTTAACACTTGCGCCCAAATCACACAAAGCCTTTATTTCCTTGCTCTCCTTAATATGGCAACTCAATGTGAAACTCCCCGGATCTCTAAGCTTTTGTGGGAAATGATTTAGTATCAACTCACTACTCTCACGAGTAAGCTTAACCATTTCTGGTTCATTTCCTTTCTTCTTCTTTGCTAGAGCATCTCTCAAGAACCTTGTATAATTTGACATTTGTTCAATAGCTTCATGAAAAGGCATCTTTGAATAGAACTTTTTGAAAAGTTCAAAGAACTTCTTGAATTGATCATCAAACTTATCTTTCATTCCTTTTGAAATTTTCACCTTCACCTCTTTTTCCACTTTCCCTTCTTCCACCTTTCTTTCCACACCCCTTATTTTATCTAATCCCTCAAATTTTTCTTTCTTTTCCTTATCTTTCTTCATCACTATATCTTCTACCCCCAAGCCTTTCTCATTACTCCTTACCAATTTCACATCCTCACAACGAAATACTTCTTCCACCATCTCATCATGAAAAACTTTTAAAGGAGAATTCCCTACAACCCCATTTTCAACCTCCACACATGATATCAAATTACAATGCTCACGAGGATTAATCTCGGTTGTAGAAGGGAACTTACTTTTATTCACTTGTGGGCTTATGAATGAAGCAATTTGCCCCATTTGAAATTCCAAGCTCTTGATTTGATTACCTTGTGAAGCATACAAGTCATCAAACTTCTTGTTCGTTTCACCATTCATCTTTCTAAATTCCACTCTCATATCTTCCATGTTCTTCAAAATCAACGCCAAGGTGTCCTCCACATTCCCTTTACCCTCATTATTAGGCGGCTTTGATCCCGGATCAATCCCGGGTGGCAATTGGATTGCCCCCTTAGGATTGGAGTATGAGAAATTCTCGTGCCTTCTATTAGGATTGTAAGGAGGATTTCCTTGATTCGGATATGGACTTCCTTGGTTTCTAAACGGTGGAGCAACATACGACCTTTGATTATTTTGATAAGAATTGTTAAATTGCGGATGACCCATATAGTTTACTTCCTCTTGAGTGGAGGTAGTAGGAGTAGGAAGACTTTCAACAATGCTAACTTGCATAGGAGTTGGAGCTAGGTTTTTATGTTGGCCTCCATAGACCAAATTTATCACATTTGTCATCTTTTCCTCAAGAAGTGCAACTCGATCACCGGCTCCATTGCTAGACTCTCTTTGGAAAGCATCATTTGCAGCTATGTTCTCGATGATCTCGTTCACTTGACGAACGGTCTTCATCCAAACCGAGCCTCCGGCACAAGAATTCAAGTAATTCTTGTCTCCTTCATGAAATCCTATGGTGAATGTCAAGAGTATATCTTCATCCCTCAAACCATGTTGAGGACAAGCCAACAACAAGGTTTGGTACCTCTCCCATGCACTAGATATGGTCTCTCTCGCTTTTTATCAGAAATTCTTTATCTCTTCCCTCGCCTTTAGCATCTTTGATGGAGGATAAAATTTCTTAAGAAATTGGGAACTCAACTCCTCCCAAGTGGTAGCTTTAGGATTCATAGCTCTAATCCATGCTTTAGCTCTCCCCGTCAAAGTGAAATTGAAGAATTGGAGCTTCTTCTCACTATCCGACATTCCTTTATACTTGATCGTATCACATATCTCCATGAAGTTATTAAGGTGAGCATTTGGGTCTTCTCGATCACTCGATCCTTCAAATGGAGACTCCTTTAACAACTTCAAAAGATTCATATTAAGCTCAAACTTTTCAGCATCAATCGGCGGTCTTTCTATTCCATCATATTGCTCATTAACTCTAGGCTCAAAATAATCTCGCAGCAATGGTTCATGGTTTTGAGGTGGGTTTATGATTTGTGGTGGTGGGTATGGATAGTATGGGTAATTATGTGGTGGTGGTGGGTAGTATGGTTGGTTAATTGGGTAATTGGGGTAGTTAGGATATTGTGGTGGATAGTAAGGTTGATTTGGTGGTGGATAAGGTGGGTATTGGTGTGGTATATGTTGTGGTTGAAGTGGAACCTCTCTTTGAACAAAATTCTCTACTCCTTGATGTACTTGTCCTCTTAAGGGCTCTTCTTCTCTTATCTCATCTCGAGCTTCATTCATATTATTCTCCATGTTGATTTGATTCAAACGAGCTTCTCTCCTTCTTCTTCTTAAGCTTCTCTCAAGATCCAAGTCTAAGGGTAGAAGATCTCCCCCTTGACGTCTTGTGTGCATACACCTAAAAAGAAACAAGTATCAAAACTTCTCACACCAAAAATAGTAAAGACAAAATCGAAAACAAGAACAACTATCAAGCCACCAAACAAACAAGCCGTCTCCCCGGCAACGGCGCCAAAAACTTATTTAGCCAAAAGGTGTCTACGTGCAAGTGTACACGATCGTTATTGCAATGGCAAGCTTAACCAAGTTTATTTTATATCGAACCCAAAGAAGACGGGGATTTGTAAGGTGAGACTATTGTTCTTGATTCAAAAACACAAAGTAAATAAATGGGATATGGTATCTATGTCTACTAGTGCGTCAAACTTGTAAACTACCTATCACCTTGGGTTGCAAAGTGAGCGAGTGTGAGAGATATGTGCTACTGTGCTATCCTATGTTTCATATGGTGAGGTATCACTTTCTCATGCCATGGAATTGTGTACAATCAATTGGTAAGCCACTCTAACATGCAAGAGGTCTCCCTAATAACACATTAAAGCCTCTAATTGTTCTTCTTATTCACTAAGTATAGCTCTCACTATCTTAGGAATTTAATCAAACACTTGGCATGCATTTGGCCTAGTACAAGAAGATTTAGGAAAATAGGCCAATTCTCATTGAGATTATCTCCTAATGGCCCTTATGATCAACTACACATGCAAGACATTCATACAATCCATCAATGTAGAGAATTGATCATACAACAATTCATAGCAATCAAAAGATCAACATAATTACCATACTACTCCATAGGAGTCATACACCAACACACAAAGGGATTAGCCCATTGCTAATTTGGTAAACATAAAAGAAATTGAAGCAATAGCAATCATCATTATGCAGGAATTATAAAAAGTATTCAAGAATTTACCTATTACAATTGGAATTGAAAAGATACAAGATTACCTCTAGAAGGTAGAAAATGATCCGACAATAGAAATTGAAAATCAATCGGTAGAAATGTAGCTTGAGTTATGCTAAGAATGCAGGAGAAAACTGATCGTCGATCCAAACGGTAGATCACAAGTAATCATCGAAATCGTAAATGGAAATCTAAGAACACCACTTGGAAACTACCTCTAACTTCTCCTAATCTAGTGAGAGAATATGAATCTAAGAAAATGATAAAAGTTTTTTAGAAAATCTGAGATGGAAGTATATATAATTCCCTTAGATCATTGACTAAGATGCCCCTTTATTAAAATACGTGAAAATACGAAAATAGCCCTGAAAATCCGAGAAAATTAAGCTGCTGTCGCCCAAGAACTGTAGGCCTGTCGACCACTTGGGCGACAGCTTGGTAGACACGGGTGCCTTTTATCGTCCAAGAGAGCTAGGTCTGTCGACCCAGCTTGGTCGACACTCCACTCGACAAATGGCTGTCTTTCCAGGGATGTTGGTCACGCGAGGCCTGCCTTCCGAAGAAGGAACGTCTGTCGCCCGAGGCCTTAGTCTCGGTCGATGCGTGACTTCCTTGTTTTTGTCATATCTTGAGCTCTAGAACTCCGATTGACTTAATTCTTTTTACGTTGCGACCCTCTCTTCAAGCTCTTCAACATAAGACAGTAATTTATTCATTTTGCTCAACTCCAAAATTTGGACTTTTCTCGATCTTGCTCATTTCTTCATTATTTTGCTTGTTTTCACCTACAATCACAACTTTCTAGCCAAAAAGAGTTAAATACACAAAGTATCACATAATAAGGTCCAATATGAACATAATATCACCAAAAGCATATAGAAATGAGTGCTAAAACATGCAATTATGACCCTCATCACTTATGCAAGAGAATAATACATGCTTGAAGGTTAAGTATCACAAGAATAAAGAGTTAGTAAGGATCTATTAAATAAGGAAATAAGTTGCCATGTATGGAAATAGAGATACAACAAGATTATGGGCCAATTTCTTTCCCCTCTTGCAAGATTTCGGCCAAGGCCTTATGCAGCCCCAAACCCTACTTTTCCAACTCTATAAATATGAATTGATTAAGTCCCTAAGACCCCTAGACACCCAAAAATCGGCAGCCACCCATAGCACCAAAATTCGGCAACTTTATGAAATTGTAGGACTAGTTTTCGGCAGCAGCTTATAGGCAAGAAGGAGAGCAGTTTTTGTGAGCCTTGATTGAAGTAGAAAGGAGTAGGATTCTAGCACAAGGATTAGCAAGCCAACATACAACACTTCTTTATTTTCAAGACAAGAAAGGGTGGGGTTTAAACGGTGAAAAGTGGTAACCATAGTTCAACTTTTAAATATTTAGTTTGATGCAATTATGTGTTTATGTGCTAATATGAATGGATGGTCAGCTCTACCATCAATCTATGAATGGACAATCAGCTATATTGTCAAATGAATGTTAAGGATGATCAGCTATATCATCAATGAATGGATACGAAAGTTGTATCATATGTTAAGAAAGAAGGGTATGTTTACATGTTATTGTGTCCTTTATATTTAGACTTCGAAGTAAATTATCCCCACGGAGTGATTATTTTATAATTGCTCACCCCTTCACTGAATTATATTTTCAGATTTTCAAGAGTAAGATGATGAGATTGGCGATGCGGAGGAAGGTGAATGTGATGCGAGTTAAAGAAGAAGATAATGGATCAAAGTTTTAAATTAATTATCAAGTAGGCTTTTATTTTAAGTTGCAAGTATTTTTTATTAATGTTTTCGGCACTTTATGCTTGCCACAAGACTAGACGTTTTCATGTTTTGTTTCGTTGAGTGCATGGACACGTAGATGCTTGATTTAGGATTTGCTATGATTTGAAGACTTATGAGATTTTATTATGGATCTTTATGAGGTATTTTATTATTATGATTATGTGTTAATTTGCATGAATTTAGTAGTGAAGTTGATGGGATTATTAAATAAGTTGGCAGCTGATGGTTCGAATTTATTATGCATGCTTAAGTGTTAATTTATGTGTTTAATTGTTCTTAAGAAAATTAGTTATTGTCCTTAGTTTGCATGATCGATAAGTTAAGTTTTATAACTCCAAAAATTATGAAATTTTACCAGAATGTTTGTCATGATTTATAATGCATGTTGACCAATTTTCATGAGTTTTTACTTAGTAGAAGTCGAGGTTCTAGTTTTAGTCCTTTATGTGATTCTAGTCCTCAAAATTCTTGTTTTCAAAATACCGAATTTATGCCCAGCTTATTTTTGAAATTTTGGCAGTTTAATAGCCATAAAATATTAAGTAATTTGGTCATAAAACCTGGAGCAAAATCGTTTTAAAGTTCCAGCTTTAAATTAGTCCTTTAACTTTGTTCTACGAGCTTTTCATGTGCTTTAAAAAGTGATTTTCATGGCAAGTGCTTATAATATGTTTTGTATGAATTATTTGAGTATTTAGAGGTCTTTAAGTGATTGGCAAGATAATGGTATTAAAGAAAGTAGATTTTGTATTAGTTAGTAGACTGTTTTTATACACAACTAGTTTTGATGAGTACACCCAGGCTGTTTTCGTGAGTTTTAGGTACTAGCTGTTGTACATGATTTGTTTAACTATTATTGCATGATTTAATTGATGTCTTGGTTGATGTATGAAGTTGGAATGATTTAATCTCTTATGTTAATTATATTAAAACATGTTGGATACAATTGAGATGATATTATTTATGTTTTCCATGGATGTGTTGATTGAGTTATTTAAAATGAATATATGATTTATTTGTTTAGATTTAATTACTCTGATTTTAGTTCAAAAGGGTTTTCAAAGAAAAGAATTTTATTTCAAGTAAAAAGGGTTCACGTTCTAAAGAATGTTTTACTAAATTTATTAATTAAAAGTGAGACTTCCGCTGATTTGAAATGCATAGAATTTTAGGGCGTGACAATTTTCATTTCATAGCTAACCGTATAGGCACATTCAGTCCAATTAAACATCCCAAGCATCCATACAAGTCATTAATAAGAGAACTAATCCATCAAGATCACTAATTCATGCATAGGATTAACAAGAACTAAATTCACCATAGTATTCATACAACCATACAACAAGGATATTAGCCCATGGCTAAATGATAATGAAAATCAACACTAATCATCATGAATATTAACTAAAATAAAAGAATTAAAGGAAATCTTATCATATGTGGAGAAATCGAATACAATCTACAAACCTCCAAAATGCTTACTCTTGATCCAAAGATAGAAAACATAAATCGAACTGTAGAATCGTAGCCAATAACGAGACTAAGCTAATGGAACAAACGGATTAAAGATCTAATGGATGGATCAAAAGTTATTGAAGAAAGAAGATTGAAATCTAATTAAGAACCCACTAAGTAACTACCTAATCTCTCTCTCTAAAACTACCTAATGATCTAACTAATGAAATTCTCCTCAAAAGTATTTGATCCTTGAGTATTTATAGTGCCCCAAATGCTTGGTCCAATTTGCCCTTCATTAAAACGCGTTTAAAGACGAAATAGCCCTTCAAAGTTGTGCAAAACCGAACTGGCGCGTGATCCCGTGGAGGTGGACGCTCGATCCAGATCGCGCGCGCGTGCGTGCGCCTGGTAGTCGTGCGGTCCAAAGATCCAGCGCGTGGTCCCTAGCTGCTGGTCGCGTGGTCCCGGCCTGCATCATTCGGTCGATCCCCGACTTCCTCGCTTTCTTCATATCTTGAGTTCTAGAGCTCCGATTGACTCGATTCTTTTTCCATTGCGACCCTATCTTCGAAATCTTCGACATGGTATATCATTTTCCTCCATTGGATCAACTAAAAAATTCTGGATTTTTATGAACTTGCTCGTCTTTCGCCGGTTTTGCTCGTTTTCACTACAAAACACAATTTTCTAGCCCAAAAGGGTTAAATGCACAAAGTATAGCATTTTAGGGTCAAATAAGAATATAAGCACATCAAAACCATAAAGAAATGGATCCAAAATCATGCAATTTTGACCCTAATCATCCAACTACCTTTCTTATCTTCGAGACAGATCTTCCATACATGCTTCAAAATCTTGTTTACTGCTTCGACTTGTCCGTTCGACTATGGATGGTACGGCGTTGAGTAGTGTTTCTTAATTTTCCACGATCTGTAGAATTCTCTCAAGTTTTGGCCATCAAACTGTCTGCCATTATCTGTCACTATCAATTGCGGGAGTCCAAATCGACATATCAATTTTTCCATATGAAGCTGATCATTCTCTCCTGCGTGACTGTTGTTAGTGCCTCAGCTTCAACCCATTTTGTGTAATAGTCTACCGCTACAACGACAAACTTCACACCGCCTCTGCCAGGTGGGAATTTGCCGATCAAGTCGATACCCCATTTTGCAAAAGGCCATAAGCTGAAGACTGATATAAGTTGGTTCGCAGGAGTGTGAATGTTTGGTGCAAACAGTTGGCATTTTCGGCACCTTCGAGCAAAGCTAATAGCATCTTTACGTAAAGTGGGCCAGTAGTATCCCTGCCTGATCGTCTTGTATGCCAAAGCTTTCCCGATGATGAAATTGGTAAGCGCTTGTCCCTTGATCGTAGTTCGGGGTGCGTAGGTTATCCCGTATTGGTTGACCTCTAGTGACCATTTCAACAAGCGTCCCGCATTGTTCGGCCGGTGCAGTATTTGCCTCAATGAGAACGTTGTCTACACCTCCACCTGGTGGTCTAAGAAAGAAGGCCGCAATTTTCTGACACTCATCACCAGTGCGTAAGCCAGCTTCTCCGTGGGAGAGTAGCGCATCTCTGCTTCATGTAAAGCTTAGCTTACATAGTACACTGGTAAGTGAGTCTTTCCTTCTGCTTGTACCAGGACCAAGCTGATGGCCACCTCTGACGCTGCCAGGTACAGGTACAGTTTCTCTTCAGGCTCCGACTTTGATAGGATCTACATGTTGGCTAGGTACTCTTTGATGTTCTCAAAGGCCCTTTGACACTCGCTTGTCCATCGAAAATCGTCTTTGTTCTTGACTATGATTGCCTTGAAGAATGGGCGATTCTTGTCACCGGACCTGGAAATGAATCTTTTCAGGGCCGCCAAACACCCAGCCAATCTTTGAACTTTCTTCACTGAGTCGGGCGGCTTCATTTCCATAATGCATTTCACCTGGGACGGGTTGACTTTGATCCCCCTTTGGCTCACCAGGTGACCCAGGAACTTCCCTGAATATACGCCAAAGCTACTCTTCTTCGGGTTCAATTTCATGTTGTTGTGACGCCAGATGTTGAAGGTTTATTTCAGGTGCTCCAGGTGGTCCTCCTTCCTCAAGCTCTTGACCACTATGTCATCTACGTACACCTCCATAGTATGTCCGACCTGTTGGTCGAACATCTTTTTACCAATCTCTGATAAGTAGCTCCGGCATTGATTAGTCCGAATGGCATCCTTTCCCAGCAAAATAAGTTCTTGTTCGTGTAGAATACCGTATGCTCCTAATCATCTTGGTGCATCGCTGTCTGGTGATAACCTGCAAAAGCATTCATAAAAGTCATCATTTCATGCCCTGCAGTGTTATATACCAGCTGATCAATGTGGGGCAGTGGGAAGTTGTCCTTCGGGCATGGTGCGTTGAGATCCTTGAAATCGATGCACAGTCTCCACGCTCTGTTTGGCTTCTTCACCTATACTGGATTGTCCACCCACTGCGGACACAATGCTTCCTTGATCAACTTGTTGTCGAGCAACTTTTTCACCTCTGTGGTCAAGGCTTCGTACTTGTCTGGTCCATACTTCCTTCTGTTTTGTCGGAAGGGTTTCCTCGTTGGGTGTAACACCCAAGATTTAGCTGCTGCTTTTCATCCCCTAACTTTCTTTTTGGCGTGCCTAGTTTGTTTTTTTTAGTTTAGTCCCTTAAGTTTTGTGCTTTAGTATTTTATCCTTTGTTTAGTATTAGTTCTTAATCCTTTTAGTATTAGATGACCTTTAGAACTTAAGTTGCAATACTTTTTGGATTTAGAAGTAATACTTAAGTTCGAATCATTAAGCTTTAATAATATTTAGAGTTTTAATCCTTTAAGATTAGAATTAATTAGAAATTAAGATTTAATTGGGATTAGATTTTAATTTCTCTTTATGAAATTCGAAATTATTAAGAGAAGGATTTTAGGAGAGAGGAAATTCAAAGTTTGTTACAAGAATGAGGGTAAATTTGGAATAATCAAGGTTTAGAGTTAGTTAGAGTCCTAATATTTGATTAAGAGAGATATGGTGATATTTATGGGCTTAATTTTGAAATTCAGCCATAAGATTTATTAAATTGAAGTCTTAAGGTTATTAAATTATTATATTGGAGATATTAGAAAGATTTGCCAAGATATGACTAAGATTTCCCAAGATTTCATCCTATATGTTCATTATTCCTTTTCATTCATGGAAATTCGGCCATATTAAATTATTTCCATCAAGATATTATTTCTAAGATCTTAACCCAAGATTTATCCATCTTACTTCCACAAAGTTTCGACCACTTTCAGTTATTATTTCCAAGATATTATTCAAACCAAGATTTCATTGTTTAAGTCCTACAATTTTTTAATTTTCCCCTATTGCAAGAGAGATATATTTTATTTTCCAAGATATCTTCAAGATTTGATCATGAACCAAATATTTCTTTCCTTCCCTATTATTTTCGTCCAGCCCCTATTTCCAAGCATAATATTCATTAAATCTTCATATATTCATCAAGATATTATATTAGGCCCAATATCTTTCCATCCTATAAATATAAGACCTTTCTTGGCATCAAGTTTACATCTACACCTTAGTAAAATTTGAGAAAATTGAGAGAGAAAGAAAGAGAGATACCGAAAGTTAGGATTTAGAGTTTGTGAGATTTCGAGTTTCACTTGAGGAAGAGGAAGTTGGAGGATCGATTCAAGAATTAGGAGGCCAAACGTACACACACAAACCGTCTTTCTTTCAAAGAAATCAAGGTGGGGATTCATGGTGAAAAAGTGGTAAAACGGTTCGATTTTTAAATATTTAGTTTGATGTGTTTATGTGTTTATGTGCTAAAAGAATGGATACTCTTATGTAGTATCAACCAATGGGTGCTCTTAAGTAGTGCCAAATTAATGGATATCCTTATGTGGTATCAAAGAATGGATGCTCTTATGTAGTGTCAAAAGAGATGCGCTTAAGTCGTACCAAAGAATGTAAAAGTTGGTATGTTTTCATGTATGCATGTCCTTTATATTTAGACTTCGAACTAACGTTCCCCACGGAGTGATTATTTATGATTACTCACCCCTATCACCAAACTATTTTTCAGATTATGTCGAGTAAAGGGGCGAGGTGGCCATGGTGGAGGCGTGTGGATGTGGGAATAAAAGAAATATGAAAAGATGAATTCATACGCAAGTTTGTTATTTAATTCGTTTTATGAAACTTAATTAATTACGGTACCTTATTTTAATTCGTATGATAGATTTAATTTGGATTTATGAGTTTATGATTATTCTGGTAGTTAGATATTATTTTATAAAATTAGACTTTTGAAAAGATTTGTCAATTTTTATGATTTTATTCTATGTGATAAATTATGAATTATTCTAAGTATTAATCATGTTTTAGAGTATTAATTTGTTAGGAATTTAATTAATTAGCATATTTATGTTTTAGGGAAGAAAAACATCGTGCCTTATGTGTTTATGTGTTAGGGATTAAGTTGCATATGAAAAGATATGATTTATGGTCCTATATATTAATTAGAGTCCTTAATTTTTACATGCCTAGAATTAATGTTTTATAAGTCCATTAATTCTGAAATTTTTACTGTATAATTGCAATGAAAAATTATTTTTATAAACTAAATTTCATGATTTTATCAATAGTAGAAGTCTAGGGTTTAATTTTAGTCCTTTAACTACCTTGTATGCGACTTTTATGAAAGAATCAAGAAGATTTCGTTAATAAAATATTTTTATCAGTGTTATATGATTTATTAAATATTTTAGACGTGATTATTTAATTAGTAATATGAGATTTGATAAAAGAATGATTTTCTAATTAACTAGTGGACTGTTTTCAAAAAATATAAGTTCTACAGCTGTATACGAATTTTTTTGTAAATTTATAAGTTTAAACAGATATTATGTGATATGTTAAGTTGGAATTATTTAGGTTGCACGTAGATTTAATTATTTGGGAATTATTATTATGTTTAAATAAGAATTATTATTCAAGGCATGTAACTATGTTAAGATTTTTATTTTGTGATTTATGTGAAAGAATTGTGTTTTAATTCAAAGAGTTCTTAAAGAAAATGAAAAATTTATTTCAAAGATTAGTTAGTTCACGCCCAAAAAGATTATTTTCAAAAATTATTAAAGACTTCCGCTGTTTATAAAAATTGGGGTGTGACATTGGGTCAATGTTCAAGCGATGGCATGCGTACTCCACCGGGATCCCCGTCATATTTTCATGGGACCAAGCAAACACGTCCAGGTTGGACTTCACGAATTCCTCCATCCGGCTTCGGTACGACTCTTGTAACTCAAAATCGATAAACAGTTCCAAGTCACCTTTATCGGGGTCCACCTGGATTGCTCTAAGCTCTTCCACGGAGGTTGCTCTTCTTTTCTTTCTCTTCCACCTTGGATCCGAGTTGAGCTCATCCCAATCCTCCTACGTCATCGGCTCGTAACTTACTTTAGATTCGAGGTCTTCACCTCCTTCGTCACTAGCAGGTTCACGAGCTTCTTTTGACTCCTACGGGACTGGGTTGGTTTGCTCATCCTCTTGTGGGGTCTCGTCCACCTCCATCGGTGCCGACTGTTGGTGTTCGTTGGCCTGATCTGCCTGGACAACCTCCATCTCCTCCGGCTGGTTGTCCACCTCCATCAACTCGGTCTCCACCAAGATGGCATCTAAAATGTTGGGCTCGTCCGCCGAATGTTGTACTTTGTCTTCGAATACCAATACCTGTGAAACAGATCTTTTACGTTGGCGATCTTGAACTTGGAGTAAACGCTCTCTCGCCTTCTTTTGGTCGCCTTTGACAGTTCCGGCACCTTTAGGAGTTGGGAATTTTGGACAATAGTAGTAGGTTAAACATGCCGCTTTAAATTCATGGATAAATGGACGGCCGAGAAACCCATTGTAAGTCGACTGCTGGTCTACCACTAAAAAATCTACAAGCCTAGTCAGTCTCCTTTCTGGGTCCTCGACCGATACAAGCTCGACACTCAACCTAATTATTCCTAAGGGAATGGTTACAGCTTCTCCAAACCCCACTATTCTATGATTATAAGGTTCTATATACAACTCCTAGTAACCTGGCAGATCTAAGATGTTCTTGAATAGAATATTGGTGTAGGCGCCGGTGTCCACAAGCAAACGGTGGACCTTCGTGTTCATGATGTTAGCGCTTATCACCAACGAGTCATTGTGGGGGGTCAGGATCCTCTCCAACTCCGCCTGTGAGAATGTCAGCTCTGCAGTGGGTTTAGTAGCGGGCTTGGAGCCGGAGCTGTCTTCCTGCATTTGATTGACAGCCCAGATATCTGCTTTCCTCTGCCTCTTGGACATGGATTGTCTCCCATCTTCATGTCCCCCGGTAGGGCTTGCCTGATCCTCCAGAATGAGGATCTCCCTATTTGGCTCTTGTTGTAGAGGCGGAGGTGGAGGTCCCCTATGTCTGTTGCCTGGGGGAGAATAACAGTCTTCATCTTCTTCCTCATCCTTATCGTCCGTCTTCCCCCCCTCACCAGTCTTGTTCTCTTTGCCGGGGCTTTTTTCACGAACTCTGCAAGCTTCCCATCCACGTAAAATTTCCATAGTTTCTTGAGCAGGTCCCGACATTCACTCGTGAAGTGACTGATGCTATGATGGTAAGTGCAGTATTTGTTTGGGTTCAGCTTGGTACGGTCTTGCCGGATCTTCCTCGGCTCACTCACCATCGCCTTATCCTTCACCGCTGTGAATACATTGTCGACGGAGACTGTTAGGACTTGGTTCAGCTTCTCTTTGAACTCGTCCCTGTCAAAAGACTTCAAATTTCTGGGGGCCTTGTATGTACCAGCAGACTTCTTGCCATGTAGCTTTTTCTCCTCGGATCTCCCAACTTCTTTTGCCAACGCTTCTTGCATGGCCACGTACGCACCTGCCTTGTGCAAAAATTCAGCATATATTTCTGGGCAGGACAGGTGCATCTCCTTCCAGAGCTCCGTCCCTTTCTTCAGTCCATCCATGAAGACCACGATCTTCGTATCTTCGCTCACTGGCTCGCCCTCCAACAAATTTTATCGAACCTCTCAAAGTATTGTTGGTTTGATTCCTCGTTTCCTTGCTTGATGTTGGCGAGCCTGTGCTTCTGGGTCAAGTAAAACCCGTAACCAGAAATGTGTGGCAGAAACTCCAGTTTGAGCTGGCCAAATGTTGGAATTGACCCCAGGGCAAGTGATGAGAACCATCTATGAGCCCGGTCCCTGAGGGTCAATGAGAAGTTTTTGCACTGGGTGGCATCTGACGCTCCCACCGAGATCATGTAGTCCGCATAGTTGGAGGTATGCACCTTTGGATCAGATTCTCCCTCGTATGCGACCATTGCTGGGAATTGTATCTTCTTTTGGATCGGTGCCTGTAAGATAGAAGATGCCAAATGTGACACCGGGTGTATTGTGGCATCCGTTCCGCTGCTCTTGGCAGCTACTTGCATCTGGAGCTGCTCCACAGCCCTCTTTAAGGTGGCTATCTCATCATCTTGCGCTACCTCCTGTGGAGGCTGTTCAAGGATCGTACGCCTCGTGGACGTATGGCCCCGCAGTCCCTCGCTCCGGGGCATCCCATCTGTGATGTGCTGGAATTGTCGTGCGCCATGTGGGCCAAGTCTGTCGGAGACTGGCCTCCTCAATCTTTCATGTACGGATTCCTGGGCCGTCTCATCGTATCTCGGCCCCAGCCTACCCTGGAAGAACTCTCGGGAGTGGTAAGTTGCGAAGACCTCCGTGTAAGAAGTAGCTCGCCCACCTCGTGAGCTGAGCCTGTTCATTATTTTTGCCTATCCAGCAGCATTTTGGTGACGGTGAGATCTAGCGGAGCTCATCTTCTGTTCGCCTGGGAGCTCACCAACTTGCTCCCCAGATTGTGTGGCACGTGTTCACCGGGTCTCCTGTTCCTGGGCAGTAGTAGTGGGACCTCGCTGGGCCTCGCCCAGCTGTTGTTGCCTGTGAACCCCCTAGAGTAGGGCAATCGTTCGCTCCAGTTCGCTGGGGTTCTAGAGTAGGGCTTGTAGGGCTGGGTTTAGCCCGTCTTGCGCTGGGATGGCATAATTTTGTCCCTCAGCTCGTCGGGGAGCTCGCTGATGTGAGGTTTCACCATCAGCCTGATTTTTCTGGGGAGCTCGTCCCTTCCACCTCCTGGTGGTTGATGAGGTGTGAGTGTTGTCTCTTGACATTGTCTAAGTAAGGGTAGTTCGCCTTCAAGGATTTTCCAGCAAAGGTAGGGATTTTCAAAGACCTCTCTAGCCTTGCATGCAAGTGGTTTTTCCAAAATCTGGTTTAACCACAAAGACACATGCGTTCATAAAATTCTGGAAAATGGCAAAATCTGGGTGATTTCTTAAAATATTCAAGTGTGTTCTTGAGTTTTATCAAGAACACCTTCAAGTCTTCTCTCAAATTTTCTCAAATCGAAGGTTCGAGACCCTTCCTCTAGCGTCAAATTGTTGGTAGAATAATCTAATTTAGGATTATCTAATTATCTAATTATCTAGCAGCTGTGAGCATGAGATTATAGCATATAGATTTTTCAGTATGATATCCATCTTTCAGAATAAATATTTTCAGGGAAACATAATGGGAAAATTCAAGCAAGGGATTCATACGCCGAGTGAATAAGTAAGCGAGGCGCGTAGACGCGATGGTAGCTGCTGAGCGGCGGCCATCTCAAAAAATATTGGTTGCGTCCCCTGCCCTCCTACCTGAAACAACACCCTTTATCTCTCTCTCTCTGAATGCATACTTTTCACCTTCTTTTCTTCTGCAGATCCCCCATAATCTTTTATATTCACGGTTTGCCCGGTCAAAGACTATCGATTTGCAATTATGACTCCATTGTCACAGTAAACCAATAAAAGACCCAAATACACAATTTTATTTTGCATCAATACCCCATAGGGTTTAAGTTGGTTTCATGTGTATCTTTTTCCATTGAAATCTTGACGTTCTTTATTAAATTCATTATAATTATAAAATAGGGCCAACGTGTTTGGACAAAAGATTTGTGATATATTTTCAATTTTATAATTTTTGAAATGATTTCTTAAGTTGAATTTTTTTTAAATTGTAATTAATTCCATTAGCTTACGTAATTATATAAAAAAAAATACCATTCATTTAAAATTTTCATTAACTCTTATTTCAAATTTGTAACCAATACATACTTTTCCCCCCATAACCAATATAGATTTCGTCATTTGTTAGAATTTATTACAGATAACACAAACAAAATTTCTGTAGATTTTTCTAGAAAAAAATTAAATTCTGTGCCATCCCCAACAGTAGCCAACAGTCAAATTTTTCAAACCTGCCAGATCTCGAGCCTCATTGCGTTCTGAAATGCACACATTTTCTCTCTCTTTCACGTCAAATAGTTCCATTTTGCTCAAGAAAATTGTCCACAATAAACATTTTAAATAAAATTAAAATTGGTGAAGGGCCCATTTTAGGTAGCTCAAGATGGGATGTTTTCCTGCCTGTTGTCCCCGTTGGAGGCATAAACAAACCATGAAAATGTCCAAGACAGGTATTTCCTCTCTCTCTCTCTAAAAATTGGCTGTAGTTTTGCTAATGTCTAATTGACTTGTTTGGTTGCAGTGTATGTCTCCCAGCCATGAATCTTCGAAGCTCTTACCAGTTACCATGGAATCACTGAAAAAAGAGGACATTGTTAACTCCATAGGAGTTGTTCCATTATCAGACTAAGCTATCATCTCTTTCTTAAATGAACCTCATAATTAATCTCATGCCTTTGTCTTTTAATTACACTATTAATTCTCAAAACATACATATTTGGTTGGTTTTTCCAATGATGAATTAAAGCAACAGAGAAACAGCCGTTTCAGATCAGTCAACTCTCAATAACGGCAGCAATGAGCTCACAAGCAGCAATTACAATGATGATAAGTTGGAGGAAACTGAAAATGAGGGAATCGAACACAAAGATGATGAATCAGAATCGATTTTTTTAGTTTTTTTATTGATGACAAGGATTGTGTCACTATAGAAGTTGAACACAAAGATGATGGGTCGGAATCGAAATTTTTGAGTCTTCTGATCAATAACAAGGGTTGTTTCGCGAAAGAAGTTGAACGCAAAGATAATGGCTCAGAATTGAAAATATCGAGATTTTTTATCAATGTGTCATGAAAGAAGTCACATTTGTTCAAGAGGAATCTTCTGATTCTCTTTTTTCTATATCTGTAGATTCTAGTAGACAAGTTTTGTAGTGGAAAATGATGATAAAGAGGTGAGCAGTAGTCCACTGCTGAGAAGTTGTCACATTTTGAAGTATGATGAAGATAAAGAGAATGTGTCTTTGAGCAGAGATCCGATACCAAAGCAATCACATGAAGAATCGATTGATCATCAGTTGAAGAAAAGGGAGAGAGACATAGCAGTTGATACCAGTCTCTCAAGCTGGCTAGCTACATCAGAAAAATCGAATAAGAATACGAGAATGGATAGCTCCCCTCAGAGTGAGAAGAACTATGGAGAGAGGGAGATTTTAGGAGTAATCACTTTTGCTACAGAGTTTAAGTTCACTTCTGCTACAGAGTTTAAGGAGCTGAATGGGATTTCATCCGTTGGAACACCTTGCTGTAGTGGTGATGATCATGATGGAATCGGCACAGTTGGCGGTTACTAGCGGCGGAAAGGCCAGGCAGAGGCGGCGGGCAGAGCTTCTTGCAGTGTGTTAACTGTTTGTACCAAAGTATGAAACTTATTTTGAATGGAGGGTGGTTTTTTTCCCAGATCAACTGTTTTGAGTAATATTGCTACTTCAATAAAGACTAGTATGTTTCAGTTACCAACATATAATACAGAAACATCAATATTTTTATGATTGTTTGCCCTATACATGGTTTTTGTGAGATCTAAATGTGTGTTTTTTATGGGAAAAAATGAAATCAAAATTCATTACAAATTTGCATGCATTCGAGGAAATAAAAAAGTGCTATTAAGTGATTTTAGTGGTAAAATTTAAAATAAGAGGTATTTTAAAATAAAGAGATTGTAAATAAATGTATTTGAAAAAAATCAAAGTGAAAATGAGTACGAGGAAAGATTTCATTTTGACACCCTGATTAATATAAAGGAACTGAACCCCATATCCATATGGGCGAATCGACCGGATATGATACTCTCGCTCTAAGATAGCGACAGCATCAAGTGGGTTGGGGCATATTTTTCATCAAATTACGGAGTCCACAATGAGGCATACAAATGACAAGTACACTCATTTTTTTGTTTTCTTTGGAGTGTGGCTGTTATACATCATGAAATAACCTCCTGATTTGATCCACTGTTGCAGGCATTAATGTAACCGGTCAGCATTTGTACTGTGGCAGTTAAGAAAAAGAACAGAAAAGGTTACATTAGAGAATAATGATAAAAAGAGTATACCCAAAAGTTGTGGAACTAAGTGAGAATCTAGTACTACTACAGAAATCTAACGCAAATAACCATGAGAAAGAGAGATATAAACCCAAGTGTTTTATTCGGACACTAGTGATGACTTCATCTTCACTCAGAAATATGGTCAAATTTTCCTGGAACTAGATCTTGTTTCATTCTAGATGAAGAATTACCACAGGAAGGCCATAGACGGAACTCTCACCTAATTGGCATATTTGAATATGCATGTATAGCAGAAAATAAATCCCGAAACTGCCATAACTGTAGGATTTGTACGCTTCTGCAAACACAAAGGGCATAGTATCCTATCTGGGGGAAGAGGAATCCCTTCCTTGGCGACCTGTTTGAAAGCGAATGCATTACGACTGGTTGTATAAAATAAAACAATTGCAGTATTTGTGTCATGATGTATTAGACTAGATAATGAAATACAGGAAGTGGATCAAGCTTGAGTTTTAATTGACCAGTTCACTACAATTAATTTATCTCCAATTCAATCAAATATATAATTTAAAAAAAACAGTAACCTACAATACATATATATATCAGTTTGCAACTAAATATATTTTAGCTACATGCAGAGAATTACCACACCGAACACAAACCATTACAACCAATTTTCCAGGGATATAAATATTAAAATAATAATAATAATAATAAAATAGAAGGAAAATAGATTTTCTTTCATAGAGATGCATTGACCTTTGGAGAAGGAGTGGAGGAGGAGGAGGATATACAGTTGGGGCTGACATTCTTTCTTCTGTAGACTGGTACCACCATTCAATCATTTGTGCAATACATGTAACATTAACTTAAATATTCTTGTGTAATGAGCAGTTTGCAAAGGGTATTGAAGATTTGACGTCTGTAGATAAGATTTGTTGATAAGAAATAGAAATCATAGTATAATTATCTAAAAATCCATAAATTTCATTATCGGGACCAGTTTAAAGTTTTAAAATCTCATTTTCTTGACTCGGAATTGATGAGTGGTGTAATTAGCTAGTAGAGTCTAGTGAAAGAAGGATACTCTTAGGGGGCGCTTGTTTCAAATTCTTCAATGGTAATGGTAATGAAATTTTATTTTCATTTTTTGCCCTACATATGTTGAATGTGTGTTTGTATTTATGGTGGTTATATCAATAGTGTTGTGCTCCAATTTTGGAAAAAGTGGACAAAAAAGAAAGATGTTGGTTGTGATATTGGGGATTGATTGAGGAGGATGATTACAAGGTGAAGAGGGGGTAATCAAATGGGGTGTTGATTACCTAATTTAGGAGAAAAAACAATGTTATGTATCTCATTTGTTCTAATTTGCTACTATAATTACTACAATTATATCTCAATTCCCATTACCATTGAAGGATTTCCATACCAAGCGTTCCCTTAATCTTAATTATTTTTTAGAACTTTATACATCATACCACTCTGAAATAAAGTAACAAGGCAGTGAGTATGCACATTGTGGTACTCACTTTGAAGAAAAATACAGCTGCAATTAAACCAATCTGGGCATAGTCAAGCACTGCATATGCACAGGTGAGCAATCCACCCTGTAGTGCCTGAGAAGAAGAATTAGATGAGACATATTCAGTTTAGACTTTAGCCAGCTACAACACACAATAAAGTTTGAAGTTTCAACGAATAGAAAGAGATGCATAAGATTTTAAAGAAAGAGAGAATTCCAAGATATCCCTAATCATCATGAATTAGAGACAACAATCCAATAATATTCTGCAGCCACTACGAGCAGATAATGATATCACCAACACCAGGACAATAGACTTTACCTAAAACATCAAATGATATTAAAACTAGAATAAAAATTTACTGCTTAAGAGGCCCATTAATGGATTGCCTATATTCAGTTTAACTAAATCTGGTAAAGAAAACTCAGACTATGCAAGCTTGTTAACGACATAAGAGTCACAAGGTTGTTAACGAAAGATCTAAGATCTTTGTCTCCTATTCAAGTTTCTCACACTAAATTGGCTATAAGATATAATTTCCTTTTTTCACAACACTTCCCTCCCCAAATTCCCAGTCCGATAACATCAGTTCAGCATATAACACAACAATGAAATAAATCCAATCATCACTCCTCAAACACAATCTAAGAATAATTAAGGGAAAATTTATGCTACAAGGACCTTCATTTCCAGCGTGCAACCAAGGGTAGCAAGCACCAATAGTCTTCTGTAGCCTCTTGACCAAGCGAGCTCTAGTTGAGGCTTCACTATCAAAGCTTTCCCTTGACCCAAAGGAAATATTTCCTCCACCAACATACTCAGTATCACCAAACCTTTCATCGCTATCTCCATATAGACTTGCCTGAAGAGTAGCTTCCCTTTCTTTGTTGTAGATCGATTGCAGTTTTGACCTTAAATATGGTAAAACCACCTGAAAAAGAGTAGAAAAGGCATTCTTTATTAACAAATCAGAGAGTATTATGAGAGGAATTGAGCATCATAACAAACAAATAGGAACTATAGTTCCAGTTGTAACTGATGTTACATGAACTATTGTTGTGTATCTTTGGATAGATGTTCATTCATGCTGATACCATGAGGTCCGCAGGCCCAGGTACTAGATACAATATCCTAAGGAATTCCAACTTTTCGAATAAACTGTTTGCTCAATGTTTTTCTTCGAGTTACCTATCTGTCATGCCCTAAAATTCTATACATTTCAACTCAGCGGAAGTCTCACTTTTATTTAATAATTTAATAAAAACAGTCTTAGAACGTGATCCCCTTTTTTTTTTCTTGAATAAAATTCTTTTCTTTGAAAATCCTTTTTGAACTAAAACCAGAGTAATTCTTTTAAACAAATAAATCACACATTCACAATAAATAACTCATTCAATACATCCATAGAAATCATAAAAATATCTTAACAATTATTCATAACATATTTCAATAATATGCACATGTGAAATAAATTCATTCTAATATCATTCAACATACAAGACATCAATTAAATCATGCAATAACTCATAAATAATTCATGTACAGCAGCTGGTACGTAAAACTAACGAGAACAGCCTGGGTATACTCACCAAAATTGGTTGTGTATAAAAACAGTCCATTAACTAATACCAAATCCATTTTCTCTAATAATATTATCTTGCAAATCAGCTAAAGACCTCTAAATACTCAAATAATTCATACAAAACATATTATAAGCACTTGCCACGAAAATCACTTTTTAAAACGCATGAAAAGCTCGTGGGACAAAGTTATAGGACTAATTTCAAGCTGAAACTTTAAAACAATTTTGCTCCAGGTTTTGTGACCAAAATAACTTAATATTTTAAGGCTAATAAACTGCCAAAATTTCGAAAATAGGCTGGGCATAAATTCGGTATTTTTTTAAAAACAAGAATTTTGAAGACTAGAATCACTTAAAGGACTAAAACTGGAACCTCGACTTCTACTAGGTAAGAACTCACGAAAATTGGGCAACATGCATCTTAAATCATGACAAACATTCTGGTAAAATTTCATAATTTTTGGAATTATAAAACTAGACTATTCGCACATGCAAACTAAGGACAATAACTAATTTTCTTAAGAACAATTAATCACATAATTCAAACACTTAATCATGCCAATAAAATTCGAACCATCAGCTGCAAACTTAATAAACAAATTCATCAACTTAACTCCTAAAATTCATGCAAACTAACACACTATCATAATATTAATAATACCTCATAAAAATCCATAATAAAGTCCATAATCCATCAAACCATAGCAAATCCTAAATCAAACATCTACATGTCCATGCACTCGATGAAATAAAACATGCAAATGTCAAATCTTGAGGCAAACATAAAGGTGCCAAAAATCATGAATAACATACTTGCAAACTTAAATTAAAAGCCTACTTGGTAATTAATAAAAACTTCATCCTTTATCTTCTCTTCATCTCCCCATCTCATTCACCTTCCTCCGCGTGGCCAACCTCGTCGTCTTTATTCTTGAAAATCTAAAATTTATACTCGGTGAAGGGGTGAGTAATTATAAAATAATCACTCCGTGGGGATAGTTAGTTCGAAGTCTAAATATAATGGACATGTAAATATGAAAACATACCAATCTTTCTTAATCTTTGATACGACTTAAGCGTATCCTTCTTTGATACTACATAAGAGCATCCATTCTTTGATACCACATAAGGATATCCATCTTTAGTACAACTTAAGAGCACTCATCTTTGACACCACATAAGGGCATCCATCTTTAGCACATAAACACATAAACACATCAAACATAGTATTTAAAAATCGAACTAGAGTTACCACTTTTCACCATTTAAAACCCCCACCTTTGATTGCCTGAAAAGAAGAGAAGTGTTGTACGTTGGCTTGCTAAATCCTTGCTCAAGAAACTCACGAAATCTGCCCTCCTTCTACTTCTACAAGCTGCCGAAAAACTGGTCCTTTAACTTCAAATAGTGGCCGAATTTGGTGCTAAGGGTGGCTGCCGATTTTTAGGGTGTCTAAGGGTCTTAGGGTCTTGATCAATACATATATATAGAGTTGGAAAAAGTGAGTAGGGCTACACAAAAGGGGCTGGCCGAAATCTTAGAGGAAAGGCAAGAAAATTGGCCCATAATCTTAATGTATCTCTATTTCCTTACTTGGCAACTTATTTCCTTATTTAACAAATCCTTACCATCTCAATATTCTTGTGATACATAACCTTCAAGCATGTACTATTCTCTTGCATAAGAATATGACTTATTTCCATAAATAAAGATACTAGAAATCAAAGTCTTAATACCTTATAATTTTCGAAAATTCTTAGAGTATAAGACTCCCTATTTTTTCGAAAATAATATCAATACTATCTCAAGTATTATTTAATCCTATTCTTGGTCAAATCCTCATAAAGTCAAGTCCCTAAAATTAATTCATCAATTACTAACGTACCCTTAATGAATTAATACTTAAGGGAATATTATTCTTAGAGGACTAATACTATAACCTCAACAATAATACTTCTCTTATTTATTCTAAATAATTTCGGAACTTAATACTAAGCTAGGAGTCCAATTAATACTAATTGGAACAACTAATACTAAGCAATTAATTAAAGAGATGCTAAAGCTTATCAACTTAAAGGACTAAACCTTGAACACACTCAACTCGCCCAAAAATAAAAGAATTAAAGGACTAAAAAAAGCTGCTGCCTATGCGGGGTGTTACAACCTCACCACCTTTAAAAAAAAATTGTCCTCGAAAATACTAACGTACCTTGCAAAACAAGCTCGGGGTATTTAGAATTTAAATCCTCTTCTTTTTCCCATGTCGCCTCTTCAACTCCATGGCGATTCCAACGTACCTTGATAAGATTAACTTCTCGATTCCTCAAACGATGAGTCTTCCTATCCAACACTTCAACGGGTACTTCTTCATAGGCTAAGTTCTTGTCCACTTCCAAAGACGAATAGTCTAACACATGACTAGGATCGCGTACGTAATTCCTCAACATCGAAACGTGAAATATGTTGTGAACGGCGGCAAGGCTTGGGGGTAAAGCTAGGCGATAAGCTAAACTCCCAACCTTCTCTAGGATCTCAAAAGGTCCTATAAAACGTGGTTGTAACTTCCCCTTGTGTCCAAAACGAACAACTCCTTTGGTCGGCGACACCTTCAAGAATACATCCTCACCTTTCTCGAAATGTAGGGGTTTCCTACGCTTGTCGGCAAAAGACTTTTGACGATCTTGGGCAGCCCGTATTCTCTCTGGAATCTTCTCCACAACCTTGACCATCTTCTCCACTAACTCGGGCCGTAAAATGCGTCGTTCGCCAACTTCGTCCCAATACAAGGGAGATCTACATCATTGTCCATACAAAGCCTCGTATGGAGCCATGCCAATCGTCGCTTGATAACTATTGTTGTAAGAAAACTCCACTAAAGGTAAGTACGTCTCCCAATCACCTTCAAAATCTAGGACACACGCCCGCAACATGTCTTCAAGTGTTTGGATTATCCTCTCGGATTGACCGTCCATTTGTGGGTGATACGTCGTGCTAAGATTTAACTTAGTGCCCATGGCTGTTTGTAGCCTCCTCCAAAAATGCGAAGTAAAACGTGCATCTCTATCTGAAATGATTGAAACGGGAACTCCATGCAATCTCACGACTTGCTTGATGTTGGTGAGCCTGTGCTTCTGGGTCAAGTAAAACCTGCAACCGGAAAAGTGTGGCAGAAACTCCCGTGTGAGCTAGCCAAATGATTGAATTGACCCCAGGGCAAGTGATGAGAACCATATACGAGCCCGGTCCCTGAGGGTCAATGGGAAGTTTTTGCACTGGGTGGCATCTGAAGCTCCTATCGAGATCATGTAGTCATCATAGTTGGAGATATGCACCTTTGGATCAGATTCTCCCTCGTATGCTACCATTGCTGGGAATTGTATCTTCTTTTGGACCGGTTCCTGTAAGATAGAAGATGCCTAAGGTGACATCGGGAGTGTTGTGGCATCCGTTCCGCTGCTCTTGGCAGCTACTTGCATCTGGAGCTGCTCCACAACCCTCTTTAAGGTGGCCATCTCATCATCGTGGGCTACGTCCTGTGGAGGCTATTCAAGGATCGTATGCCTCGTGGACGTATGGCCACGCAGTCCCTCGCTCCGGGGCAGCCCATCTGTGATGTGTTGGAATTGTCGTGCGCCATGTAAGCCAAGTCTGTGGGAGGCTGGCCTCCTCAATCTTTCATGTGTGGACCTCCGAAGGTGTAGGTCCGACCGTCCAACTCTTCCCTTTGAGATGACGCCGGTACGGATTCCTAGGCTGTCTCATCGTATCTGAGCCCCAGCCTGCCCTGGAGGATCTTTCGGGAGTGGTGAGTTGCGGAGACCTCCGTGTAAGAAGTAGCTCGCCCACCTCGTGAGCCGAGCCTGTCCGTCATTTTTCCTATCCAGCAGCATTTTGGTGACTATGAGCTTTGGCAGAGCTCGCCTTCTGTTCGCCTGGGAGCTTGCCAGCTTGCTCCCCAGATTGTGTGGCACGTGTGCACCGGGTCTCCTTTTCCTGGGCAGTAGTAGTGGGAGCTCGCTGGGCCTCGCCCAGCTGTTGTTGCCTTTGAACATCCTAGAGTAGGGCGATCGTTCGCTCCAGTTCGCTGGGGTTCTAGAGTGTTGGGGAAATTAAACGCGGATCTATTCGGGTTATATGCTAAATACAAATTTAAGTCCACAATTAATATCATGATTTAAACATAATTAAATCAAATAATTGTATACCCAACAACAGGCTTTGCATGCAAAACATATGAACAAATAATATCACGTAAAGCCCTAAACATGCGAAACTAAGGGATTTAGTGAACTATACATCTTGGAGAAAAGGCGGTTTCTGAGACAAAAGGCATCCTTTGAGATGGAAAAGGAGGTTTCTGAGACAAAAGGCGTCCTTCTTGATGTTTCTCAACCTGATAAACCCAAAAGCCTTCTAAAGTATTCCCTTATCCTTATTCGTGCACCCGGTGGGAGGCCACACGAATAATCACAACACAAGGAAGAAAATAATTTTGTTGCCCCAATAATTGTAATTCTCAAAAATTACAAGGAAATTAATGTGTATCATGAAGTCTTGTATCATCTCATATTTATAGTGAGAATACAAGATCTTGAATATCTTGAATATCTAATATTTCAAATCTTGATTATCATGAATATCAAATATTCTAATCTTGATAATCTTGAATACTAAATATTCAATTCTTGATATTTCTTTTCTTCATGATTTTTGAAAAAAACGCATTATATATTTAATTCAATGAGATCTTGATTTTATTAGATATTCTTGTATTCAAGATACATATCTATTTTTCATAAAATCTCTCACTAATTATATATATATAAATTTCGAAATTATTAATAAAATTGGGCCCAAAAAATATTTCTTTTATTTTAATCTCCTTATTCATTGTTGGACATTTAATTTGGCTACTTGAGGGGCCTTTAGGAGAATTAAGATTGGACCTCCTAATGGGCCTTGAATTCTAACATTGAGCCCAATGTCATTCAACCCATTAACATTAATCTCACTCCACTATAGGATTAATGTTGCACTATCCAACTTAACCCATATTACAATCATATGGCTCCCTGTCATTATTTCCCATGTTTAAGATTCTCTTGACCGTTAATTAATCAAGCCACTGAACGCTTTAATTAATTAAACATCTCAACCTTGGAGTAAGGACAGCTCTTATTTATCATCATACCGGAAACAAATTCCACTTGCAAGATTTAGTATGACGAACGTTTAGAGCCAACCAAGGGGACTAATCATGCAAGACTTTCCAAGCACACGTTCCTCTGTATTAAATCTTAGCAACTGTCATGTTCTCAATGGCATCACCCAAGATGCAAAGTATTGAGTCTTATTGACTCTCTACCCATAACAAAATAAAGTGCCACTCACGGATCACACACAGTCCTATTTAAGGGACAGAGGTATAGAAATAAACGACCACTGAGGTCTAATTCTTTATCCCATAAATCAGTACGGAAGAATTACCTCTCTGTAGGTCCTCTTCAATGCATCATCATGCACTAGTGCAATCCTTTGGTCAAGATAAGCCAATCTGGGATCTACACATCAACCGTTTACCAATGGGGTGTTCAAATCCCATCTAGGTTGTGAATTTAGTACTTGTTACAAGAAACTGATAATGTGATCTTGCTGTGAGTTATCCGGGGATCACCACATTTATCTATAGTGTAACTTGTACTATTATATGAACGGATTTCAATAAATAAATAACATTCATATTTATCTAAAGTACAGTGATAAAAGATTTATTTCAAATAAAGCTCAAAGATTTAGTTTTAGTTATACAAAGTAAAAGCATACTTTCTAGTATAACCCTAACAATCTCCCATTTATACTCAAAGCAGATTGTCAACACACTTGACTCCCATTCCTCCCACATGTCTCTCGAATGTACATAGAGGCAAGACACTTTGTGAGAGGATTAACTAGGTCATCTTCCGATGCGATCTTTGCCATATCTTCATCTCCTCTCTTAACAATTTCTCGTCTAAGATTGTATATCCTTAAATGTGTTTGTTGGCCTTGTGGACACTTGGTTCCCTTGAATTTGCAACTGTCCTAGCATTACAATGCTAGACAAATTCAGAATTTTATCCAAGTCCACTTAGAAGATCTTGAGCCAAACTGATTCCTTCACTGCTCCATAAGCAGTTACTTATTCGACTTCCATGGTAGAATCAGTGATGCACACTTCACCATATCATGGCTCCTTCCCAAAATGAAACACATTGCCCGAGGTAGATCTATATGGAATTTATATCTGATTGCCCGAGGTAGATCTATATGGAATTTACTTATTGGGTGTCATCGAAGATGCTGGGAACATCGGAGTCTAGGAAAGGCTCTCTTCTAAAGTTGGCCTTCGCTACATGTTACCTTAGATAACACTCTTCCCTTTATCGCTTGTGCCACTTTCGACTCTTCGAAAATTAATTGTTGTAGCAGTCACGGGCATTGACTCTTTATTGGAAGTGTTGGCGAATGACTTGGCCCCATTGTTGACTTCTTGCTTGTGTTTGATTCCATGAAACTCTTGAATTGGTGGACCATCGACCCCGCTAGTTTACATGCTAATCTCCATGTCGTGAGCCTTAGTAGCCAACTCCTTGAACTATCTTGGTTGAATGGCTTGGAGGATGTATCGAAGTCCCCATTGCATCCCTTGAATGCACATCTCGATTGTTGAAGCTTCGGACAATCTATCTTTGCAATTAAGGCTCAAGTTTCTCCATCGGTTGATGTAATCGATCACCGACTCTTTATTCCATTGGCGAGTGTTTGTCAATTCAACCATGCTAACCGTCCTTCGGGTGCTGTAGAATCGACTAAGAAACTCTTGCTCCATTTGCTCCCAACTATCGATTGAGTTGCTGCCTAAATCAACGTACCACTCAAAAGCATTTCCCTTCAAAGAGCGCACGAACTGCTTCACCAAGTAGTCTCCATATGTGCCTGCATTGTTGCAAGTCTCCACGAAATGAGTGATGTGTTGTCTTGGATTACCCTTGCCATTGAACTGTTGGAACTTGGGAGGTTGGTAGCCCACCGGCATCTTCAAGTTATCGATTTTCTTTGTGTAGGGCTTGCTCACCGTGAAGGAAGATTTAGAGTCCTCTTCGATCTTGTCTTTCATTGTCTCAAGTATAACTTCTCTTATTTGATCGACTGAGACTAGCCCTTACGGAGTAATATGAAGCTCTTTTGATGTTGAATCGCGTTCCGTTGATTATCGTCCAATGAACACCTCATCTTCACCTTGCTCTTGGACTTCTTTTCCTTTGGTGTGACTTGATTCCGGATTGTTGGTGTTGCCCATGAGCTGATTGATCTTAGTGTCTTGCTCTTGGATATGTGTCTTGAGTTCTTGCATGGCTTGAACCAAACTTGCTAGTTGCTCTTCGACAGTCGTAGCATTTGTTGTCATCACCTCGGCGACATTAGGAGCTGATGATGAACTTGATTCAGAGCGAGGAGTTGAGCTTGTTGATGTATTCTCGTCTCTTACGGCGTCATATGGAACATCCTTCTTGGCATCCTTGATGGAAACGGTAAATGATTGCGAGTCCTTTGACATGCTCCTAGTGATGATATTCACATTTTCGTAGTCCGCTATTTGAGATGCTTCCATAGTCCGCACAAGCTTGATCTTGAAAGGCGTCACTTTGGAAGCTTGAATCTTTGGAGGAGAGTCTTCGGTCCTCTTGAGTTGAACTTTGAATGGAGTCATTCCAGTATCAACGATCCTTATGGTCTTGACCTTGAATGAAGTCATTTTGAATGTTTGAATTCTTTGAAAAGAAGAGATGAGAGGTAGAGTAGTCCCACCGGGCGTGCCAAAATTTGTAACCTGCAAATTTTCTCCACAAATATTAATAAATCTTTATTAATAAAGTGAAAAAGGAAATTACAAAGAATTATATTAAGGATATCAAGCGATTGTCTCGGGTCCAATCTCTATTTGATCCTCTGATTCTTCTCTTCGAGTCTTGACTTTGTCTTTGACTTGATTTGTGGATTTCTCGGAGTTAAGTCCGAGATTGACTTTGGGGTTGGACGTTAATCCGAGGGCGTTGAGCCTTGTTTTGAATTAACGTTACCTTGTCGGAAGGACTTTGTTGATATATTGGAGTTGAGTCCGAAGTTGATGTTGAAGTTGATAATAATTTGAGGGCGTTAAGCCTTATTTCAAATTAATATTGCCTTATGGAAGGACTTTGTTGAGTGTTCACCTTTGGACTCTCTATGTTGATGTCGTCGTAGGTGAGTGATGTTGATTGCCGTTGAGGACGTATGGATGACGTTGATTGGAGGGGCTTCACGCCGTATTTCTCTAATCAATCGCCGTTGTTGATGAAGAACGTTGACCGGAGGCTTCGCACCGTGATCCCGGATCAAAACGCCTTGTTGATGAAGAACTTGAAGAACGCTCTTGAAGATTGTGAAGAACGCCTTTGAATCTTAAAAATTGCCCGAAGTCTTGGATCTTGATGCTTCTCTCTGAGCTCTGATCTTCTTGACTCCTTGTTGTGTATAAAATGACTAGAATCAGACCCTATTTATAGGTGTAAAATTCTAGATTCGTGGGCTAGGTTTGATAGGCCAAGAGATATTATTTGGATATTATTTGGGAATATTCCTAAAATATCTCAGATTTAACAATCTTCAAAGATATTTATGAAGATTTGATGATCTTCAAGATATTTGTGAAGATTTGATAATCTTCAATGATATTTGTGAAGATTTGATTTCTTGGGCTTTTAGAGATCGGACTTAATATCTTGGACTTAAAAAAAATCCGGAATAATTAATTGGACTTTAGAGGCCCAAAACATTATATTGGATTTTTAAAAGCCCAATTCAATTTATTAGACTTTTGGGGCCCACTTTGATTTATTAGGCTTTTTAAGGTCCAATTGAATTTATTAATTAGGAATTAAATTTATTTAAACTCCCAATAATAAATTATTTTAACATGCAATTTCTACATGTTATTTCTTTATTTCGGCAATTAATTTTAATTGCCTACAAATACCATTCATTTAAAATTTTCAATTACTCTTATTTCGAATCCATAACCAATACACATTTTCCCCCATAACCAATATAGATTTCGTTATTTGTCAGAAATTATTACAGATAACACAAACAAAAGTTTTGCAGATTTTTCTAGAAAAAAATTAAATTCTGCACCATCCCCAACAGCAGTCAACGGTCATATTTTTCAAACCTGCCAGATCTCGAGCCTCATTGCGTTCTGAAATGCACACATTTTCTCTCTCTTTTACGTCAAATAGTTCCATTTTGCTCAAGAAAATTGTCCACAATAAACATTTTAAATAAAATTAAAGTTGGTTAAATGCCCATTTTAGGTAGCTCAAGATGAGATGTTTTCTTGCCTATTGTCGTCGTTGGAGGCATAAACAAACCATGAAAATGTCCAAGATCAGGTATTTCCTCTCTCTCTCTCTCTCTCTCTCTAAAAATTGGCTGCAGTTTTGCTAATGTCTAATTGACTTGTTTGGTTGCAGTGTATGTCTCCCAGACATGAATCTTCGAAGCTCTTACCAGTTACCATGGAATCACTGAAAGAAGAGGACATTGTTAACTCCATAGGAGTTGTTCCCTTATCAGAGTAAGCTATCATCTCTTTCGTAAATGAACATCATAATTAATCTCATGCCTCTGTCTTTTAATTACACTATTAATTCTCGAAACATACATATTTGGTTGGTTTTTCCAATGATGAATTAAAGCAATGGAGAAACAGCTGTTTCAGATCAGTCAACTCTCAATAACGGGAGCAATGAGCTCACAAGCAGCAATAACAATGATGATAAGTTTGGGGAAACTGAAAATGAGGGAATTGAACACAAAGATAATGAATCAAAATCGATTTTTTTTAGTTTTTTTATCGATGACAAGGATTGTGTCACTATAGAAGTTGAACACAAAGATGATGGGTCGGAATCGAAATTTTTTAGTCTTCTAATCAATGACAAGGGCTATTTTACGAAAGAAGTTGAACGCAAAGATAATGGCTCAGAATCGAAAATATCGAGTTTTTTTTATCAATGATGAGGATTGTGTCACGAAAGAAGTCACATTTGTTTAAGAGGAATCTTCCGATTCTCTTTTTTCTATATTTGTAGATTCTAGTAGACAAGTTTTGCAGTGGAAAATGATGATAAAGAGGTGAGCAGTAGTCCACTGCTGAGAAGTTGTCACGTTTTGAAGTATGATGAAGATAAAGAGAATGTGTCTTGGAGTAGAGATCCAATACCAAAGCAATCACATGAAGAATCGATTGATCATCAATTGAAGAAAAGGGAGAGAGACATAGCAGTTGATATCAGTCTCTCAAGCTGGCTAGCTGCATCAGAAAAATTGAATAAGAATATGAGTATGGATAGCTCCCCTCAGAGTGAGAAGAACTATGGAGAGAAGGAGATTTTAGGAGAAATCACTTTTGCTACAGAGTTTAAGGTCACTTCTGCTACAGAGTTTAAAGAGCTGAATGGGATTTCATACAGTGGAACACCTTGCTGTAGTGGTGATGATCATGATGGAATCGACACAGTTGGCGGTTACTGGTGGCGGAAAGGCCAGGCAGAGGCGGCGGGCAGAGCTTCTTGCAGTGTGTTAACTGTTTGTACCAAAGTATGAAACTTATTTTGAATGGAGGGTGGTTTTTGTTCCCCGGATCAACTGTTTTGAGTAATATTGCTACTTCAATAAAGACTAGTATGTTTCAGTTACCAACATATAATACAGAAAAATCAATATTTTTATGATTGTGTCCCCTATACATGGTTTTTGTGAGATCTAAATGTGTGTTTTTTATGGGAAAAAATGGAATCAAAATTCATTACCTATTTCCAAGCATTCGAGGAAATAAAAAAGTGCTATTAAGTGATTTTACTGGTAAAATTTAAAATAAGAGGTATTTTAAAATAAAGAGATTGTAAATAAATGTATTTGAAAAAAATCAAAGTGAAAATGAGTATGAGAAATAAATGATAAAATATCTCTTAAAAAGTGCGAGAAATGCTTTGTGAAAAGCCAAAAGAAAAAAAATATGTATTACTTTAGCAAAATAGCTTTTAAGTGCTTAAATAAGTGGTTAAAAGCAAGTTATAAGTGATTTAAAAAAAAAGTACTCGTTGAAAATAGTCCTTCAACAATCTGATAAAAATAGATGCAATGATCACTTGTCATTTTACTAACTAAGAGTTGTACCATCTTATTCTGGATCTCTCCCTTTTATGGTGGTCATGCATATATCAACTTGAGCAATGTGTTAAATATTATAATAAAGGAATATAAATAAAATGGGAAAACAAAAATTGTTAACCTAGGAGCAGTTTACACTTTACACTACCAGAATTAAGGTAAGATTTCATTTTGACACCCTGATTAATATAAAGGAACTGAACCCCATATCCATATGGGCGAATCAACCGGATATGATACTCTCACTCTAAGATAGCGACAACATCAAGTGGGTTTGGGCATATTTTTCATAAAATTACGGAGTCCACAGTGAGGCATACAAATGCCATGTACACTCTTTTTTTTTTTTTGTTTTCTTGGGAGTGTGGCTGTTATACATCATGAAATAACCTCCTGATTTGATCCACTATTGCAGGCATTAATGTAACCGGGCAGCGTTTGTACTGTGGCAATTAAGAAAAAGAACAGAATAGGTTACATTAGAGAATAATGATGATAAAAAGAGCAATACCCAAAAGTTGTGGAACTAAGTGAGAATCTAGTACAAGTGCAGAAATCTAACGCAAATAACCATGAGAAAGAGAGATATAAACTAAAGTGTTTTATTCGGACACTAGTGATTACTTCATCTTCACTCAGAAATATGGTCAAATTTTCCTGGAACTAGATCTTGTTTCATTCTAGATGAAGAATTACCACAGGAAGGCCATAGATGGAGCTCTCACCTGATTGGCATATTTGAATATGCATGTATAGCAGAAAACAAATCCCGAAACTGCCTTCACTGTAGAATTTGTACGCTTCTGCATAGTGTCCTATCTGGGGGAAGAGGAATCCCTTCCTTGGCGACCTGTTTGAAAGCGAATGCATTACAACTGGTTGTATAAAACAAAACAATTGCAGTATTTGTGTCATGATGTATTAGACTAATAATAATGAAATACAGGAAGTGGATCAAGCTTGAGTTTTAATTGACCAGTTCACTACAATTAATTTATCTCCAATTCAATCAAATATATAATTTAAAAAAAATAATAACCTACAATACATATATATATCAGTTTGCAACTAAATATATTTTAGCTACATGCAGAGAACTACCACACCGAACACAAACCATTACAACCAATTTTCCAGGGATATTAATATTAAAATAATAATAATAATAAAATAGATGGAAAATAGATTTTCTTTCACAGAGATGCATTGACCTTTGGAGAAGGGGTGGAGGAGGAGGGGGATATACAGTTGGGGCTGACATTCTTTCTTATGTAGACTGGTACCACCATTCCATCATTTGTGCAATACATGTAACATTAACTTAAATATTCTTGTGTAATGAGCAGTTTGCAAAGGGTATTGAAGACTTGACGTCTGTAGACAAGATTTGTTGATATGAAATAGAAATCATAGTATAATTAACTAAAAATCCATAAATTTCATTATCAGGTCTCAGTTTAAAGTTTTAAAATCTCATTTTCTTGACTAGGAATTGATGAGTGGTGTAATTAGCTAGTAGAGACTGGTGAAAGAAGGATACTCTTAATGTTAATTATTTTTTAGAACTTTATACATCATACCACTCTGAATTAAAGTAACAAGGCAGTGAGTATGCACATTGTGGTACTCACTTTGAAGAAAAATACAGCTGCAATTAAACCAATCTGGGTATAGTCAAGCACCGCATATGCACAGGTGAGCAATCCACCCTGTAGTGCCTGAGAAGAAGATTTAGATGAGACATATTCAGTTTAGACTTTAGCCAGCTACAGCACACAATGAATTTTGAAGTTTCATTGGATAGAAAGAGATGCATAGGATTTTAAAGAAAGAGAGAATTCCAAGATATCCCTAATCATCATGAATTAGAGACAGCAATCCAATAATATTCTGCAGCCACTACGAGCAGATAATGATATCACCAACACCAGGACAATAGACTTTACCTAAAGCATCAAATGATATTAAAACTAGAACAAAAATATACTACTTAAGAGGCCCATTAATGGATTGCCTATATTAAGTTTAACTAAATCTGTTAAAGAAAACTCAGACTATGCAAGCTTGTTAACGACATAAGAGTCACAATCTTGTTAACGAAAAATCTAAGATCTTGACTGGTCATAGCCATCAACCTCCTTGGCGAGCTACTGGGCGAGCTCTCACCATGTTTATTGTCTTAACTGGACAAATGTGGTGATGTGGCACTAGGCCACCCTGGCAAGCTCCTTAGCCTTAAGTCATTTATTTTGCTAATCTTCCCTTAGTAGTTCGCTTTAATTCGTCTATCAACATTTGCCACTAACTCGTCCACATCATGGTATTTCTAATGTGCGGGCGAGCTGATTTGCCTCAATGGGCGAGCTCTAGTGAAGGCGAACTCTTTTTCGTATAGTGTAGAGCTCTATGGCGAACTACCCTTAGGCGGCATGCATGCTGATGTGGTGCAGAATTCGAGGCATCATGCACACCTTTCCACTCCTCAATTCCCGCGCCCATCATTTTAAACTTTCAAATTCCTTGTAAGTTAGTCCCTGGACTTTCTGGAAACTACACTTCGCCTCGTCTCTTTCATATAAATAAGAAAAATCAGATTCATTTCTTACTTTCGTAGCTTCAAATTCTCAGAGCATTTTCAGAGCAACCCAAGCATTTTCCGGCGATTAATCCCTAGCATTGTTAGATTTTCATCTGATTCTCCAAGGTAGAAAACCGATTCTTCTTATCCCTTATCTCTTTCTTTGCAGATCTTCAGTTTTCTTCTTTTTCTTAATTTTTCCTATTGAACACCATAACTTTCGGCCACCCTCAAGCTTTTCGGCTGCTGGAATTACAAACTCCGACCACCCTAAAAACCTTAATCAACCAACCCTTTAGACTTCGCACCCACTAAACACCATGTCGACCGGATCTTCGAGCCGAACCGTTTTGAACTGGAACCCAGAGAAAAGGCCCGTGACCAGTGACACACCTATCCCTCAACTGACACCAATAGTGACCTCGGTAGCTCGCCCAAGATCTGGCGAGCTGTCTGGCGAGGTCCGCCCTGACTTAGGGGAAAGGGCCACCAACTCCGGGGATGGCGTAGAGGAGGAACTTCGCAAGCTCTGGGAGCAGTACGCCCGAACAATAGATGAAGGGGTTGCTGAGGGTGGAGAGGAGGTCGCTGAGCCTGGCGGCCTCTCTGGCGAGCTCGTGGACGAGCTGGAGAAAGAAGAGGAGGAGGTTACTCTTGAGTACCTACGTTCAATCAACTTCCTAACTCCTCAACTCCCCGAACACAATATCCCAAGCACAATCGAGCACGAGCTAAACTGGGAGAGTAAGTGGAGAGGTTTCAGGCGAGCTTCCCTATGCCCGAGCGAACTATTAGTGAGGCGGCCAGACAATCTGACTTCGGAGCGACACCAACCTCGCTATCACCCAGCTTACTCCAAACGCTTGGAGTAGTTTCCTGGCTATGCTCACTGTTTTTGGGTTGGAGGGGTATAAAAGTCGGTTGACCACGGCCGAAATCAACCAGGTCTTCAGTGTAACAAAGCAATCTAATAAAGGCAAGGGGTATTACTATCTGAAGGCCCGGCTTGGTGAGGAATTTCTGGAAAGCCTCCCCAACAAAATTCGCAATTGGAAAGCGCAGTTCATCTTCATCGGCGGAGACTGGCAAGCTTCTACCAATTATACCGGTCAAGGAGACGTATTTTCTCCCTTGAGGAATACGGGGAAGCTAGCAGTAGGTGGATGAATTCTGTGTGCATGAGTTGAATTAGATTTACTAATCTAATTTCTTTTCTTCTTGCAGCTCCAAAGAACCACAAGCTCGGTCGCACGCCTTTCGATGTCTCCAAGGCATTTAAGTTTTGCGCACGGTGTGCTGTCTGAGGAACTGTAAGGACCGGGACATCGAGCACCTGAAAAAAGACCATTGCAGACGAACTGCCCTTGGTCTTACTTCACCTCGTCATCTCACAGCGCAAGCTCCGGAACTTCCAGGTAACAATCCATCAGTAGCTCGCCCAGATGACATAGTTCGCCAAGTTTATTGTTACCTCACCGTTCATCTGGTTTTGTTTAACTCCTTGCAGTTGTGCAGATCAAGGTGTCACAGTCGCTATCCCACCGATCGAGGTCCCCGAGGCTTACGATACCCTTCTCTGGAAAATACGAATGGGGCCTCCTCATCCAAATAAGAAGGGAATGCCTTCTACATCCGTTCTGACCGCCAACAAAAAGGCAGAGCTCACCCAGCTTGCCTCAAAGGAAAATGTTGGGCGCTCCGGGACTCAACAAAAGGTACCCCCCAAGGCTCCGGTGAGTACACAAGTCGCCAAGACCAGGAAAGATGGTGGGTGAGCTGCCACCACTCCAGAGCGAAATTCTCAACCTCCTTCTCCTAAGACAAAAAAGAATTTACGGCGTGGTGACGGATCGCGAGTGAGTGAGGAGGATGCCCAAGTTCAGAAGAGGTCCAAAGTCGCCTTGATAGATCAGGACTCTAAGCGAAGTGGGCGAGGTGGCTCTGGCTCAGGTCAAGGTGGCTCCATGCATTCCACCGCTCTTCCGTCTAAAACGCAAGCCGTCTCTCCGGTCGCTCCTCCACCTCCCTTTGGTGTCCAAGAGTTGGATGACACTCTCCTGGGTTGGGACCCGACTCGTGTTGGGTAAGAAATTTTTCTTTAAACACATTTTTCGATACAAGTTTTCTTTTAACATTTCATCTAAGTGTTTTTACTTGTGTAAGTATGCTTCCATCGCTCACCCCAACCGGAGCGGGGTTCTCCATTCATATGAGCGATCCAGGTCTTTATCGTCTATGCAAAACCATCCTGACGGGCTCACTGTTCAAGCAGTAAGGGAGGTCCCAAGACATTGGACCAACGCATAGTTGGCCACCGTCGAGAGGCAATCACCCGTAGATAATATCAGATTGGCAATGCATCATGCCAGTGGGATCTTGCTCGTGGGTCAGCAGGCGATCGAGAAGGTGTCGGACATGGAGAAGGCCCGTCTGGAAAAGAACACTTCCTACCTAAGGATGGCTGAGGAACTCTCCAAGGCAAAAAAGGTGGCAGCAATCGCGGACGAAAAGGCCTCGGCATCGTTGGCGGCTGAACAAAGTGCCCTTAACAATCTTGAGAGGGTCACTCAGCAGTTCGCACAGATTCAGAGGAATGCTGAGGCGGACATAAAGGCTAAGGATGTCAAGCTAGCTGAGAAGCTCTCCGACAAGGATGGGGAGCTCGCCCTGTCTAGGAGAGAGCTCGAACTGGAGAGGGGGCTAAGCAAGAGAGCCCAAGCTGAGTGCTCTCAGCTAAGAGAGGAGGTCGCCAGTGCTGATAGTTGTATTGCCGAGTTCCAAAGCCTCCATGTTGTTTCAATTCCACCAGAGGCCCTGACAGCTCTGAGGGGCGGAGGCATTGGATCTTGGCTTCATCCAGTGCTTCGTCGAGGTCCTGCGAGCTATTCACTGGGCTAGGGCTCACAAGGATGATGGGTGGGGGACAGTGGTAACCGAATTTTTATTTGGAACTTATTAGTTCGTCTTACGCCACTTAGGGCAGCGAATTGTTCGTCTTATGCCGCTTAGGGTAGCGAATTGTGCTTGTTTGTTCTCTTGGGCGATTGAGTTTTAAAAACCTTGCCTTAGTCATTTTAAAGCGTCTTTTGAGAATTTTTTCAAACTTTGGGCAGTGGGTGCTTAGTGATCCTTTAAGAAGGACACCTTCACTAACCTGGGCACTTGAGCCTTTACCTCTTGCTTTAGATAATAACATTTCGGGACTTGTGCCCTCTGTGTATTCTGAGCTTGAACAGATAACTTTTCTAAAAAAAATTCCATCTTAACTGAGTAATGATATTCACAGAAATCGTCATCAGCATTCCTGATGCGAGCTTTTCGGCTATTCTATTTACAAATTACAGTTCACCTTCCTCTACTGCCAACTACTGAAAATACTCTGTATATCTTCAGCTTCTGGGACCGATGTAGATATCGACTACTGACTTCTTCATAACATCATCTTCAGTGTCTGGCACACGTTTCTACAATGAATCTATCATTTCAACCTTGGGAGATTGAGTGGGTGACACACACATGGTCTTGGACAGACTCCTCAAGAAAATGTAGCAGCTTCATTTCTCAAGTCATTAAGCATTCTTCTGAGCATTCATTCTGCTATGGCTTCTTCTCATATTCCAACCTTCCGCTGCTACTGACAATACTTTTTCAAATGTTCTGCGCTCCAAGTGTATGATGAAGTTTTCCCGTCCATATCTTCAAGGTCATATGTCCCATTTGCCCAGCTTGACGTGACTCGGAACTGTCCTTCCCCGTTAGGCCCAAACACATCAGATGGTGTTGCCAGCTTCCTTCTCAAAACCAACTCTCCAACCTTGAAACTTTATTTCCGTACTTGGGAGTTCTAATACTTTTCAGCTCTCTGCTTGTAGGTAGCATTTTTCAGTTCCGACGAAGCTCTAGTTTCTTCAAGTAAGTCCTTCTCCACTTCCAAAGCTTCGTCATTATTTTCTTCATCGTATCCTACTACCTTCCAAGTCTGGTTCTGGACCTCCAGCGGGACAACTGCTTCTACTCCGAAGGCTAAGGCAAACGGGGTTTCACCGGTACTTGCCCTGTATGACGTCCTGTATGACCACAACATTTCTGGGAGTTCATCTGCCCAACTACCTTTCTTGTCTTCGAGACGGATCTTCAATACATGCTTCAAAATCTTTTTTATTGCTTCGACTTGTCCGTTCGACTGTGGCTGGTAAGGCGTTGAGCAGTGTTTCTTAATGTTCCACGAGCTACAGAATTCTCTCAACTTTTGGCCATCGAACTGTCTGCCATTATCTATTACAATCGATTGCGAGAGTCCAAATTGACATATCAATTTTTTCCATATGAAGTTGATCATTCTCTCTTGTGTGACTGTTGTTAGTGCCTCAGCTTCAACCCATTTTGTGTAATAGTCTACCGCTACAACGACAAACATCACACCGCATCTGCCAAGTTGGAATGGGCCGATCAAGTCGATACCCCATTTTGCAAAAGGTCATGGGCTGAAGACTGATTTAAGTTGGTTCGTAGGAGTGTGAATGTTTAGTGCAAACAGTTGGCATTTCCGGTACCTTCGAGCAAAGCTAATAGCATCTTTACGTAGAGTGGACCAGTAGTATCCCTGCCTGATCGTCTTGTATGCCAAAGCTTGCCCCCTAGCGTGACTCCCATAAATTCCTTGGTGGATTTCTTCTAACACCTCTAACCCCTGTTTTTCAGACAAGCATTTGAATAGGGGTATAGAGAATCCACGTTTGTAAAATTGGCCATCCACGAGTGTGTATCTGGCTGCTTGCTTCACTAGCCGACTAGCTACCCATGCATCTTCTGGGAGCAATCCATCCCTGAGATAATTTTCGATCGGAGTGCGCCAATCATCTCCTTCTTCCTGCCCCCCACTCGAAGTCTGATTTATTTTATAATCAGACGTCGAGGGTTCTCTTAACTTGGTGACGACGACCTCTGTCAGTTCTGCTTCTCCGCTACTTATCGCTAGTTGGGCTAGTTCATCCGCTTGAGTGTTCTCCAGTCTCGGGATCTGGTACAGCACCATTTGCTGGTCATTTGCTTCATATTTTCCCCAGACTTGGGATATTATTAGCTGAGAATCTCCAAAAATCTGAAGAATGGTTGCCAAGGTGAAGACTTGTCAAATCTGATTGCCAAGGTGAAGACTTGTCTATCTGGGCTTATCAGTACTACACCGGCTCCTGCTGTTGTGCTAGTTGAAGATCCGTCTACGTAGAGGTGTCAAGGTGCTATATGTCCCCTCATCGGATCTTGTGGGAAAGTTAGCTCGATGATAAAATCGGCGAGCGCTTGTCCCTTGTTCGCAGTTCGGGGTGCGTAGGTTATCTCATATTGGCTGACCTTTAGTGACCATTTCAACAAGTGTCCCGCGGTGTCCGGTCGGTGCACTATTTGCCTCAATGAGAATGTTGTCAACATCTCCACCTGGTGGTCGAAGAAATAGGGCCGCAATTTTCTGACACTCATCACCAGTGCGTAAGCTAGCTTCTCCGTGGGTGAGTAGCGCAGCTCTGTTTCATGTAAAGCTTTGCTTACATAGCATACTGGTAAGTTAGTCTTTCCTTCTGCTCGTACCAGGACCGAGCTGATGGCCACCTCTAACGCTGCCAGGTACAGGTACAGATTCTCTCCATGCTCCGGCTTTGATAGGATCTGCGTGTTGGCTAGGTACTCTTTGATGTTCTCAAAGGCCCTTCAAGGCCGCCAAAAACCCAGTCAATCATTGAACTTTCTTCACTGAGTCGGGCGACTTCATTTCCATAATGCACTTCACCTGGGATGGGTTGACTTCGATCCCCCTTTGGCTCACCAGGTAACCCAGGAACTTCCCTGAATGTATGCCGAAGCTACTCTTCTTCGGTTTCAATTTCATGTTGTAGTGACGCTGGATGTCGAAGGCTTGTTTGAGGTTCTCCAGGGGATCCTCCTTTCTCAAGCTCTTGACCACTATGTCATCTACGTACACCTCCATAGTATGTCTGATCTATTGGTCGAACATCTTGTTCACCAATCTCTGATAAGTAGCTCCGGCATTGATTAGTCCGAATGACATCCTATCAACGTAAAATAAGTTCTTGTTCGTGTAGAATACCGTATGCTCCTGGTCGTCTGGGTGCATCGCTATCTGGTGATAACCTGCAAAAGCATCCATAAAAGTCATCATTTCATGCCCTGTAGTGTTATCTCCCTGCTGATCAATGTGGAGCAGTGGGAATTGTCCTTCGGGCATGTTGCATTGAGATCCGTGAAATCGATGCACAATCTCCATGCTCTGTTTGACTTCTTCACCGGTACTGGATTGTCCACCCACTGCGGACAGAATGCTTCCTTGATCAACTTGTTGTCGAGCAACTTCTTCCCCTCTATGGTCAAGGCTTCATACTTGTCTGGTCCATACTTCCTTCTCTTTTGTCGGACGGGATTCCTCGTTGGGTCAATGTTCAAGCAATGGCATGCGTGTCATGTCTTCATGGGACCAGGAAAACACGTCCAAGTTGGACTTCAGGAATTCTTCCATCTTGCTTCGGTACGGCTCTGGCAACTCAAAACTGATAAACAGTTCCAAGTCACCTCTGTCGGGGTCCACCTGGATTGCTCTGAGCTCTTCCACGGGGGTTGCTCTTCTTTTCGTGCTCTTCCACCTTGGATCTGAGGTGAGCTTATCCCAATTCCCCTTCGTAATCGGCTGGTAACCTACTCTAGGTTCAAGGTCTTCGACTCCTCCGTCACTGGCAGGTTCACGAGCTTCTTCTAACTCCTGTGGGGCTGGGTTGGTTGGCTCATCCTCTTGTGGGGTCTCGTCCACCTCCATCGGTGCCGGTTGTTGGTGTTCGTTGGCCTGATCAGCCTGGACAACCTCCATCTCCTCCGGCTTGTTGTCCACCTCCATCAACTCGGTCTCCATCGAGATGGCATCTAAAATGTTAGGCTCATCCGCCAGATGTTATACTTCATCTTCGAACACTAATACCTATGAAACAGATCTTTTAACTTGGCAATTTTGAACTTGGAGTAAACACTCTCTCGCCTTCTTTTGGTCGCCTTTGATAGTTCTGGCACCTTTAGGAGTTGGGAATTTAAGACAATAGTAGTAGGTTGAACATACCTCTTTGAATTCATGGATAAATGGACGGCCGAGAAACCCATTGTAAGTCGACTGCTGGTCTACCACTAAGAAATCTACAAGCCTAGTCAGTCTCCTCTCCGGGTCCTCGACTGATACAAGCTCGACACGCAACCTAATTATTCCTAGGGGGATGGTTACAGCTTCTCCAAACCCCACTATTATATGATTATAAGGTTCTATATACAACTCGTAGTCACCTAGCAGATCTAAGGTGTTCTTGAAGAGAATGTTGGTGTAGGCGCCGGTGTCCACAAGCAAACGGTGGACCTTCGTTTACATGATGTTGGTGCTTATCACCAACGAGTCGTTGTCGAGGTCAGGATCCTCTCCAAGTCCGCCTGTGAGAATTTCAGCTCTGCAGTGGGTTTAGTAGCGGACTGGGAGCCGGAGCTGTCTTCCTGCATTTGATTGACAGCTCGGATATCTGCTTTCCTCTACCTCTTGGACATGGATTGTCTCTCATCTTCAAGTCCGCCGGCAGGCCTTAACTGATCCTCCAGAACGAGGATCTCCCTGTTTGGCTCTTGCTGCGGAGGTGGAGGTGGAGGTCCCCTACGTCTGTTGCCTGGGGGAGCACGACGGTCTTCATCTTCATCCTCATCCTCATCGTCCGTCTCTCCCCCCATCACCAGTCTTATTCTCTTTGTCGGGGTTTTATTCACGAGCTCTGCAAGCTTCCCATCCACGTAAAATTTCCATAGTTTCTTGAGCAGGTCCTGACTTTCACTCGTGAAGTGACCGATGCTCTGATGGTAAACGCAATATTTGTTTCGGTTCAGCTTGGTGCGGTCTTGTCGGATCTTCCTCGGCTCACTCAGCATCGCCTTATCCTTGACCGCTGTGAATACATGGTCGACGGAGACTGTTAGGACTTGGTTCAGCTTCTCTTTGAACTCGTCCCCATCAAAAGACTTCAAATTTCTGGGGGCCTTGTATGAGCCCCCAGACTTCTTGCCCTGCGGCTTTTTCTCCTCGGAGCTCCCAACTTCTTTTGCCAACGCTTCTTGCATGGCCACGTACACACCTGCCTTGTGCCAAAATTCAGTATATATTTTTGGGCAGGACAGGTGCATCTCCTTCCAGAGCTCCGTCCCTTTCTTCAGTCCGGCCATGACGACTACGATCTTCGTATCTTCGCTCACTAGCTCGCCCTCCAACAAAATTTTATCGAACCTCTCCAAGTATTGTTGGTCCGATTCCTCGTTTCCTTGCTTGATGTTGGTGAGCCTGTGCTTCTGGGTCAAGTAAGACCCGTAACCAGAAAAGTGTGACAGAAACTCCAGTGTGAGCTGCCCAAATGATTGAATTGACCCCTGGGCAAGTGATGAGAACCATCTATGAGCCCGGTCCCCGATGGTCAACGGGGAGTTTCTGCACTGGGTGGCATCTGACGCTCCCACCAAGGTCATGTAGTCCGCATAGTTGGAGATATGCACCTTCGGATCAGATTCTCCCTCGTATGCGACCATTGCAGGGAATTGTATCTTCTTTTGGACTGGTGCCTGTAAGATAGAAGGTGCCAAAGGTGACACCAGGAGTGTTGTGGCATCCGGTCCGCTGCTCTTGGCAGCTACTTGCATCTGGAGCTGTTCCACAGCCCTCTTTAAGGTGGCCAGCACATCATCGTGGGCTACCTCCTGTGGAGGATGTTCAAGGATCGTACGCCTCGTGGACGTATGGCCCCGCAATCCCCCGCTCCGGAGCTATCCATCTGTGATGTGCGGGAATTGTCATGCGCCATGTGGGCCAAGTCTGTCGGAGGCTGGCCTCCTTAATCTTTCTTGTGCGGACCTCTGAGGGTGTAGGTCCGACCGTCCGACTCTTCCCTTCGAGATGACGCCGATACGAATTCTTGGGCCGTCTCCTCATATCTCGTCCCCAGCCTGCCCTGGAGGATCTCTCGAGAGTGGTGAGTTGCGGAGACCTCCGTGTAAGAAGTAGCTCGCCCACCCCGTGAGCCAAGCATGTCCGTTATTTTTGCCTTTCCAGCAGCATTTTGGTGACGGCGAGCTCTGGCGGAGCTCACCTCCTGTTCGCCTGGGTGCTCGCCAGCTTGCTCCCCAGATTGTGTGGCACGTGTGCACCGGGCCTCCTGTTCCCGGGCAGTAGTAGTGGGAGCTCGCTGGGCCTCGCCCATCTGTTGTTGCCTTTGAACCCCCTAGAGTAGGGCGATCGTGCGCTCCAGATCGCTGGGGTTCTGGAGTAGGGCTTGTAGGGCTGGGTTCAGCCCGTCTTGTGCCGGGATGGCATGATTTTGTCCCTCAGCTCGCCGGGGAGCTCACTGATGTGAGGTTTCACCATCAGCCTAATTTTTCTGGGGGGCTCGTCCCTTCCACCTCCTGGTGGTTGATGAGGTGTGAGAGTTGTCTCTTGACATTGTCCAAGTAAGGGTAGTTTGCCTTCAAGGATTTTCCAGCAAGGGTAGGGATTTTCAAAGACCTCTCTAGCCTTGCATGCAAGTGGTTTTTCCAGAATCTGGTTTAACCACAAACACGCATGCGTTTATAGTCTTTGGTTCCCTTGTTTTGTTCACAAAATTCTGGAAAATGGCAAAATCTGGGTGATTTCTTCAAATATTCAAGTGTGTTCTTGAGTTTTATCAAGAACACCTTCAAGTCTTCTCTCAAATTTTCTCAAATCGAAGGTTCGAGACCCTTCCTCTAGCCCCGAATTGTTGGTAGAATTATCTAATTTAGGATTAATGTGGCTGATTAAATACTGGAATTATACCAAACAATAATCAAATGATGCTCTTGAGAGGGTTTTTTTAGAGTGAGAAAGTAGAGAGAAGGAGTATTTTGCATATATGAAACTTAGAGAGAGAAAAGTGTTACAGTGATCATATTTATACCTTTGCATGTAATGAGATGGCACTTAATGGGCTTATTAAGCCTAATGTGCTGACAAGTGTCCCTAACACCTGTCATTATTAACTACTATGCTCTAATTACATTGCTTTGTCCAACTACATCACTATTGATTCCCTACGTTGCTATCAGCTTCACTTCGGACTAGGTGAGGTTCTTGGCGAGCTCCTTTGTCTTGTGTCATTCTGGGATGTGTTGATGGTAGTAGGATCAGGCCATCATTACTGGTATTGGGCGAGCTCCCTAGCGAGCTTCTCTTCTTCATGATGGTCACATGGTTAAGGATTGATGACATGTCACTAACCATCTGGGCGAGCTACTAGGCGAGCTTTCTCTCTCTTCAAAACGTTGACTGGTCAAAGTCATCAACCTCTTTGGCGAGCTACTGGACGAGCTCTCACCATGCTTATTGCCTTGACTGGTCAAATGTGATGACGTGGCATTAGGCCACCCTGGCGATCTCCTTAGCCTTAAGTCATTTATTTTGCTAATCTTCCCTTAATAGTTGGCCTATAAACACGAATACCTGCAAACACGTGACAGAAATTTCTAACTTAATTTCACCACCAAATTCTCTCAAAAAAACTCACAGAAATATAAAAGGAATTATTTAATTAACAGAATCCACAGATGAAATGACTTCGAGTGAATACACCTAGTAAATATACTAGCAGCTGTGAGCATGAGATTATAGCATATAGATTTTTCAGTATGATATCCATCTTTCAGAATAAATATTTTCAGGGAAACATAATGGGAAAATTCAAGCAAGGGAAGCATACGCCCAGTGAATAAGTAAGGGCGACACGTAGACTCGACGGCAGCTGCTGAGCGGCGGCCATCTCAAAAAATGTCGGTCGCGTCCCCTGCCCTCCTACCTGAAACAACACCCTCTCTCTTCTCTCTCTCTCTCTCTCTGAATGCGTGCTTTTCATCTTCTTTTCTTCTGCGGATCCCCAATAATCTTTTATATTCACGGTTTGCCCGGTCAAAGACTATCGATTTGCAATTATGACTCCAATGTCATAGTAAACCAATAAGAGACCCAAATACACATAGTTTTTTTTTTTGCATCAATACCCCCAGGGTTTAAGTTGGTTTCATGTGCATCTTTTTACATTAAAACCTTGACGTTCTTTATTAAATTCATTATAATTAGAATAAAATTATAAAATAGGGTCAGCGTGTTTGAACAAAAGATTTATGGTTAACTAGATCAACATGAGATATTTTGAATTTTATAATTTTTGAAATTATTTCTTAAGCTTAATTTTTTTTAAATTATAATTAATTCCATCAGCATACGTAATTATATAAAAAAATATCATTCATTTAAAATTTTCAATTACTCTTATTTCAAATCCATAACCAATACACATTTCCCCCCAATAACCAATATAGATTTCGTCAGTTGTCAGAATTTATTACAAATAACATAAACAAAATTTCTGCAGATTTTTTTAGAAAAAAATTAAAGTATGCGCCATCCTCAACAGCAGCCAACGGTCATATTTTTCAAACCTGCCAGATCTCGAGCCTCATTGCGTTCTGAAATGCACACATTTTCTCTCTCATTCACGTCAAATAGTTCCATTTTGCTCAAGAAAATTGTCCGCAATAAACATTTTAAATAAAATTAAAATAGGTGAAGGGCCCATTTTAGGTAGCTCAGGATGGGATGTTTTCCTGCCTATTGTCGCCGTTGGAGGCATAAACGAACCATGAAAATATCCAAGATCAGGTATTTCCTCTCTCTCTCTCTCCCTCTCTCTCTAAATTGGCTGCAGTTTTGCTAATATCTAATTGACTTGTTTGGTTGCAGTGTATGTCTCCCAGCCATGAATCTTCGAAGCTCTTACCAGTTACCATGGATTCACTGAAAGAAGAGGACATTGTTAACTCCATAGGAGTTCCATTACTAGAGTAAGCTATCATCTATTTCTTAAATGAACCTCATAATTAGTCTCATGCCTCTGTCTTTTAATTACACCATTAATTCTTAAAACATACATATTTGGTTGGTTTTTCCAATGATGAATTAAAGTAATGGAGAAACAGTCGTTTCGGATCAGTCAACTCTCAATAACGAGAGCAATGAGCTCACAAGCAGCAATAACAATGATGATAAGTTAGGGGAAACTGAAAATGAGGGAATTGAACACAAAGATAATGAATCAAAATCGATTTTTTTTAGTTTTTTTATCGATGACAAGGATTGTGTCACTATAGAAGTTGAACACAAAGATGATGGGTCAGAATCGAAATTTTCGAGTCTTTTGATCAATGACAAGGGTAGTTTTGCGAAAGAAGTTGAACGCAAAGATAATGGCTCATAATCAAAAATATCGAGTTTTTTGATCAATGACGAGGATTGTGTCACGAAAAAAGTCACATTTGTTCAAGAGGAATCTTCCGATTCTCTGTTTTCTATATCTGTAGATTCTAGAAGACAAGTTTTTTGCAGTGGAAAATGTTGATAAAGAGGTAAGCAGTAGTCCACTGCTGAGAAGTTGTCACATTTTGAAGTATGATGAAGATAAAGAGAATGTGGCTTTGAGCAGAGATCCAATACCAAAGCAATCACATGAAGAATCGATTGATCATCAGTTGAAGAAAAGGGAGAGAGACATAGCAGTTGATACCAGTCTCTCAACCTGGCTAGTTGCATTAGAAAAATCGAATAAGAATACGAGTATGGATAGCTCCCCTCAGAGTGAGAAGAACTATGGATGAGAGGGAGATTTAAGGAGAAATCACATCTGCTACAGAGTTTAAGGTCACTTCTGCTACAGAGTTTAAGGAGCTGAATGGGATTTTATCCGATGAAACACCTTGCTGTAGTGGTGATGATCAAGATGGAATCGGCACAGTTGGCGATTACTGGCGGCGGAAAGGCCAGGCAGAGGCGGCGGGCAGAGCTTCTTGCAGTGTATTAACTGTTTGTACCAAAGTATGAAACTTATTTTGAATGGAGGGTGGTTTTTGTTCCCTGGATCAACGGTTTTGAGTAATGTTGCTACTTCAATAAAGACTAGTATGTTTCAGTTACCAACATATAATACAGAAACATCAACATATAATACATAAACATATAATAAAAATTGTGAACCTTGGAGAGCAGTTTACAATTTACACCACCAGAATTAAGGAAAGATTTCATTTTGACACCCTGATTAATATAAAGGAACTGAACCCCATATCCATATGGGCTAATCGACCGGATATGATACTCTCACTCTAAGATAGCGACAGCATCAAGTGGGTTGGGGCATATTTTTCATCAAATTACGGAGTCCACAGTGAGGCATACAAATGACATGTACACTCATTTTTTTGTTTCCTTGGGAGTGTGGCTGTTATACATCATGAAATAGCCTCCTGATTTGATCCACTGTTGCATGCATTAATGTAACCGGACAGCGTTTGTACTGTGGCAATTAAGAAAAAGAACAGAAAAGGTTACATTAGAGAATAATGATAAAAAGAGTAATACCCAAAAGTTGTGGAACTCAGTGAGAATCTAGTACTGCTGCTGAAATCTAACGCAAATAACCATGAGAAAGAGAGACATAAACCCAAGTGTTTCATTCTAACACTAGTGATGACTTCATCTTCACTCAGAAATATGGTCAAATTTTCCTGGAACTAGGTCTTGTTTCATTCTAGATGAAGAATTACCACAGGAAGGCCATAGATAGAGCTCTCACCTGATTGACATATTTGAATATGCATGTATAGCAGAAAACAAATCCCGAAACTGCCATCGCTGAAGGATTTGTACGCTTCTGCAAACACAAAGGGCATAGTGTCCTATCTGGGGGAAGAGGAATCCCTTCCTTGGCGACCTGTTTGAAAGCAAATGCATTATGACTAGTTGTATAAAACAAAACAATTGCAGTATTTGTGTCATGATGTATTAGACTAATAATAATGAAATACAGGAAGTGGATCAAGCTTGAGTTTTAATTGACCACTTCACTGCAATTAATTTATCTCCAATTCAATCAAATATATAATTTAAAAAGAAAACAGTAACCTACAATACAATATATATATATATATATATATTAGCTACATGCAGAGAACTACCACACCGAACACAAACCATTACAACCAATTTTCCAGGGATATTAATATTAAAATAATAATAATAAAATAGAAGGAAAAGATATTTTCTTTCACAGAGATGCATTGACCTTTGGAGAAGGGGGTGGAGGAGGAGGGGGATATATAGTTGGGGCTGACATTCTTTCTTCTGCAGATTGGTACCACCATTCCATCATCTGTGCAATACATGTAACATTAACTTAGATATTCTTGTGTAGTGAGCAGTTTGCAAAGGGTATTGAAGATTTGACGTCTGGAAATAAATTTCAATTTCAGACAACATTTGTTGACATGAAATAGAAATCATAGTATAATTAACTAAAGATCCATAAATTTCATTATCAGGTCTCAGTTTAAAGTTTTAAAATCTCATTTTCTTGACTAGAAATTGATGAGTGGTGTAATTAGCTAGTAGAGTCTGGTGAAAGAAGGATACTCTTAATCTTAATTATTTTTAAGAACTTTATACATCATACCACTCTGAATTAAAGTAACAAGGCAGTGAGTATGCACATTGTGGTACTCACTTTGAAGAAAAATACAGCTGCAATTAAACCAGTCTGGGCATAGTCAAGCACCGCATATGCACAGGTGAGCAATCCACCCTGTAGTGCCTGAGAAGAAGATTTGGATGAGACATATTCAGCTTAGACTTTAGCCAGCTACAGCACATAATGAAGTTTGAAGTTTCAATGGATAGAAAGAGATGCATAAGATTTTAATGAAAGAGAGAATTCCAATATCCCTAATCATCATGAATTAGAGACAGCAATCCAATAATATTCTGCAGCCACTACGAGCAGATAATGATATCACCAACACCAGGACAATAGACTTTACATAAAACATCAAATGATATTAAAACTAGAACAAAAATATACTGCTTAAGAGGCCCATTAATGGATTGCCTATATTCAGTTTAACTAATTCTGTTAAAGAAAGATTTAATTGAATTATTCAAGGCCAGTGGAAGTACTATGCAAACTCAGACCAGATATCTTTGTAGTGAAAATTAAATAACAATATAACTGAATAGTGTGTACACATCATATATATATCCATCTAACATATGCACCTTTAGCCAAGGGGAACCACGTAGTCTCTCGCGTTCACGGCTTCTTATCTTTGAAATTCTGGAAGATGTATCCATCTATCTTGACATCAGAAAAAGAAAAGGCTAAAAAAATAATCTAAAAACATAATCCGAGGAATATAAGAACACATAACAATAAGACACTAGCAGAATCTAGAGCGGATTAGCAGTTTATATGACACGACAATTGCATAAAATTGCTTTGTTTTAAAGATTGCATTATGGCTTGCCTACATGTTGTAATGTAGATATTAGCATAGAACTGTGCGAAAGCTAGGAACACAAACCTTAAAAAGTAGAACTATCAATTACATGACCAGTCAACTGCCAACTTTCACGAATATAATAATAGACTTGCCTTCTGCTAATATTTGACAAATACAAGAGACATAAACAGATGACAGATGAATTTATGAGCTGATCTTTATATACAATTGCGCCTCAAAGGAATTTAATTATATTTAGCTCAAATATTCTTTAAATAGATGAAATGTGGAGAATAAATCAAGCATATGAGAAGCCATTTGAGATTTGAGGAAAAGATAATTCTACAGACTACAGAGTTGAAATATTGAGGCTGTAATGCACATCTAGAAAAGTTTTACCAGCTCCTGCCCAGTAGCTCGGCAAACATGAATGCCAAGTGCATGTAGCCCGAAAGAGTAGAACTTAGTAGCATCCAACAAATATAATAGCTGGTAAGCAAAAGAAGACCCTGCACATCACAAATTTTGGTCACATCAGAAAACTGATAGAAATATATTCAAGCAGAAAACATACGTTGACGGCTGCTCCATTATTTTGTATCTTATTCTGATTGATGGGTTTACAGGTTTACGCTTGTATATGGATTGTGGTTGAGTTCTGTACAAATAATATTTTCATTATCCAGGTCCAGTTGCATTATACTACCTCTGTCCACGAAAAATATGCTCACATATTTGCACGTGGTTTAATGCAATATGTCGGATGATATTACGGGATATTGTGAGGTTCGATATGAATAAAGAGAATATCTTTGGAAAGTATATGTGAGCGTATTTTTCGTGGACGGAGAGAGTATTATTCTTGAATCAAAAGAAAATAATATGAAAGAACATCTACTTAAACGTGTACCGAAAACAGGAGAAAGAGAAAGTAAACCAAGGAAGCCATGCAATAAGGAGTCATATGCTTACTAAGATGGATAATTTAATAAGCATAGTTTTCAATGCACGCAAGTAAATGAAAATGATGTATTTGACATATCCAGATTCTCCTCCTTCTAATAGGCCTGTGAATCCATCAAAACAAGCTAGCCATCTAGGAGCTTAAACAAATAAAGTTTTTATGTGAAGAACATGTTAAAGGATGTTTAAGGCCTTGTCTAGGAGGATTTGGGATCTTTGTCACCTATTCAAGCTTCTCACATGGCCACACAAGAGCAATATTAACTAAATTGGCTATAAGATATAATTTCCTTTTTTCACAACACTTCCCTCCCCAAATTTCCAGTCAGATAACATCAGTTCAGCATATAACCGGGGGTGGCAGGATAAAGAATATTCACTAAGGAACATGTAACGCAACAATGAAATAAATCCAATCATCACTCCTCAAACACAATCTAAGAACAATTAAGGGCAAATTTATGCTACAAGGACCTTCATTTCCAGCGTGCAACCAAGGGTAGCAAGCACCAATAGTCTTATGTAGCCTCTTGACCAAGCGAGCTCTAGTTGAGGCTTCAGTATCATAGCTTTCCCTTGACCCAAAGGAAATATTTCCTCCACCAACATACTCAGTATCACCAAACCTTTCATCGCTATCTCCCCATAGACTTGCCTGAAGAGTAGCTTCCCTTTCTTTGTTGTAGATCGATTGCAGTTTTGACCTTAAATATGGTAAAACCACCTGAAAAATAGCAGAAAAGGCATTCTTTATTAACAAATCAGAGAGTATTATGAGAGGAATTGAGCATCATAACAAACAAATAGGAACTATAGTTCCAATTGTAACTGATGTTACATGAACTATTGCTTTGTATCTTTGGACAGCTGTTCATTCATGCAGATTACATGAGGTGCGTAGGCCAGGGTACTAGATACAATACACTAAGGAATTCCAACTTTTCGAATAAACTGTTTGCTCAATGTTTTTTTTCTCTGAGTTACCTAGAGTACATTAGAAAAACAATTAATTAATTCAAAATTTTAACATATTATTGACAGGTTAACCCCCAACAAAGAATTCGGATGACTATATAACTGAAGACAAGATTTTATCCTGCATGATCCAAACCACTGCTGCATGTTGGAAGCCCATAAAATGTCTTTTTTAATCCAAACACACGTCAACCAAATTTGGTGTTAGCACTTGACTTAAACATAGATAACATAGTGCTTTAACACCACACAGATATAAATCAATCCCACCCTTATTACCATTTCAAATTCCCTTCAGCTGACATAATATCGTATGATTTCAGAATTTGCTATCCTGGTTTGCAGCCAGATAACTGCTTGCAAATTTATAAACTTTCAAACGATAAAATCTGTACAAGTTCTGGCACAAGCGGCCTCAAGCCAGTAGGCTAAAAAATATGATTATAAACCCACAGGAGGCCTAGTTTATATTAGGTGATGCAGTGAGGCAGAGCAATGTCAACAAACCATGAAGACTCCTTGACTAACTCCAATTTAATACAATAATTAAGATGATTGTTCACCAGAAATACAACAGAGAGCACTTTTTGACGCTTATGCAACCCGGCGTGATTGACCTCATCACCAGCATCAGTAAGTACATTGCTTTTTTTCAATCGAATTTTAACTCCTCTCCGTCGTAAGCCATATAATGATTCAGCAAACGAAGCATCTGACAACATACAGATAAAGAAATTGGCAAGAGGTAAAATCAGTACCACTCATCTAATATGGATCCCAACGAAATTACAAACCATAATTACTTCAAAAGCATATATATCAGATGACTTTCACCTGTAGTACGCAAACTATGAGTTTCGAGGACTAGCATGAGCATAGCAAAAAATTCATCTTCGTAGTCCAAAATTTTATGAATGAAAGGTCTTCTTAAAGCGAATACCTACAAACACGAGGCAGAAATTTCTGACTTAATTTCACCACCAAATTCTCTCAAACAAACTCACATAAATAAAAAAGGAATTAATTAATTAACAGAATCCACATGAAATGACTTCGAGCGAATACACCTAGTAAATATACTAGGTGCTGTGAGCATGGGATTATAGCATATAAATTTTTCAGTATGATATCAATTTTTCAGAATAAATATTTTCAGGGAAACATAATGGGAAAATTCAAGCAAGGGATGCATACGCCGAGTGAATAAGTTAGGGCGGCGCGTAGACTCGATGGCAGCTGCTGAGCGGCAGCCATCTCAAAAAATGTCGGCCGCGTCCCCTGCCCTCCTACCTGAAACAACATCCTCTCTCTCTCTCAATCCCGTGCTTTTCAGCTGCTTTTTAGAATGGTACTTGAAATCTATAAATATATAAAAGCAACAGTAATTATACAATTGGTCGATGATTTTGCTAGCGAGTGAACGCTCAACAGTAAAATCGTGAGTTGCACTTCCTACCGTAGCGAGTGAACATTCAACTTTAAACCGTCGTATCCGAATCTAAATTTGTTATTTTTTTGTCCATTCACAGGGACGCCTAATTTTTAGTCACAAAATCGCAAACCGTTTGCAAAAAATGTTGAGCCCACACTTGCAAATAATAATTTTGAAACCCTAATAAAATATAATCAGATTCAATTATACCTTCAGTTGACAGCGTGGCGTGGCCGTTGACGGCAGGGGGTGGGTCGCGTGTGGCAGCGCGGAGGCGAGGCTGCGACTGTGTCTGATTATAGCGCACAGGCGTGGGCGGCGCCGACGTGGGAGGAGACGGCGGTTGAGGTGGAGGAGGCAGCGATGCCTGGCCCCCGAAAATCCGTGGTAATGACTGAGGAAGAGAACAAGACTAAGGGCTTGTTTGTAAATACAATTGACAACTTATAATTATTTTTTTATTTAAAAAATTGGGTTTCACCAACTTTAAAAAAAAAAAATTTTAAACTTTTCAAATGAATTTGCAAACAAGTAGAATGTCGATAGGTGGTTTCTGAAATTTTAGGTTTAGATATAGGTCTCATGGGCCATTAATGAAATCTTGGCCCAACTTTCTCATTTATTTATTTTTTATGACTCAGGTTATATGCACACACATCTTACTGTAGTAGACACACTTTATAATTTAAATATTTTAAATGTATATTCTGTCAAAAAAAATATTTTAAATGTATATAAAATTACCATTATATATCCTCATCACTTTCTTTTAAAATAGATATACACCCACCCCTTCTTTAAAAGTAACCTCAGTAAATTTTATAGTTAACTCTTATAGTTAAACAATACAAATTTTTTTCCAGAAAATTAAATATAAAACTAGCTAATTTTATTAAAAAAAGAATTCGTAAAGCATTAAATATTTCAAAGAAAAAATATTCAAACAAAAAGACATGATTCATATAGACAAAATCGAATAGAATTTCCAAAAAAAATTTGAAATGAGAGAGAAATTCAGAATATAAAATTAAGAACTTCATCTTTTACTAAAATTGAAGATAATTTTTTTTAAAAATAAAGAGAGAAAATAGGAAGATATATATATTTTTTTAACTTGATAGTTGCAGAATGGCGCGTTGCAGAATGAAGGGGAGTAGAGGAATTTTTTAAAAGAAAAGCTAGGCGAGCGAATGGTTTAATTGACGGAAAATTTTAAAAAGAAGAAAGAAAGAAAAAGAAAAAAAAAATAGGGAAGAAGGACAGTGGGGGGAGTTGAGAAGAAGAGGGGGAGTGGGGTTCAAAGTCGTGGGGAAAGAGAGAGGCTGAGCAATAAATTTGAAAAAGGTTGAAAATATTAGGGTGAAAGTAGGGATGGCAATGGGGCGGGTTCAAACCCGGACCCGTCACTAACCCGTCCCGTACGGGTCGGGTAAAAACTCGGTCAAACAGGTCGCGGGGCGGGTTTGGACCCGTTTGACCAAAAACCAATCGGGTTTGGGATGAGTCTTGGTATTAGGTGGACCCGCCCCGAACCCGCTCCATATATATATATATATTAATTAAATATATATAGTTAAATAAATATATTATATTATATATGTATAATTAAATATATAAAAATTAGACTATTAATTAATATATTTATTAAATTATTAGATTAGATATGCGCATGAGCAAAAATTGTACAAATTAGAGTTTATTAATTTTTTTTTTAATTTTAATTTCAATGAATAATATATTTGTGATTTTAAATATTTAGATTTAATAAGTTGAAACTTGAAGTGGATTATTTTGCATATTTATTATTGTTTGAATCATTCATATGCATATTGATGTTATATTTTGTGTAATGCATTTGATGTGTATGATAAAAATAAAATAAAAAAATAGGCGGGTAGATGGGTCGGGTAAAACCCGCCAGGTTCGTGGGACGGGGCGGGGCGGGTCCAACTCCAAATTGAAGCGGGGCAGGGTTGGTCTCGGGACCTAAAAATTCTTGGCTGGGCGGGTCCTGGGACAGGCCAAACCCGTCCCAGACCCGCCCTGTTGTCATCCCTAGGTGAAAGGGTAAAAATGATATTATAAAATGGGTGTACTCATTTTATAAGGTGTGTGTATTATGAATAAGTGTGGGTGCATTTAACCTGTGCCATTTTTTATTAAACATATTTATTATAAGATGATGTGCTAATTTTATTCGTTGCATACCTATTTTTATAATATGAGATCACACATTAAAAGGAAAGGCATAAGTGAGTGGGACTTTAAATAAACAAGATGTACTTTATTAATTTTTGTAAATATGCATAATTTTTTAATAAATATATATTATATTTTTCTGTTAAATAACAAATACAACTTTCTTTTATATTATTTAATCAGAATTTTATCATTTTTATTAGTTTGTTAATCGTAACTTCTTATGATATAAAAAAATAAGTTTAATTTAAAAAATAAAAAGTAATTAAAAATTTTGCCATGATTGTCTCATGAAAAACTATAAGAAAAAATGATTGTACTTAATTTTAATATACAACTAATAACCTATAATATTATATGGCAACTCTGATGTCATAGTTAGCAATTATTGACTCAATTCACAGTTCGCTTTAGTGACCTGTCAAAATATTGGGTCAATAAATTTAATTAACAAATTTATTTTACTTTCACAATATATTATCATATTCATTAAAAAAAATTCAAATTTAATTATTCAATTATTAATTAACATAATTTCTTTACAATTAAAATAATGAGACTATATTTGTATTATAATTATAGTTTTGTTTAAATTTAAATTATGAATAAAATTTCAAAATGATCAAAGACAATAAAAATAAAAATAATAAATTTTCTATTTTATCTAAGTTATTTTCTTTATTTTATTATTATCCACTTAAAAATTAAATATAAATAATTTTAGTATATAAATAATTATGAAAATTATATGCCTACTAATATTTTTTTTAAATTGATGAATAACAAATGGTTAAATTATATTTTCAGTGAAGACGTGGAATATAGTTGTGTAATTAAAAAAAATGGGGTTAATTCTATGAAAAATGCACCACCTTGTACTCAACTTTCAATTTAATTTTGGTCTTCATGATTATTATTAAAAAAAACTCAACACTTTACGAAATTTCAGTTCGATACATGTTCTTTTATTTTCGGCCAACAACTAATGACATGGCTCATCGGAGTACGTGAAGTTTATCACACTAGCGTAAACACATTTAATTTTCTCTTTTTTTAAAAAAAAATTTCACATCATATATCATATACATATATATAAAAAAACATACTTTTTATTTAAAAATATTTTTTGGCTGTAGAAGGGGAAAACACTTTATATGTTTGTAGTATTCAATATCAGATTCACAAAACAGTTGAAAAAAACACTCAAATACCCTAGGAAAAATTGTCCAAAATTGTATAAAATCCTGAAAAATTCCATTACTGGAGGTTTGAATTTCTAAAATTTATGTATGCACGACAGCATGACAAGCTTTTACTCACCCCGGCGAGACACATTATTTAGTGCAATTCCTAACACTTTCTTTTTATTATTTTCTTATATAGAAGAGATTTCGGGGTTTCTGTTATTGTTGAAAAAAAAGTATAGTTGCAATTGATTATAATTTATGGATTGTTGCTTTTAAATCTTAGCCAAATCAAGCTATTAATTTTCTAAATTTTTCTTACTATTGAGAAATTTTTATTTTTTCCAGGAAAGTTGGAATCAATTGATTTTTTTGTTGAATATATAGATTTGGAATCAATTGAATTTTTTGTTAAATATATAGATTGTGATAACCAATAGAACAAAGAAAAATGATAACTTTTATCTGAGCATTAGATTTGCACTAATGAATTAATTGAATATTTGAATTTATTAGTAATGAAATGATACAAATGCAACTAACTGGGGAGATTATTTTTTAAACTTCACAAGTGAGAACTGAACAAGTAAGTAGACGACGATAATCAGTACATTGTTATAAAATTAACTACATATGAGAAGTTAATAAATTATTTTTTCTCCTTTAATTAATGATGATGTATTTTGTTATGTTTTGAAATTTTGGATGAGAAAAGGTAATTATTTAAAATTTATTCATCTATGTACAATTTTTTATATGTGTGTTTCCCCTGTATAACAATATGTTGAAAAAGATTTAATGAAATTGAGCATATGTTAATGAAGCAATGTTAATAATAAACTATTTAGCTAATTTATTGCTGAATAAATATTAACTGAGGAGGAGTTTCTCCATGTTAATTATGTAATTTCCTCCAAGAGGATGTTTAGAATGGAACTTGAAATTTGTTTTATTTTGGGAAATGGGGAAACATGTAGTGTAGGGCTTATAATATTGGGTTTATAATGTAAGATACAAACATAGAACAATTTTACAATTTGTTTGGGGAGGGGGGGTTTAAATTGGTTAATTTACTACATATGCGGAGCGGGTGAGAATACACGAGTGCGGAATGTAAGAATTACGAGAACATGAATTTTAAAAATATTTGATTGAATTCATAAAAAATATGTATGTTTATTTTTATTTTATATATATAACAATGAATAATTATATGTTTATTTTTTTTTCACTTAAAATTTAAGTATATTCAATAATTTAATATAATTAAATAACAAAACAACAACTCAATTTTTATCATTTCAATACGTAAATATAAATTAGAATAGTGAAATTAATTAAAAGTAAGTGTTACATTATATACTTTCTCAGTTTTTTAACACTTTGCACATTTTATTTCGGTCTGTCCCACAACTCTTTGCATGCTCTATAAATGAACATAACTATTTTGATTTTATTCTTATAATATTCATATATTTATACAATATATCATTATTTTATATTCAATTCAACTAATTTTATTATTTTAATAATATAATTTTACACATCACACTAAATACTTTACTAATTATACAATTTTAAAAAAGTGTGTAAAATGAGTCATGAAAAGTGCTAATGGATTAAGGGAGTAATATCATATGGGTCAAGGCATGTGTGCCTAATTGCCTTTGATTGGATCTGGATATACGAGGTTAATTACGTCTGGCCCAGATTATATGTAGTATCTAAATTGGTAAAAACATTATCTTTAGAAAATTTGACTATTTTTCCTCAAAAATTTGTAAAATTTTTGAAAAAAATATTTATTCTTTTTCAATTTTTATTATTCTTGAAAAAAAATGAAAAAGAAAAAATCCAAACAAAACCTAAAGTATTCATTCCAGCAATACATTGCACAATTTCGCTAGAGGGGCCATTATATCCACACCAAACTTTACAGCTACCCATTGAGTCCATTGAACGGGCCATTAGCAATTTGGAGGCCCACAAAATTACAAATACATATTCACATGAGCTGTCATTTTCCAGTTTGTGAAAATAACTGTGAAACGTCCAAATAAGATAAATGTACAAGATGGAGGAAATATAATATCTTGCATGTTTATTCAACCTATTTAATTTGTGTAATTATTATAAAATATCAAATATTTGATAAAAAAATATCAGTATTTGAGTTAAGAAAATCAACAACAAATAAAATATAACACTATTGACCTAACTTTTTATACTTCTGTTGAAATGTATACTCCCTTCTGTCCATTAAAAATATTTTAAAAATGATTTAATGCAATATGTCTGATAATATTGTTGTTAAAATAATAATTAATTAATATGAGCCCAAGCCCATAAATTACTATATGATGCCCAAACTCAATATTGTAAATCTTGGGCCGCGAGTGATTGGTGTGAAAATTACTCGAAATTCGTGTGTCTAAATGACTAATTTTGATAGAATTTCTTGTATTTTTATACCTAATTGATTAATTTGAGCTTAATTCACGAGATGGGTATTATTTGCTATTTTTATAGGTATTGGAGCATTTTTTGGAAGCAATACATTATCAATTTGAATTGATCCAATTGATGGGCCCCACATGACATTTTCACATCTCTGATACACAGTCATACTCAATCTTGCAGTCACAAAGTTTCCACAAATCGCACAAGCCAACACCATTGCCAGTACACACACCACACTCAACCGCGAAACAGATTCCAAAACAGCCAATTCGCACAAACTACGCCGAAATTGCATCGCGCTACCGTATGCAACCGCCTCAACGCCAAAGCTCAGTCGTCGTCCGGATATGAAGCACCTCTACAACACGCCGTGTGAAACCTTTCAACTACTGCAACCTCATCACCGATTCGGAATCGCGACACCCACACACTGCTGAACAGACACACTCCGCTGTCATCTTCCAACCGCACACTGCCAAGAAGTGATGCCACAGCTTCATCGATTAACGCCGGAATCCGCCTTGCACCTCCTCCTTCATAAACGCCCAATCGATTCGAAGCTCATCTAAAATTGCCGCCTGCAAGAATCTGTGCCTCACCTTCGCTAACCAGACGCTGGAAATTCCACGTCGGAAACCAACAACCGTTCACAAACACCGACCGTCGCAACACCTTGCCGCCAATCTGATTCCCGTCGTCTCTTCCATTCCTACTGCCGCCACAAAACCGCACACAACTGCCTCTGATTCAAGCTCTTGAATACGCCGGCGATTGAAGAAACTGCACCCCACACTCTGTTATTGCCAGAAATCTCCACTGAAACCCGTCGGCCGTAACCGCCGCTGCTCTGCTGTGTAAAGACGCAGAAGTTGGGCCTGGATTGAAGTTGGGCCAAGTGGTAATAATTTTTAAGCCCAATTTTTGTTTTAATAGGTTTAGGCCCATTTGTCTGAGAAAAGACTTATAAAAGCAATTTTTGAGAAATCAGATAACAATAGGTTTTAGTTTTTGTGTTCAGAACATTAGATTAGGTTTTATTATTTTAATTTCTCTTTCGTTCCTTTTAGAACAGTAGATTTAGGAAACAATTTTAAATGAATGGTATTTTTAAATATGGGGGAAAATGTGTATTGTTTATGGATTTGATGTACATCCTTTTGAAAATAAGAGTAATTGAAAATTTTAAATGAATGGTATTTTTATATATAATTACGTAAGCTGATGGAATTAGTTACAATTTAAAAAAAATTAAGCTTAAGAAATAATTTCAAAAATAAAAAAATTCAAAATATCTCATGTTGATCTAGTGAACCATAATTCTTTTGTCCAAACATGTAGACCCTATTTTATAATTTTATTATAATTATAATTAATTTAATAAAGAACGTCAAGATTTTAATGGAAAAAGATGCACATGAAACCAACTTAAACCCTGGGGGGTATTGATGCAAAAAAATAATAATAATAAAACTGTGTATTTGGGTCTCTTTTTGGTTTACTATGACATTGCAGTCATAATTGCAAATCGATAGTCTTTGAGGGGGCAAACCGTGAATATAAAAGATTATGGGGGATCCGCAGAAGAATAGAAGATGAAAAGCACGAATTCATAGAGAGAGAGGGAGAGAGAGAGAGAGAGAGAGAAAGGATGTTGTTTCAGGTAGGAGGGCAAGGGACGCGGCCGACATTTCTTGAGATGGCCGCCGCTCAGCAACTGTCTTCGAGTCTACGCACCGGCCTAACTTATTCACCCGGCGTATGCATACCTTGCTTGAATTTTCCCAATATGTTTCCCTGAAAATATATATTCTGAAAGATGGATATCATACTGAAAAATCTATATGCTATAATCCCATGCTCACAACTGCTAGTATATTTACTAGGTGTATTCGCTCGAAGTCATTTCATCTGTGGATTCTGTTAATTAATTAATTCCTTTTTTATTTCTATGAGTTTGTTTGAGAGAATTTGGTGGTGAAATTAATTTAAAAATTTATGCCTCGTGTTTGCAGGTATTCGCTTTAAGAAGACCTTTCGAGGACTAGCATGAGCATAGCAAAAAATTCAAAATTCATGAGTTTCGAGGACTAGCATGAGCATAGCAAAATATGCATCTTTGTAGTCCAAAATTTTATGAATGAAAGGTCTTTTTAAAGCGAATTGTTGGTAGAATTATCTAATTTAGGATTAATGTGGCTGATTAAACACTTGAATTCTACCAAACAATAATCAAATGATATTTTTGAGAGGGTTTTTTTTAGAGGGAGAAAGTAGAGAGAAGGAGTATTTTGCATATATGAAACTTAGAGAGAGAAATGTGTTACAATGGCCTTATTTATACATTTGCATGTAGTGAGGTAGCACTTAATGCGCTTATTAAGCCTAATGTGCTGACAAGTGTCCGTAACACCTGTTATTACTCACTACTATGCTCTAATTACATTAGTTTGCCCTACTACATCACTAATGATTCCCTACATTGCTATCCGCTTCAGTTCTGATTGGGTGAGCTTCTTGGCGAGCTCCCTTGCCTTGTGTCATTCTGGGATGTGTTGACGGTAGTAGGATCAGGCCATCATTACTGGTACTGGGCGAGCTCCCTAGCGAGCTTCTCTTCTTCATGATGGTCACTTAGTTAAGGATTGATGACATGTCACTAACCATCTGGGCAAGCTACTAGGCGAGCTTTCTCTCTCTTCAAAATATTGACTGGTCAGAGCCATCAACCTCCTTCGCGAGCTACTGGGCGAGCTCTCATCATGCTTATTGCCTTGACTGGTCAAATGTGGTAACGTGGCATTGGGCCACCCTGGCGAGCTCCTTAGCCTTAAGTCATTTATTTAGCTAATCTTCCCTTAGTAGTTCGCTTTAGTTCGCCTATCAATATTTGTCCCCAATCCACATCATGATATTTCTAATGTGCGGGCGAGCTGATTTGTCTCAATGGGCGAGCTCTAGTGAAGGCGAACTCTTTTTCGTATAGTGCCGAGCTCTGTGGCTAACTACCCTTATGAGGAGTGCATGCTGACGTGGTGCGGAATTCGAGGCATCACACACACCTTTCCACGCCTCAATTCTCGCGCTCATCATTTCAAACTTTCAAATTCCTTGCAAGTTAGTCCCTGGATTTTCTGGAAACTACACTTCGCCTCGTCTTTTTCATATAAATAAGAAAAATCAGATTCATTTCTTACTTTCGTATATTCAAATTCTCAGAGTAACCCAAACATTTTTTGGCGATTAATCCCTAGCATTGTTGGATTTTCGTCTGATTCTCCAAGGTAGTAAACCGATTCTTCTTATCCCTTATCTCTTTCTTTGCAGATCTTCAGTTTTCTTCTTTTTCTTAATTTTTCCTATTGAACACCATAACTTCCGGCCACCCTCAAGCTTTCCGGCTACCAGAATTACAAACTCCGACCACCCTAAAAACCTTAATGAACCAACCCTTTAGACTTTGCACCCACTAAACACCATGTCGACCAGATCTTCGAGCCGAACCATTTCGAACCGGAACCCAGAGAAAAGACCCATGACCAGTGACACACCTACCCCTCAACTGACACAAATAGTAATTGGATCCAGCTCTGAGGCGACCTCGGTAGCCCGCCCAAGATCTGGCGAGGTCCGTCCTGACTTAGGGGAAAGGGCCACCAACTCCGGGGGTGGCGAAGAGGAGGAACTTCGCAAGCTCTGGGAGCAGTACGCCCGAACAACAGAAGAAGGGGCGGCTGAGGGTGGAGAGGAGGTCGCTGAGTCTGGCGGCCTCTCTGGCGAGCTCGTGGACGAGCTGAAGAAAGAAGAGGAGGAGGTTACTCTTGAGTACCTTCTTTCGATCAATTTCCCAACTCCTAAACTCCCCGAACACAATATCCCAAGTGCCATCGAGCACGAGCTAAATTGGGAGGAGTAAGTGGAGAGGTTCCAGGCGAGCTTCCCTACGCCCGAGCGAACTATTAGGGAGGCGGCTGGACAATCTGACTTCGGAGCGAACAAGGTTGAGAGCGTCATTTATGAGTTTATGCTCCATTCGCTTTGCAAACGATTCCGGATCCTGCTGGACATTCATTTCTATGCCCCCGGCCCAGAGGAGTGAGTTGATATGCCTCCGCCCGGTTTGACCACCATCAACGTTCACACATTGGATGTTGGGCTTACACTGCCCTTGCATCCAATCATTGGTCAATTCCTCGCAGACATCAACCTCGCTATCACCCAACTTACTCCAAACGCTTGGAGTAGGTTCCTGGCTATGCTCATTATTTTTGGGTTGGAGAGGTATAAAAACTGGTTGACCACGGCCGAAATCAACCAGGTCTTCAATGTAACAAAGCAGTCTAATGAAGGCAAGGGGTATTACTATCTGAAGGCAAGCCTCCCCAACAAAATTTGCGATTGGAAAGAGCAGTTCATCTTCATCAGCGGAGACTGACGAGCTTCTACCAATTATATCGGTCAAGGAGGATGTATTTTCTCCCCTGAGGAATACGGGGAAGCTAGCACCACAAGCCCGGTCGCACGCCTTCCGACCTCTCCAAGGCGTTCGAGTTTGTGCGCACGGTGTGCTGTCTGAGGAACTGTAAGGACATGGACATTGAGCACCTGAACAAACACCATTGCAGGGGAACAGCCCTTGTCCTTACTTCACCTCATCATCTCACAGCGCAAGCTCCGGAGCTTCCAGGTAACAATCGTTTAGTAGCTCGCCCAGATGACATAGTTCGCCAAGTTTATTGTTACCTCTCCGTTCATCGGATTTTGTTTAACTCCTTACACTTGTGCAGATCAAGGTGTCACAGTCGCTATCCCACTGATCAAGGTCCCTAAGGCTTACAATACCCTTGTCCGCAAAATACGAATGGGGCCTCCTCATCCGAATAAGAAGGGAATGCCTTCTACATCCGTTCTAGCGGCCAACAAGAAGGCAGAGCTCGCCCAGCTTGCCTCAAAGAAAAATGTTGGGGGCTCCGGGACTCAACAAAAGGAGCCCCCTAAGGCTCCGGCGAGTACACAGGTCGCCAAGACCAGGAAAGATGGTGGGCGAGCTACCACCACTCCAGTGCGAGTTTCTCAACCTCCTCCTCCTCAGACAAAAAAGAATTTATGGCGTGGCGACGGGTCGCGAGTGAGTGAGGAGAATGCCCAAGCTCAGAAGAGGTCCAAAGTCGCCTTGATAGATTAGGACTCTAAGCGAAGTGGGCGAGGTGGCTCTGGCTTAGGTCAGGGTGGCTCCATGCATTCCATCGCTCCTATGTCTACAACGCAAGCCGTCTCTCCGGTCGCTCCTCCGCCTCCCTTTGGTGTCCAAGAGGTGGACGACACTCTCCTGGGTTGGGACTCGACTCGTGTTGGGTAAGAAATTTTTCTTTAAACATATTTCTCAATACAAGTTTTCTTTTAACATTTCATCTAAGTGTTTTTACTTGTGTAGGTATGCTTCCGTCGCTCACCCCAACGGAGCGGGGTTCTCCATTCATATGAGCGATCCAGGTCTTTGTTCTCTCTACGTAACCTTCCTGACGGGCTCACCGTTCAAGTAGTAAAGGAGGTCCCAAGACATTGGACCAACGCCCAGCTGGCCACCGTCGAGAGGCAATCACCCGTAGATAATATCCAATTGGCAATGCATCATGCCAGTGGGATCTTGCTCGCGGGTCAGCGGGCGATCGAGTAGGTGTCGGACATGGAGAAGGCCCGACTGGAAAAGAACACTTCCTACCTGAGGATGGCTGAGGAACTCTCCAGTGCAAAGAAGGCGGCGGCAATCGCGGAAGAAAAGGCCTTGGCATCGTTGGCCGCTGAACAAAGTGCCCTCAACAAGCTTGAGAGGGTCACTTAGCAGTTCGCCCAGATCCAGAGGAATGCTGAGGTGGCCGTAAAGGCTAAGGATGTCGAGCTCGCTGAGAAGCTCGCCGCCAAGGATGGGGAGCTCGCCCTGTCTAGGAGAGAGCTCGAACTGGAGAGGGGGCTAAGCAAGAGAGCCCAGGCTGAGTGCTCTCAGCTGAGAGAGGAGGTCGCCAGTGCTGCTAACCGTATTGCCGAGCTCCAAAGCCTCCATGATGTTTCAATTCCACCAGAGGCCCTGGTAGCTCTGAGGGCGGAAGCATCGGATCTTGGCTTCATCCAGTGCTACGCCGAGGTCCTGTGAGCTATTCACTGGGCTAGGGCTCACAAGGATGATGAGTGCGAGGCAGTGGTCACCGAGTTCAAAGAGTGCATGAGGAATGCCAAAATTTCTGAGCGCACTATGTTGGACATTGGCAACCTCGCCAGGTTAGGAATAGAGCTGGACTTTATCCCCTCTCATATCAAGGTTGTCTGTACTGGCGAGGTCCCAGCAGATGGTGAGGAGTAGCCTGGGATGATGACTGACCTGTAGGTGGGCGACCTAGTGGGCAACATTATAGTGGATACTAGTACTCTGAGCCCTATCACAGAAATGCCTCCACTGTCTCCCACTCCCGAGCACAAGGTCGCTCAAGAGGCCCCTACCGAGGTTGCTGCCACCACTGACGCCCCCACTGCTCCCGAGACTTGACTGCTTTTTATTTCAAGTTGTAGCAGCTCGCTGAGCTTCAAGTAGTTCGCCCAGTAGGGGCTTTTGCTTTTGAAAGATGGCCAGCTGGTTGGCCTTTCTAACCAGCACCACTCTTAGTACTTAGAAAATTTCTAAGTACTCTTTTGAATGAAGTATGATTTTTCTGTTCAATTCGGCTTTAATTTTAATTTTCGCACGTTATTATCTTTTAATAGCTCGTATTTTTAATTTTGATACGCAATTGTTCGTCTTACACCACTTAGGGGAGCGAATTGTTCATATTACGTCGCTTAGGACCACGAATCGTACTTTTTTATTTGGCCCTTATAAGTTCGTCTTACGCCACTTAGGGCAGCTAATTGTTCATCTTACGCCGTGTTTGCTAAAATCGTGATGATTTCCAAGCAAATGAACGTGGTCGTTGTTGTCACGGTAAGTTAACCAAGTTAAATATCGAACACAGGGAAACGATGCGATATCAAGCAAGTATTGAGTGTTCACAAAGGTAGATAGCTAGGAAAGCAAGAAAACAATCATGGTTTCTATCTACTAATCAAGCAAGAATAGTAAATCCTAACTATCACCTCAAAGAAGTGAGCAAGTGTGAAGTGTACATGGAAGTAATCCTACTATGGCTCCTCTAGTGTCCTATCCATCCTAGTATGCAAAAGATCTCTTGGTGTCTTAGTCAAGCCAACTAGTGTCTAGATCTCTCTACAACACAAGGTAGGGCTCTATTGGATGTTTAGATCTCTCTACAACTTCCAACACTCAAATTAAGAGGTCTAAGGCTAATATGCAATTCTCATTGGTCATACTAGCAATATATCAAACACTTGGTATGCATAAGGTTCTTATAGCTCAATTCTCACTTCATTGCTAAAATATATAAGCCATACATTCCAATTAAACATCCCAAGCATTCATACAAATCATTAATAAAAGAACTAATCCATCAAGATCACTAATTCATACATAGGATTAACAAGAGACTAAATTCACCATAGTGATCATACAACCATGTAACAAGGAATTAGCCCATGGCTAATTGGAAATGAAAATCAACAATTAACAATGTAAACATCATGAATAGTAACTATAACAAGAGAATTAAAGGAAATCTTACCATATGAAGAGAAATTGAATACAATATACAAACTTCCAAAATGCTAAGTCTTGATCCAAAACTCGAAATACAAAAATGAACCGCAGGAATAAAGCTCTAATCACTACGAGTATGTAGGAATAAACGGATCTAAAATCCGACGGACGGATCAAAAGTTATGGAAGAAAGAAGATTGAATCTAACTAAGAAACCCACTAACTAACTACCTAATTCTCTCTCTAAACTAATCTAAGAACTAACTAATGAAGAAGAAGATTTTGAGAATCTGATCCTTGAGTATTTATAGTGCCCACAATGCTTGGTCCAAAGTGCCCTTCATTAATCGCGCAAAAATACGAAAATAGCCCTAAAAATCCGAGTATTTTGAATTGCTGTCGACCATGGCCTTGGTGTGTGTCGACCAGCTTGGTCGACAGAGTGTCATCTTGTCGCGCAAGAGCTGGCCGTCTGTCGTCCGAGCTGCTCGACAGCTTGGTCACTCGGAGGCTGTCTTTCCAGGGGTTACGGTCGCGCGAAGACTGCCTAGCACAAGTGTATGTGCTGTCGACCAAGACACTTAGTGTTTGTCGATGTGCGACTTCCTCGTTTTTGTCATATCTTGAGTTCTAGGACTCCGATTGAATCGATTCATTTTGCGTTGCGACCCTATCTTCAAGCTCTTCAACATGGGACATCAATTGCACCATTTGGATAAACTCCAGAATTTTGGACTTTTCTCAAACTTGCTCATTTTTCGCCGGTTTTGCTCGTTTTCACTACAAAACATAATTTTCTAGCAAAAAAGGGTTAAATGCCAAAGTATATCATTTTAGGGTCAAATATGAACATAATATCACCAAAAGCATATAGAAATGAGTGCTAAAAACATGCAATTATGACCCTAATCATACCCCCAAACTAGATTGTTGCTCGGCCTCGAGCAACGAAGCGATAAGATAGGGGAATAATTGTATGTATGAAGCATCAAGCACAAGATCAAATGCCATAGAATCATAGCTCTATATCAAACAAGTCTAAAATACAATTTCATCAAATCAACAATCAAAATCAAATATATGAGTAAATTGTCAAATCAACAAGTCATGATCCTCACATAGAAGTGTATAGCTCATCTCTCAAGTGTTTGAGGTTCTCTCAATCTTCACACAATGATACAAATGCTACCATAAGCTTGGCTCAAGTCTCAAATTCTCCACCACTTGAAATGACAAATCAATCACGCATCATTGAGGACTTTTAAAGGTTGTAGTTTTGGCTCTTTGGTAGGGAAGGATCATATGGATAAAAGTGACTAAGTATGATTAGTAAAGCATTGAAGGACTCAAAGTAGAGATCATTCACCTCTTCATGCAATTTTCCACCTTCTAAATCACACTTTAAGAATCAATCTTCCCTTTCTTTGCAACTTTTAGCCATACTCACAACAAAGGTTAACTTGACCATATTTTCAACAAAAGTCAACTTTTTCCCATACTTTGCTAGCACTTGCCTTTTTTAAAAAAATTTCAATCCATGCATAAAATTCTTCATATCTTCCACTTTAGGCCACCATGTTCTTCATCATATCACCAATCTTCCTTCCTTCTTTTCACTCTACTAATCATAAGGACAAGAGAGTTCCAAAAAGGAAGGAAAATGGCTTAAAGTGTGGTTAGCCAAAGGAAATGTCTATAGACACAAAATAGTGAGCAATGGATAATAATATCAAGGTAGGCTCATAGGGCAAAGTGACTCAATGTAGATCAAAGAATCAAAATCGAATTGATGAACAAATTGTCAAATCAACAAGTTATGATCCTCACATAGAAGTGTATAGCTCATCTCTCAAGTGTTTGAGGTTCTCTCAATCTTCACACAATGATACAAATACTACCATAAGCTTGGCTCAAGTCTCAAATTCTCCACCACTTGAAATGACAAATCATTCTCACATCAATGAGGACTTTCATAAGGTTGTAATGTTGGCTCTTTGGTAGGGAAGGATAGATATGGATTAGAGTGACTAAGTATGAT